>VWZD01001174.1:379565-437990 GCA_013396695.1 Sakesphorus luctuosus
CATAAAGCAGGAAAAATAGAACGAGCAGCTTTTCTTTTTAAAAAGGAAAAAGCAAAAGAAATGGACTGAAGTTTGCATTTAATAATGTTTATAAGTCTTTCACAAGCATGGCTATAACATTTTCTATTGCTTATCTCAGTGTGGTTTTAGGTGATTTTGATGAATCAGAATAATTGTCTCAATGATTTTATCTAATATCAGTGCTGCATCCCAATTTCCTTATATAATGCCTTTGGGATACCATTATCCCACACTTCTTCTGAAGAACAGTAAATCACACCTAGTAAGCAGCAAACCTTTGAGAACTAAAGGAGTGTACATTTAGATAAAGGAAAGCTACGATTAAAACAATAAGGGGACAAACTCTTTCCATAGAGTGTGCAAATTTGTATACATATTGAAAAAACCAAAACACAGAACCAAACCCCCAACCTATAAAATGTCTCCTCACCTTACCTCTTTTCAATAAAGGAAGATCTGCATTTAGAGAAGGATTATGTTTTGAAAAATTTATGCTATATTGTCAGCATGCCCAGCTTTCTCTCCAATATTTGATCTCCTCTTTACTGGCATAGTTATGAAGTTACAATGTCGAAATCAATATAATATTTTATGCATTTCAGTCTGTGCATGCAAGTCAACTCCATTTCAACACTTATTCACAATTTAGCACTACAACAATTTACAGTCAAAATATACCCCTATAAGGTATCATTAGTACTCCACAGCTGCAATCAAGAGTAAAGTCAGATCCCAGCATAAATCATCCTTTGTTTCTCAGAACATAAATGATGTTAAATAGATGTCTTCTCCATAGGCATATTCTAAATCTAAATTCCATTACATGCAGAGAAAAACCTGAAACATTCATACTGAAATCTGGATTTAAAAGAAAAAAAAAAAGAAAAAAAGGAAAAAATCATTGATCAGCTGAAAAGAACTCTAAAGTAATATGGGGAAAGCCTTGTGATAGACACCCACAAATAACCTTAACAGATATTTAAAATCTGTGTTTTGGAAGACTGAGAAAAAAGAGTGTAGTTGCTGATAACAGATCATAAAACAGCAAGAGAAATTTTGACTCAAAGGTTTCTTCAAAAGATACAAGGAACAAAGAAGAATGCATATGATGAACATTACCACTTCCCTTTGGAAGATGATATTTGAAAGAATAATTGGTAAGCTGCAATACTAATGCAAAAATAATGGTTGATTAAGGTGTGGATACAGAAAAGGAAGGAATTCTGCCTTGTACGTAAAGGGTGTTTACTTGAGACATGATAAAAGCGTTTAAGAGATTAAAACAAAAAGGTCTTGCCACAGTGGGATCCCACAGATCAATAAACCAGTTAATATTATAGATGAGGCCTTTTGTGACTACTAACAGGTCATCTGTAGCACAAGACCATATGATTATAAGGAATTTCAAATACACATATAGAAACTAGGAAAGAAAAATGGCAGGACAGAGGATGGCGTAGGCTATTCATCTAAATTTAATAAATTAATTTCCCCAGGGCTATTCAGAACACCTCAGTTTGGAATATTATTGTTTTGTCCAACTTTCTCATATACAAGTGATCCAACAAGTTCTTAAGCTGTTCTAATAACAGTTTGTTGATAAAGGAAGGGATATATGAAGGTGAGATTAAGCCTGAGTGAAAAGGATAAAATGATTGCATTTCCAGCTACAAGGAAAGGATGAAAAAAATACAGAAACATACTTTAAGAAACTCAGTGTGAGTCTGCATCATGTCAGGGTGTAAGCTAAATGAAAGGTAAGACATAGGCAGTAGCATTTTTTGTTTGGTGTTTTTCTACTTTTTCTTTGAGAGTTGACTCATGTTGTTGAATTTCACAATAAATAACCTGGAGACTGAAACAGCCTCAAAGTTTTAACTGTTGTCTTTGATAACTCATGCAAGACAGATAAAGCATCAGAAGCATAGAAAGGACACATCTTTAAGAAAGATAAAAGAAAACTTTGCAATATAGCCAGCAGCTTACTCACAAGTTCATAAAGTACTTGAATTAATAATCAAAGAGTAGGATTTATGAACACCAGAATTTTAGTCAGGAGAAAAACAACAGCTAGTAAGCATGTAATGAATACATCTACTTATGCACAATGTCTAAAAAAATAGTAGGCACTAAGGTTAAGAGAAAAGTATCAGAATTTGCACAGCTAGATAGCAGTGGTAACTCTACCCCATGCAGCTCCTGTATCATCTCAAAAACATGTTCCATAATGAGCTGATGGGCAAGTGTATACCTGATTAAAAGAGCATAGCTAGAAAGTGATCACTGCAGGCAGCTGCTCCTCAGGGGAAAGAGAGCCCAGTGGGATAGCACAGAGAGCAGTGCAGAGGTGTCATCCACCAGTCCTGGGACCAGTCCTGCAGCTACCAGGCAGGGAGGGCAACCAGACTCAGCCGAGATCCTAGGTCATCAGGGATGTCCACCAGGCAGGGTCAAGGCTAAACCAGGACATCAGCCCAGGGCCAGGGGCAATGAGAGTAACCAGGATCTGACCAGGACTCCTCCATCATAGCTCTAATAGGGTCTAAAAGCCCCAGGCTAAGCTTAAGTAGAGCCGTGGATCTTTGGGCAGATGGCGGAGTAGGGAGGTCCCAGGTGATGCTGGTCTCTCCTGTTAGTGTTGTTTGGCCTGTTGGTGCCCTCAATGTCAAAATGTTTTCTGTCAGAATGTTAGGGAGTACTGTGTGACTGTATTCTGTCTTGTCTAGTATGTTGTACCTGAATGACACACTGGAGAAAATCCTTGTTTAAATTTGTACATAGTACTGCATCATGACAATGATCAGATGAGAGTTCAAAGTTTTCCTGACAGACTGCGTGAATGGTTTAAAATAACAGAATGTTGTTTAACAATGCCAAGTTAAAATTACTGTGTTAATACACCTAATCTAAATGAACAATTCTAGGCCCTTGTTAAGGTCACCATGGGACAGTGTACGGAACAATAGGACATGCAGCCACTTGGTGTAATGAAGAGATATCACCCTGGGGTGCATCTTCTAGGAAAGTTAACTCATTCAGATGAGTTAATGTAATGGCTATTTAATAAACCTCTGTGTCCACAAACCCCTAACCTTAAATAAGTCTTGTAGCTTTTAGAGCAATGTATTAAAAAAACTACCTGCAATCAGGTAGTAAATGTAAAAGTCTGGATTTGTAGTCTAATGGCTGATGACTTGCAATCAACAGAAATATAAAAGGTGTTTAATTCTAGTCTGCCATAATTTCAGCTTCTTTTCTGTTGGCTGAAATACTCCTCTCAATAAAACCACTGAGACCAACACTACTCCCTCTCTCCCTCTACCTCCCCATCAGTACTCTGCTGAAAAGGAGTGGAAACATTTAAATTCCATTTCAATGGTCTTTTACCCCATTGTTCCATATTTTTCACAGTGCAGAATTTTCCAGTGTTATCATGGCACAGGCACAGGCATAGGTGGTACTTTTCTGTGCTGGTGTTCTGACTCTGAGAAATGGCTGGAGCTTGAATGAGTTGCTTGCTGAATATTAGCATCTGTAGACATAAAGTAATAGGGTTCGTTACATGGAAAATGCATGTTTTTATTTTTGATACTGCTTCTGTTTTTAGGGCAATGCACTTGCTGAGCTACCAGGAAAGGTTATGATAATGTGTTGGTGGAGTAAGGACTCCTATATCCTATTATGAACAGCTAGTACCATGTACACTCTCAGATTAATTTGTATTTTGCAAGCTGGTATAACTACTTTTAGTACACAGGACATTTTCTCTCCATCTTTCTTAAAAACAAACATGAAAGCAGACTCTCTCTGATATTGTAATACCTCTGCAGTCACTAACCAGTGACCAGCATTTTGGATGCTTTTGCAGAGGCAAATATGAAAACTCTGATTGTTCAATTTCAGATACCCCTATGCACAGTAAATTAATCACAACTATGTCATTCCACTTGCAATGCCTTGCTCAGAGGATATATAAAAGTACATTCAAACAAAGTTCCGAGATTTTCAGGGATTCTTATGGGAAAAACAAGCCTTTAATGGTATGAAAAATGACACATCTTGCATTGCAGTAGTTTAATACACTCCTAGACTGCTTTTCAGAAAAAGCATGAAACAGACTATGAGCCAAGTAAAGTTCTTTCAAGAAATTGCCACATCATTCAAAACAAAATTAAATTTATTTCTCTTTTTGCTATTGTACTGCACAATAAACAGTGCTCTTTCTAGATCCATGACTTCAGAGTCAATGAGCACAGCTGGGGAACACAGCAAGGCTAAATGGCACACCATCTGGAACTTGCAAGTGACTTTGGCTACAATTTCATATTTTTGTATCCTGTGTTCAAAATCAAAATTTCAGCAAGGAATGCTTGTGAATCTTTTTTGCCATTCTATTACTTTCATTATATCAATGTCATGAATACAATTAAATTAAAGCAATAAAGAATGTAAGATAAGTGAAAATTTATATTTCCACTTTGCATATCTATATACTATATAGATAACATATTATAAGCACATCCTATTTTATAACAATCTATGGAATGTGAAGCATTTTTTTTCATGTAGCGGGCAAGTACTTATTGTGCTCCTGCTGGTGTAAATATATTGACTGTCATAGATTTAATGCTGATTTATAGAAATTTATTGACCTGGGCATTTTATGCTGACACTGACAGGCTTCCAATACAAATCAAAGAAAGTCAGGTGTCATGCATTTCATTACAGACTTATTCATTACCTCACACTACTCCAAAGTCTAGTAATAGATTAAAATATTGGGGAAAGATGCTAATGAAAATTTCTTCTAGAAATGGAAGACTGTTGATTTATGCTCAAGGCCTTTGGGTTCTTAGGTTTGTAATTTATACAACAAGAACAGAGTCCTCATATGAAAGGCTAAACTTTACCCTGGGGCTTTTTCTTTGTTTATGTCACCCAGGACAAAATAACTCTACAGAAATGCTATGCTGTGAGTGGTGCACAATTTCACTGCCCTGGGGACTGAAAGAAAAAAACCGCAACAAAAGGAGATCATTATCTCATTTTATTCCTTTCCAAGATGATTGGGTGCTATATACAGAATAATTTATGTTAAATATAGGAGTGTACTCAGTGAGTCTCAAAAACCCCACTGTAAACCCTGAACGAGTAAAACTTGCACATCTCCAGCTCTCCTTACAATTTTACAAATTTTACAGATACTATAGAAGGATTTCTCACCAAGTCCTAAAGGATAGCCAAGTAATGGAATTTCTGTTTTGCAGCTGAGGAAACTACTTCCAGAAACTCAAGATTATTAATTTTAGCTTTTCCTTCTACTCTTTGATTTCGTCATTTCAGAAATCCCTTCAAAGCACTCATATCACTGAGATGAACAAAGCTGCTGAGCACTCAGAATTCCCACTGGAGTCAGTGGGAAAAAGACCTATTCAAGAAACCAGCAATTTTTGTCTCAAATTCTGCACCCAAAGATAAAATCTGGCTCAGTAAGATAGGCCCATTTTCTATTTTATATTCTGCAGTAAAACATTATTTTTAATATCTGGAAATTCATATTTCCTTCTAAAGACTATTTTGCCAATTGCATGCAGGTATAAACTTTCTTGGAGAGATTTTATAAGCCATCTCACTGAAGAATCTGAGTCAAATTTGAATCTAGCATTTGTTAAAATTCTGTATCTAGTTGATTTGGTTAAATTTTGGTAAAAAATATCCTAACACCAAAACATGATATTTGTGGAGAAAAATAGTTAAATACCATGGGAAGTTCCACAATATCTGTATGCATCTTCATCATCTGTCATTTAGTATTTTGAATGCCTCACTTGATTATTTCCTCTGGTGTCTTCTGATTATTATCAGAATGAAGAAAAATATATTAAAAATAAAAAAACCCCATACAGATATACACCTTTCCTTTTGCCACCAGTCTTAGAGTTAATATTGCTTGTTCTTAGATTTTCCTTCCACTAGTTTGTTTAGAAGAGCTTTAACATAAAGGGCAATGTGGTGCCCAAGCATTTGATGGAGGACACAGAGCAAGCTTTGTATGTTGCTGCACGTTGAGTGAAAAAGTAGGAGTAATATTTTCCAAGTCGTAGATAGAACTGAATTTAAACAAAGCTCTAACAGTCAACCAATTTGAGAGAAAATGAGCCATTTTGCATTGTGACTGTTGATGATGGTGCATTGTTTATCATTGTATCTCTCTCAGATTGTTATAATGCAGTCAAGGAGAACAGATCCTGTTGAAGTTCAGTTAATTCCAAAATTTAGCTACCATACTGTACAGAGCAGAATGTGCTGAACTATTTTTTACACTATGGAGATAATTCTGTTCTTATAATTTCTTTCACTTAATGAAATAAACTGAGAGAAGAAGCTGAGACTGCAGCACAGGCCATAATACTCAGTCAAGAAGATAGAATCTTGCTTCTTCTTTGTTATCTGAATCAGACTTAAGAGAAGTTTCTGTGTTTCAAACCAAACAGGAAGATTTCTCCAATTGCTCATAAAATTTTCTTCACCTCTTGTCCACGTCTAAAACATCCGCTTTTTGCAGCTACTGCCATGATTTCCCAGTGACTTCAGGAGGTGGTCTTCTGTTTGGCCTTAGCCAGAGCTGTAGGCGGAAATCTCTTGTTCTGTCATCAACTCCCTCAATGCTTGGGGGTGAATCCCTTGGGGTATGCTTGCAATATACAGTCAAGTACAGTACAGAGATTCCAAGCTGATACATTCACATGGCACTGCTTAGGAAGGAACAGAGAATCACGAGATCTGAAAGCAGTCTGGCCACGTTTGACATTGCTATGCCAGACCTTGTAAGTTCAGTCTTTTGTCACTACAGCGTATTTGTTCAGAAGCTCTGTTGAAACTGTACTGCTTCTGGTTCTGAAGCAGCCATGAGCATTGCTATCCCAAGGAGTGCTTCGCACTGCACTGCGCACACATGCCAGCGGTCTGCCTGAACCTTGAAATCCTACCTGTAATACCGGGACAACAGTTTGACCTATAAAACGTACAAATATAGGAAGTAATACATTTTGACAGTATTGTAAAGTTTCCCTAGAGCTCAGTGTAGCTATGAGGGCCAGATGAATAATGGAGATGTTTGAGCACTCATGCAAAACTACACAATCCTTAAATTTGTTTCCTCAGAGTTAGTGGATACTTTTGAAAGCATCACTGAATTTCCCAACTTTAAGGTGACATAAGGACAGCACTGGTGTCACGTCCCAGAGGACATTCACAGCCTTAACATGCCTGAACAGCTTCACCCAGGACCTTCCTCACCTGCTGCTGTCAGGACCAGGGACTCTATTTCAAGTCAGGCCTGGACCTTCACCCCTTCCCTAGGTTGTACTGTTGAGGTACTTGTTTCCAGTTCTGACCAGGTCCCTCAGCCTCACACCACAGCTCTGGCCCCTGCAGCCACTGCCAGCACTGCCCAGAGGAAACAAAGTCTTGCCCACTTGCTGTGCTTGGGGCTGTTTCAGGGCCCTGTCATTGCCTGACTCAGCTTCTGTAGGATGATATCAGCTGGTAAGTGTAGAGTCTGTTCAAGGCTCACCTTGTCTCTCTGGTCATAGGCAGCTAGCCCTTGCTCCTCTCTGTCAAGTACTATACTGAAGAAACCTTGCCCCTCCTCTTGTCCAGATGAGGACAGGACATGCCCACACCAGGTGCCAAGCAGGACTCCTGCTGGATCGTTCACAGGTTTCAACCAGCAGCCTTGTGCAACTGGTCTGACACCTGAATGGCTGAGAAAGGGGTTAACATGAGTGACACTGAGAGGTAAGATACTGAATGATTCTAACTGTCAGATCTTGATGTCATGGAGTTAGAAGTTAATGGCCTTATTCATATTCCCAATTTTCTGAAGAGCTAGAATTTTTCCTTTACTTAGTTGGAAATGTGGGACACTTGGGAGACTGATGATGCAGTGAGAAAGACAGCAACAGCCTCCTGACTTTGGAGACAAGTAGAAATTTCACAAAAAGTAGCACATGAGGCTATTGGAGGACAGAAAATTGGCATTAGCCTGCTTGGAGTGTATGAAGACAAGGCATTTGCAACGTCCATTTCAGCAGCAGACTTCCAATGATACTGTTGAATGCTTAGCTGGGTTGATTCTGCTATGTTCTAACTACTTAGCAGTTGTACCGAGTTTTACCTCTTCAAGGTGCTTTCTGAACATAAATTAATTGGTAGCATTTCTATAGCAAGAAAGAGGATGAGAGAAAGATTAGAAAGATCAGAACTATATCAGCAGCAGTGGATGAATGTGCCACCTGTTTTTCTGATTTAGTCTCGAAGATAGCAAAGCACCAGGTAAAAACACCGATTAGAAAAGTCTTTCAGTCTCTCAGATTCTGGGTGATAGGATCTGAAGGAAAAAGGCTGAGAACGAAATATAGTAGAATTTCTACCATGCTCTCTCTCATATGGTACTTTTTGAAAAAGAAGGCAAAGGACTTCTAACATTGATAAAAGTGCTGGTAATTTTAGTCTTGCTGACTGAAGACCCTGAATTGCCCACAGAATATTATAGTGTGGAAACACACTGTACATCAATAACAATTAATTTTCCTTTGTGTGTTTTTCTTAGGACTGATATATATAGTTTATTAATTTTCTGTTTCTTATGAAACTGCTACTGACAGTGGCTTAAGATTTGATTAAGACTGTCTAAATATTATGCATAGTTCATCAGAAATATTTAAGATAGTGTCTGCTTCATCTTGTCTGAATCCCAAATCAATAATCAGGAGGTAAAATTTTGTGTCCCTCTATTAATACTATTCTGTATTGTTACATAATTTGTATTGTTGCAGGTGGGAGGAGATAACAGTGTTTGGTGTGAAGATTTGCTTGCTCTCTGTTCTCCCACACCAACATGATAATATGATAAATATGATAAATTTTACGTTAAAAGTAGAGATTTGCAGCTATGTCTGAAGAAACTGTTAACAGGTTCTGCCATAAGTATTACAGGTCAATTTGACCCGCACTAATTGCACCAGTGCTTGTAAGCTGAAGACACTGATGATGCTACTACTGTCACAGTCTGATAGAGAACCATTGCCATAAACTGTTAGGATTCCTACTGTCATATCTTTCTTTGCTTCAGCTTTCATCTGCTTTATGACTAAAACCATACAGATTGTTGCATACAGCTCCTGCAAAGTTAACTCTTCCTAGTGTTAAATTGTTCAATTTCTCCATCTGGTGTTTTATATCAATTAACAAATTAGGACATGAGTAACAGACATAGAAATAGTAATTACATCCTATTTTTTCTCTCTCTGGAAGGGCTTAATTAGTTTGTACTGAAAGTGCAAACACTTTAAAAGCACTTTGATCACGTTAGCTAGGTGATTCTTCCACTATCTCCACAAAGTACCAATTTCACTATGTTTATTCATTTTGCACTTCAAAAGGCTGCCCAAATTGGGTGCCTTTCCCATAATCTCACACAAGATGAGGGTATGCATGGGGACCATGCTAAACTTAATAGTTAAATTTCCAGGACAGAGCCAGTGGGATTACTATGTAAGGTTGACTCAAAAATATGTAATTCTTGCCCTTCCGCTAAAGTTTTGCTGTGTTTCCATATAAAGTTGCTTACTACATGTGTAGTTCCTCCTTTGCTAGTCTTCTACTTTGGCTACCTCAACATTTCTTCTGTTAAAACTCCTAGATAACTTTCAAATGGAAAGGTTCTAATGGTAACTACAGCAATAGTTAATATCTTCTCTTCTCTGTTGTAACCCTGTGTTTAAACTAGCTCTCATTTAAAGACAGCAATTTCATCCTCTAAATTTGGAGGACACTTATCTGAAGGTCTGCAGAATACATGCATCTTCTCTGAGTGAAGGTAAAGGTTAGAATGGTATTTGGAAGACAATCCAGGAGGACTAGATGTGTACTCACCGTTTCAGAGGAGAACTTTAAATGTGGTTTCTATCCTTCCTCTAAACAATCTAATCCAGGTTCCCAACTCCAGACACTGAAAAAAGTTTTCATTAGTTCCTTTAAGAAGCTATGTACAGGGAACTGAAATATGGCCAGGGATTCACCGTAAGAAAGAGCTCGTTTTAGCCTCCTCTGTAATGATCTAATCCTTGTCCCTGCCTGGTTTCTCTATCAGAAAGATTTAGTGCAAGAAACTTACAATTCTTTGAAAAAAGGCTAGGAGTAAACCTTTCATTTTGTTGCATGATAGAATTACTTGGTTGTAAATGAGCTGTGAATAAATGTACTAAAGGAAAGCATCACTTTTTGTGGGTTCATATAGTATACAATAAAACTACATAGTTCCCCAGTTATAAAATCTATCAAAGTTTTTCAACAGTCCCATATTTTTTAACATGGCTTCACAACTGTGAGCAGCTGCCTCTACATATGTTCCTTGATTTTATGCCCACATTACAATGGCATCAGAGCACTCCTAGCTGTGCAGGCGCATTTTTTATCCACCTCCAGCCTTCTGTTGCTGCAAAGGTAAATGCATTTGACGGAAGAGGAGTGGAGGCATGGGGATAATATAGAATATATGGCACAAAGTCTGTAATGGAAGTAAGGATAAAATCATAGATGTTCCCTATCTGAACTATGGCATGCTATCCTGTATGAAGCATTCAGTCAAATATATTCAATGTGTCAGGCCTGCTTTATAAGGAGACTCATTTATCTTTCTTGATTGGACCACAATTTCACTTAGAGGCTTTGATCCAGCGTTCTCAGAATAATTAAATAGATTTTCTATAAGTAACTGCTTCTCCTGTCATAGCTGAAGCATAGCCAGTCTCAGAAAAGAACTCTACAAATCCTTTGTAGTTGAGTATATAGGGATACAGGGGTATCTTTTCAACACTAAGGAGTCTAGGGATCCTTCAATGGTGTTTAGAGGACTCCTCACTGCAAGAGTGATTAGAGTGCAAATAGTACTTTTCAGGTCTCATTCATACATCTTTTTAGTAAAATGACTTGGTACTGACTAGAGTGGTTTCTTCAGATTGTTGCGTAAATAACAAAAGTTGCAGCAGTTTAGGATGGTAAGTGAAGGCATACTGTCATTTTCAGGAAAGAGTTAGCAAAATGTAATTAATTATTGAAATTCAATTTTCAGTTTTGTAACAATCTTGTCTTTCTTTTTTAAAGGCAAGTAGCAAGTAGCTTGCATAGTTTCATGTGCAATGTTGACATAACAGAAAAATGTAACTATAAATTATTGTGTTTTATTTTTCCTAGTGTTTTCAGGTGTCCTATTAACTGATTCTACTTAATTTGTAAACACCAATCTTTTAAGAGAACAGAATTGGCATGCCATGCTATGTCTGAGACTAATACCTGAAAAAACAGAGGCCTTCATTCAGGAAAATAATCAGTTGTGTTAATAATTTATTGTGTTATACAAAACCTGGCTACAATTCCAATCCAATTTCAATTACTTCTTCACATATTTCTTTTGGCTCTGGAGAAAATTTGCTGATTAATACATCTGAACCACTATAAACTTGAAACACATCTGGTCCCTCATGACTTAACAATATGAACTCCAGTAGGAGCTGAAGAACTTTTCCTCCTGGTGTCTTCCATGATGCCAAATTTAGAGCTTTCTCTAGTCTAGTTTTAAATAACTGAAGTAATGAGGTTTCACACATGTCTTCTTCAAGATAATTAGAACCTAATAAATGTCTCTGATAGGAAGTATCTCCAAGTCCAGTACAAACTGTATAGGTACCATTTGTTGAGACAAAGAGAGAAAAAAGGAAGTGGAGGGTTTTTATCTCTCTCTCTTCGAGCATCAGATAAGTAGATGTGCTTTTTTGCACTCTTAAAGTTGTTAAAGTGCCTTGCACAGAGTGGCAGGAGAAAGCAGCATTTACTGTACCAACAGAATAACCTCAGCCCCTAACAGCTGTGGGGCTCTTGCTGTGGGCATACAACCATTCTCTTTTAGTCAAAGAGACTACTTTTGGTGAGCTTATTCAGAAGCAGGAAAAAAATAATTAGGGCAGATCATATCAGTCACTGCATCCTATATGATACAGGGAGTCAGAACTGTCCATGAATTTATATTCCCCAAATCAGGAGAGCACATATGCCGATACTTGCATTGCTCCACTGTGTTGGGTTGCCATGTGAATTCTGCATTCAAAAAAGGCTGAGTTAAGAGTGAGGTAAATCAGTATTTCTCCCCAGCACTACTTTCTTTTGCTTAACCTTGCCACTTCAAAAGCTCATCTAAATTTCAGGTTGATGACACCTACTAGACTGAAATTAAATCTTGTCATTGAATTTGGATGGATAGAGACACAGGGCGTGGTACAAAGCATATACAGCAGTAGAAGTTTCTGTAAGCCAAAGAAATTTTCTACTAGAGTTCTGTGGCTGAGTGCCTGTCATTTTATGCTTGTGAAATAATAGAAAACAGCCATAGCCCAACACAGGTCCATTATGAGTGTCTTGAAGGAGTAAGTATTTTCTTGTCTACTAACAGAGTTTATCACCTCTTGGAGAAGCCTTATTCAAGGTTTTAATCATCAAACCACATCCAGATATCTTTGCCAATCTGTACTGAGTGTTTATCTTAAAAGAAGTTAAGGATAAAATGAATTAAGGGAAGAAAAACGTTGGTAGCAAAAGAATTGCATTTAAGTTACTCCAATTGAATCTCATCTGAGATAA
Source organism: Sakesphorus luctuosus (assembly GCA_013396695.1). Taxonomy (NCBI): domain Eukaryota; kingdom Metazoa; phylum Chordata; class Aves; order Passeriformes; family Thamnophilidae; genus Sakesphorus; species Sakesphorus luctuosus. The sequence continues at coordinate 392,286 of VWZD01001174.1, forward strand.
ATAGTGCAGTAATTAAAGCAGTACTTACAATGCAATAAAGACAAAGCTAATCACTGGCAAATATGAGCTAGATAATGCTTTTTCTTAGGGAAACTAGTGAAGAATGGAGCCAGAGCAATAAATCCTTTAACAACTTCATTTTCTAATGATGGTCATAATCCTCTTGCTTGTAATGATTATCTAATTTATTACAACCAAACAGGTAAGCAAATGTGAGATCAAACAACTGAGGCAATCAAATGAGTCAGGCCTAACTCTGCAACCTGTGTGCAGGAACCAGGTGGGAAAGTGATTTTATATATTGACCAGTTGAGACTGAGGCAGAATCTGTAACAAGGCAGAGGCTGCATATTTGATAGAGCTGTAAGTTGCTGCTACACAGCACGTATTCATGGAGACCTTCTCAGAAGATCTTCCCATCACAATTTAAAATTATGGGTTTCTTAGCTACTTTGAGTTTAAAGGCTTTCGGAGAAGACCAATAAACCAGATGATTCTGTTGAGCAAACGGAAATAAACTATTTTAAGTACTTAACTAGCCCTTAATTAAATATGGTATATTGCTTTTCAAATCCACACCAGCTGGTAGTTGTCTGCAAATATGAGGCTGAGTAGGACCTGCTGGTCAAGATGGTATCTGGCACAGTGCTTGGAGAAGAAGTAAGAATGGAAACAAATACAAAGAGAATTAAAATAATTTTTACAGGTCTGAGCATGGAATGATTGATTTTTTACCTGAGCTGTGCAGACATGCAAGGGCAATAAATTATATTTTCTAAACATGACATGCTAGGAGTGAATCACTGATGGTGGCGACTATTTTATTCTTCCTACTTTCTAAGCCCCACAACATTATTACCCTTTTGCACTGTCAGATATTAAAATCATATTAACGATCAGGAACTGTATTAAACTGTCTGAAAATGAAATAATATGGTCCTACATTTGAAGGTTAGAGACAGCCTTTGGTGTAATTCACTAAACTGTAATCTACCTTCCTGGTACTCTGCAGATGAAGCAGCAAGCATTGTTTCTGGGAAACTAATTATTGCCAAGATACACACTCCCCAGCTCCCAGACACACACACAAACACTAGTCTGTACATCTCAAACTGCTGTTTAAGCTAGACAGCTGGGAAAGGGTATCATCCACACGCAAAACAGCTTAACAGACAATTTTCTTCATTGCACCATCAGAGTCTTCCACAGGACAGCCATAAGGAGAAATGTGTTACTCCTATTATGTGTAAAGGTATATGAGAAGGGGAAAAGAATTCTATTGTCTAATAATCCAATAAAGAATTACAGATACAGTCTACTGCCACAGCAAAATAGACAGATGCCAGTTACAGTTTAGGAGTTCTTTGAGATTTGACTGAAATTCCCCAGAAAGAAGTATTTTACTGGAAGTAACAAGGATCTTGGCCAGTTCTGACTAATGGTGTTTGTAGAAACCGATTTCTGTGTCCCTGTTCTCATATTAATGAAGCAAATATAATTACTGTTTATTCTTACTCCTAGCTACAACACAGGTGAGCTATTAATTGAGATTACGAAGAAACTATAACTCAGTCTCTTATACAAGGCTGTACTCTGACAGGTGTGTCATGAAGCATAAGAAAGGTGATGCCCAAACCCTTTCTGACTTTTTATTTTCTAATTTTATCATTTCCAAAATGAAGAATGTCTTATCTGGCAGACAATATAATGAAGTCAACTTTACAAATTATGTTTATAACACAACTAAAAGGAAAACATTTCTCCAGAGTTTAAGTTTATGCTAAAAGGGCCAAATAATTTTTATTTAATTTTGAAGTCACAGTAGAGGGAGAAGGCAGGGAAGGAAGAAAACCATTGGAATATTTTCCCCCATATCTTGAGGGTTTTTTTAAGCTCCTGCTCCTTCACAGTTCTGTAAAACTGAGTGACAAAACTTGCAAGAATGAAAGATTTTATAAATAAGGATTTTTTACCAGAAACTTGATACTATGTACAGGCTCTTATTAGGTCTCATTGTTGCACGAGATCACAATTGTAACAGGTACTACTTGCCAATGAGCTTGCTATTGCATTGGTGATCTGGAGATAATTACATGATTCTTTAGAAGTGACAGTTAAAATGACAAGAATATTCATTATCATTTTAGGGGTTTTTTAATGGGAAGGTATAAAGGTTTGAAATACTTACTCTGCAAAGAAATCAGCTGCAGAAAAAGGACAGGGCATCTGAGGTTTACTTTAGAATTAGGGGTGAAACAGACAAACTTTTAAGTGAGTAGTGAGGACCCTCCCTATACTGTATGTATATAAACTTTGACAGGAATGACTTCTATGCATTATTTGATGTAAATAATCTAGACAGAGAACATCATCAACTGTCAGGACTACTTCTAGTTGCGAAGTCAATGAAAGTAATGTATGAGCATTTGAGATCAAAACTGAGAGCACAGTAATTCAGGAGGTGATTTCTCAGTTAATTGTGACAATTCTTTGTGCACCAAAACAGCATTTTAATTTCACTTTTCTCTGTCCTTCAGAGTGACATCCAGAGATGGTTTTTGTCAACTAAGGCTCTCAGCTATTCATGGATAAATACTACAACGGACAATACATAGGTCTCTGCATTTGCATTAATCTGTTTGGCAGTATTGGCATCTGTTTGGTACTACAACTTACTGAGAAAATATATTTCTTTTTCTGAATAAAAGATGTAAAGAAATAACTTTTTCAGGCTAAGCTGCTACCATCTTGTGTTGTTTCCTATGCCTGTCAAACTATCAAATGCTCAATGCTTGTATCATCCCTGATTCTTCTCTACAACTGGCTCAAAATTGGCAAGAAAAAAATGCAGAAAATTCTAGCAGTACCCTCTGTTAATCACTGAAGCCTTTGATTATTGTGTAGCTGCTATGGTGGGAGCCAGAACCCACTCATCTAGTCTTCTTTCTTTCCTGGAAAAAAGCCACATTTATCTACTATTTCCACCTCTTGAACCATGGGCAGCTTCTGCTAATCTGGGATTATTAAGTGACAGTTAACTTGCCCTGCTAATAGATGATTGTGGTATTATGGTCATGATAAACAGAGGTCAAGCTAAACATCTTAAAAAACTGAAGTGTATAATTTTTCAATGAGAAAGCATACTTGTAATTATATACTGCAGATGAGAGTCAGCTGCAGGTGATGAAATGGAAGGTTTATGTGCCTTAAGACAAGGATTTCCATTATTCTGTCCTCTATGGCAAATTTTATTTTATGAAGCCTCTCTGAGATGACATATACTCTTAGGAGATGTCAAATACACTTGTTTTCAGTAGTCTCAAAATATATTCAAATAATTCTAAAATAATAGTCTGATAGGTAAATTTTGTATTTCCTGGCTGAAAATTATAAGTACAGTTTCATTCGAACACTTAAAATGGGAAAAAATATTACAGTGCTTTTCTGTTTAATGCAGATAATTGGGCTAAATATTGAAGTACTACTTCAGATGGGGTGTTAATTAAGCTAAGCTTTGACTGAGATCTGTGGGAGATTACAACCCCAGTTCTGAAAATATAACCTAATTGCATGCATACAGTAAATGGATAGTCTCAAACATTTTTGTAAGACAGGTGCCAGGGAATCAGTTTATATGTTTGATTTCTTCTTTATCACTTGCTGTTGAATGTCATCCTTCAGTTAAATATGGAAAGATTATTAATAGAGGAAAACAGCTCATAGTTAGAGGGTTATTGATAAGCCATTCCAAATCATGAAAGATCATTTGTGATGTAACAGCATTTGCAGATTAGGTTCAGGGGCCTCAAACCCCTCACATGATCTTTAGGACCGGAGGAGGATTCTGGTGAATCAGCTCACCTTTTGGCAAAAACCTGACATTGAACGCATGCTTTCCTGTCAGGATTATGGCCCTGGCAGAGATCTGGTTACACCATGTGCGACAGCATCTCTATCCAGTGGGGGTGTTAGGCAGCAATGAACAGACCTCAGAAACATTTAGTTTTCCACTCTGCCACTAACAAATTCAACAGACAAGAGGCTGATGGAATAACATTGTGATGCATGCAGAGAAAAAAAATCATTTATTAAATACCCATTCTAACTAATAGCAGCCTGGTGTGGTTTTAAGTGAGACGTATCTCTTCTGTCTTTGAGATCATACTGTTTTCTACAATCACCAGAGTAATCGCACTAGTTGGTATAAACTCTCCCAATACTTCTGCTGCATTCTGGGTTTTTTCACCTCTTAATAATGGTTGACTGGAAGACATCACTCAGTAGCTTCTGCATTGCACCTTGCAGTAGCTGCTTTTCAGCAGTGTCTGTTCAGTAGTTACCTCAGACCTCTATATGTATCACTTTACTGTGAGCAACTGGTATTTTTGAGATGACAATGAAAAGGTAAATCTGAGCTTTGACCACAAGGATATTTGAGGGAAATATGTCATGTCTTTTGAGCGTTTCATTTTATGCTGCTTCACTTATAATTATCAACTAGTATTTTTCTAATTACATTTTGCTTTTAATAAAAATTACTATAAAATACACAGAAATTATCCATGCCAAATGACTGTTTTTCCTACATGTTAAACCTCTTCATAGTTGCTTCCTCCATGGGAACATAATTTGCAGGTTTTTCATGTTGCTTTGAAATTGAAAAACGGTAAGCTTGCATTCCTGTTTAGTTCAATTTTGAGACAGACTCAATGTTCTGTTGAGCTATTTAGCATTCAACTTCAGCATTCAAAAGGTTGAGGCTTTGGTGTAATGCCTACTCCAGATATGAATGACACTTCATCTCCCTGAAATCACACTTGTGATCCATAAGTTACATCTAGTGCATAATGTTATGTCTCTCTTGTGTTAATAGAGAATTATTAAAAAAAAAAAAAATTCTTCACCTGTCAAATGCTTAGGACAAAGAAAAACTGCATCAAGACAGGCCTAAATAGATTCCTCTTTGCCTGCTATCCTGAATCTGTTGTATTTAGGGGCTGACAAAGAAATAATTAAAAATAGTTATTGACTGTTCATCCCAGTCAGTAAGTTTAGAGTTCATCCCAGTAGGAGATTATGCTTTACAGACTTTGCTGGTAGCATCTGCAAAAAACCCCAGACACACTGCAAACTGCCCTCCACCCCTCTCTGAAAGAGATTCTGTGAGGCATTCACGGCCCACTTGGCCATTCTGCAGCAGCCTGGTCATCCTGATGGCACGTGACCTGTAACATCTGTTCCTTCACCAATTAGACCACTTCTTAACGATAAATTAAAAACAAGTCTAATTAAACACTATAATGAAACTATCAATCTGTGTTACTGAGGCAGAACTAGGATGTAATTAGTTATTGATACAAAAAGATTTGTTTAAACCGGTTTGGTTTGCTGTCAGCCTCCATAGGTTTTAAATGAGCTTATACAAAACTTGAAAATAAGCACAACTGTATCTTTTATTTTAAGCTAGAGATACACATGATTCTTATAAACTACTTAGTTATTCCATGTTCCTCATTATTTTGGACAAGAAAATTGCACGCTTACTTATTTCTTTTGACTGATAATACATTGCCTCCACTATTCCAATGATCTATTTAACATATATTGTATTCCCAGATTCACTGTGTAAGCAACCTTTTTCAAATTATTCTAAAAACTAGAGAAGAACTCTTTATATTTCAACATTTACCAACCTTTGCTACCTCTGTTACCAGAGAAAACGATTTTTTTAAACCTAGACAAAATCCTGCACAATCAGATTTAAAAGGAGAGTGTGGAGATGACACTATATGAAATGCAAGAGGATGTGGGAAGTTTTATCTGAATGGGAAATGAATGCAAAGTCTCTTCCTTGTAACACAGATGTCTGGTGTGGGGTTTTTTTTGTGGGGAGGCGGTGAACTGAGGTGAATGCACCAATGGCAAAGTTGTTACGAGATTGCAACGATCAAACTCGGAGGTCTTAACAAAAAAGAGCTGTGGAAATAGTTTGAAATGAACAAGATTTAGTAAATCAGTAGTGCATTTTATTCCATTTTCTTTTAATGGGTTTAATTGCTTTTCCTTCAGTATTGGCTCTATAGATGCCCACAATCTTATGGTAGAACTAGTTCTATTGTTACCCACATTATATTTTTTGTGTTCTGTCTTAAAATGAATTAAGCCTACTCCTCCGATGTTGTACCAGTTCTGATATGATAGATATTTATAAAACTGCCAAACGTGCAGCATTTTTAAGTACGTGCCTTCTGCATAAATCTACAGCACTCATAAAGCCTGGACTGTTTGTCAAGGAAATAAGCAGAGAAATTCTTCCAAGACTATACTGGAAGGAGTTCTTAATCTTTTCTGTAATTTGCATCTTTTCACCAACTTTTACTTCCCAGGCAACATAAGTGAGTTTTAATTGAAAAAGATGTAGATTTTGCAATAGAGTAGCAACTTCATCTTAGTTCATTTAACCTATGAACAGTACTTTTCACCAAAATTGCTTTTATCAGGGGATTAAGTAAAAGGACAGTGTAACATGGCAGTAGTTTGTTTCTCAGTAAATAAGTAAATATAATAAAAATTATTACAAAAATATAATAATGTTATGTTTTGATGTGAAGTTTATGCAACCTTCAATTTGCCAGGTTGTCCATAAGAGGTCTAATAAAAATTTGGACATTCACAAAAAAAAAATATAAAATTCTTATTGAATAAATGTGGGAAATGCTTTGTAAAATGTAGGCAGATGGGGTTATTTTGCTCCAATATAAGTACATCTCTACTGAGATAAACACTATTCTCCTCAGTCATGTCCTTAATGGAAAGCAAAGCCAGAACCAGACCACTGTTGCCTGGAATTTTTCATCTGCTACCAGAGAACAATTCACTTCTCTTTGTACAACATGAGGGCTTATTAAAAAACATCCTTCCATCAACCTGGATTTATTCCACTAAATCAAGACCAAACTGTTTTCCTCATATTTCCCTCTGTCAATCTAAGGAAAATTGCAACTAATGTGAAAGAACATTTTATTTCCAATCATAATTTAGGCACGGAGTCTTAGCTGTAATCCACATATTGGAAGCCAGTGAATGACAGATGCATCATACTAAATCTGTGGCATGGTCAAATAACCAGCCTGCTTTCCAGTGTCTGTCTGTAAAACTGTCAGATGGTGGCCACTCTGGCTACAGGCAGCATAGGCCTAATTTAAAAAAATCCATCTACCAAGCAAAAGGCTCTTGTTACCTTTTTTAAGTCAATTCCGCTGCTCAATATCTGGATTAACCCACAAGTGTTCCAGATTGTGGGAACAATAGCAGTTGCTAACACATTAAAAGAGCAGTATGTCTCTGCTCCAGGGCTAACAATGACCCTACTTTACTGTATTTTTCATTTTGTTTTGTATTCTCCTTTCTTCGGTGAGGCTTAATTCAACTTACGTAGAAAAAAGTGTCATGAAAAAAGATCTATATATGGTTTAGATCGAAACAAAGATTTATGGCCTTATCATTGCATTTTACAATTTAATTATCTGAAGTTCATTCTTGTTTCTTTTAGGTCTCCCTTTTCAAGAGTAAAAGGAAAATCTGGTAATTTTAGTCTGTCAGACTTTAATCCTTAGGCTATGATGAGAAGTGTTAAAGAATAACCAACTAGCTAATATATCTGAGATATAATTTGTTTTATTCATACAGATACATTTGCAGAATAAGAACTGTGGGTTTCCCTGCCTATTAGAGAATAGTTGGTAAAGCATATTTACTGTGAAAACAGAGTCTAAGTTCCTTACTTTTTATTTCGTTTTCTAGGAATAGTTTGCTATATGATTACTTTCAAATTTATAATTGAGAAGGCTGTAATTGGGAATTGTACTTGGAGACAAGAAAATAAGGAATCATCTTACAAATCACTACGGAGAAGGATGCTTGATGGAAATAACACTTGTACCTTCTTTGTGCCATTCACATTGTAGTTTAAGGGCCTGGAATCTTCAGCCATCAGTTCTGGTGAGTAGCAAGCACTGCCTAATGTGTATAGAGAACGTTTTGTAGGCCTTGGGACAACTGGACAATATGTTTGTCACAATATACAGGAAATCCAGCACAAAACATATCAGTAGAAGTATGTTAGTCATGTAAGTCACATAGGCACAGATGTGTGCCTAGTTAGCAATGTCTTCATAGTGCCTAGACAGGTAGGTTGAATCACAAACATTGTCCTAAATAAATGTGAGAAGTTTACTCTGCTGTTCTTCATTGTGTCAGATTGTATCTTAAACCCTTCACCATTCATATTGCTTTTCACGAGCAAAATATTTCATGCATCTCAAAAGCATTATGAATTTATAAATGATTTCTCCCAGGTCTTGTGTCACTACATGTCATTCATTATGAGGTTCACCAAAACCTACAAAAAGGGAATATTCAGAAGGTATGTGGTTTTGAGCAGATGTAGAATTCACAAGGATTGGTGTTTTGGTGAATGTGTGGATATAGCAAAAGCAGCAAAAGAAATCTTTATTAAATTAGAAATAAAAAGTTTTGATTCAATAGCTGATTTGACTCAAAATAAAATTAGATCAATTCAATTATAAAACCAGAAACATTATTTACACTGAGGTTTCTAACTTAACTGCAAGCATTTTAGAAAAGGGCTCATTTTCTATACAGTAAATATCCCTTTGTGTCTATGGGTGTTGTGGTAGCCTTTAAAGGAAAAAAAAATAGCCTGGCTAATTGATACACTGGACCTTGTCCTAATCTGAGCCAGGACCCAGATATTGTTCAATACCACCTCACATCACTGCCAGTGGTGGGGAAAAAGGGATTCTCTCTGGCTTCTGAGGAAGGGCTGGGTTTCCAGTTGAAAAAATGTGGCAGCATGGTCTGCTATTGTTCTTTGTCTCAGGATAGTGGTGAGTATTTTTGCATGTGAATCACCCTCTCTTTGTACACTTTTGTTATTGATATTGTTGTTGTTACTGTTTGTGGTTTTTATCTCATTGCTGTTTCCATTAAATGGTTCTTATGTCAGCTGTTGATCTCAACTCCATTCTGCCAGAGAGGGAAGGGGGAGTGAGGAGTGAGTGAGTGGCACATAGTTTGGGAGAGTCTTGTTGGGGTCACTGAACTGGGGAATACCATTACTAAACCACAACCCAAGTACAAGGCTTCTATATTTAGAAACATTGAGAATATACAGCTCTACCCAAACAGTCCTGCCCTTGTTGAAACAGGAAATAGGTTTCATATTTGAGTTTTGTTCCTTTGCTAACTTGTAGAACTTTAGGTTGTAGCAGATGGAGTAAACCATCAGATCCACTTGGAGACTTTGGACGTGTTCACAGTCAACTGCCATTATCACATTCCTTGCTGGTTTTGCCACTACTGAAGTCCAAACTAGGAAAAAAGTAGTATTTTAGAAAGTACCAATTCAACTAAAAAGCAAAATAAGAGAATAAGAAAGGGAAAAGCACAGATTTGGAGCACTATTATACTGGAGTTATTTTTGAATGTCCTGGATCCTCTCTAGTGGATGGGTGAATAAAGATTTATTTCTGTTGCTCAGTGACATTCTTTTCAGACTGTATTTTCTTATTGTTTTTGTTGTGCTGGACTATCTTCATTAGCTGCAATGTGTATGTAAATTCAAAGTATGATCCATGAAATACACAGATGATACTGGAAAATAGGCAATGACCCACATAAGCCACAGAAAATGGCATCATAGAGGTCTAGTAAAGAGTGTAGTGTGAATCAGGGCTTATAGCGATTCCATGAGGTGTGCTATTGCAACTATTATTTATTGCTAATCAATGGTATGGTTGGAACATTGCAGAGCACAGATGAAGTGATAACACTAGCTACAATGAGGTTAGAGTTGAAAAGAACACTGATTATATTGTAGAACCACAGTGTAGACAGTAAGTAGAAGAGAAACTTACTGAAGATTGGTACCATTCTTTTTCCTGAGATACTGTCACATTAGTAATTAGCTAGTTAGATAACCTAGATAGGTAGCACTTAATTATTTGGCTGTTGATTTTAAGGGAACTGTATAGAGTAGTATTTTAAATAGGAGGTGAATTTCTGTATTAAAGGCATTTTTTAATGATTGCCTAACAATTAATAAATTATTAATAAATACCTAAGCTAAGGTATAGACAGGAATAACAGGACAGTAGAATTCCAGCTGAAAATTAAACAGATTATTTTAAGACAGTGAGTTTTTCTGCTTGTTTTAGATCAACTGTTTGCTAAAGTACTAGAGTTTTGCTTTGGTAACTTTCTATATACTATCCATTGACTTTGTAATGACTTAGGAGGGAAAGATAATACATTTTGGTCCATAAACCCTAGTGAGAATAGGGTAAACTGGTGATTTGGACTGTTTGAAGACCTTCTTTGTTAAGGTTCATTTACCAAGAGCTGCAAGTGTAGCCTCTATTCTATTGACTCCCTTGGAAAGAACACCCAAAGATCCCAGAGCAAAGCTTGGCTGCAAATCTACCAAGAGTAATGTATGTAGAGTTATGATTCTCGTATGATACTTTCTAGAATATATGGGGATTTATGTGATAAATCCATGGAAATTTGGAATTTGATGTTCATTCGTGGTTTGGAAGTCTGTTCTGTGAAGGCAATTTACTGTCATAAGGCAATTTTACACTTGAGTTAAGTACAACCTACTCCCACCTACTTAACACTCAGTGAAGTGAGTGGATATATTTATACTATACTAAAACAAAAAAATGGATGAGATACTCCTGTTCCTGCAAAATTCAGAATATGAACAGACTGACAGGATTTTGATGTAATTCTTCCTTAACTACTGAAGGCCTTGTGATAACAAATCCTTCTCTTCCATGACAAAGAAACCAGGAAGACATGCATTATATGCTTGAGTTCTCTTCAAAGAAGGATCAAGCCTGTTAGTGCTTACGTTGGAAATGGAAGATCATGTTTCTGAGTACTTTGGTGCTTCATTAGCATTTTAGCTTACAGCCAGGAGTTTTTCAAGAGCATTATCCTGCTTCCATTATGTAGTGCTTTTGCTATATGGTGATATGTGATTAAAAAGGAAATTCTTGTAAAATATAGCATATAATTTCATTAAGTGAAAATTGTTATACATTTTTTCACTTTTCTTACAATTCTAAATGAGGATATGTCATGGTTTTGTTTGGAACTAAAATTCTCCTTATATAAACTGGGGGCAATTGGCCAGGAGGTACCAGTTGGGAAGCAATTGTATTGGGCATCACTTGTCTTTCTTGGGTTTTATTCCTCTCTTTCTTTTTCCTTTTTATTATTATTAAATTTTAATTAATTTCAGTTATCAGACTGTTGTCTTAGCCCATGGGTTTCACCTTTTTCCTATTTTCCACCATCCCACTGGGCTTGGGGGAGTGAGTGAGCAACTGCATGGTACTTAGCTGCCAGTTGAGGTTAAACCATGACAGAATGTTATAACATTATTGCTGTTTATTGTGATTGTTAGAGTACCTTAGATGCTTCAACTGAGATTTTAGACCCCATTGCTTTATGCAGAGTAAAACTACTGAGTATTATTTTGCACACCTTAACTTGAAATCTAGCACTGTGCTTACCATTTGATTTTCTCCATATACCATACCCAAAAAAGCTGTTTTCTTATACTTTAAAACATATTTTCTGGTTGTATCATTTGAAAATGCTTTGAAAATTCAGATGTATGCATTGTATAATTGACATCATATAGATGGCAAATAATAATGGCATCATTATAATTTGTTGATTTTTGAGAAGCTTTCCAGATTATTTATAAAATTAAGGTGTAAAGTGTGTTTAATTGCAACATTGTGTTTTGACTTATCTATATACACATTTACACTATGGAAGTAAGTTAATATTTATCTAGTATAGAACTTTTAAAAAACGCCAAATACATGTCACACTGAAACACACATTACCTCCAAAAGAGAAGAATAAATGTCTGCTTCTTTCAGTCTGATTACTTACAATTGTCTCAGCAATAAACATGGATCAGACAGCTAGTTGCAGAGGATAGGGGACAAGGTTTCCTTTAATTCTTGTTTTAAAGGAGATCTGCTTCTGTGAAAAAATTACTTGCACTCAAATGCATGGAAAGTAAAAGGCCAAATTTCTTTTTGAAAAAATGCTTCTTTCTTTGCCATCCCATTTCTGTTATGTAAAATATAACCCTGCAGGGCACAGAGCAGAGAAGCCTGCAAAGTACTCCATAGGAGACTCTGTGCCAAGGGTTTTTTTTTTTTTTCAGAGTCTGGGAGAAACTGTCTGAGGCAAATAAATGTAAGTGGGCACTATGGGACATAACTGAGGTAACACACATTTAGGCTCAGTAAAATAAAAAACAGTTTCTTAATTATATGGGATGGAGGAGCTATCACAAAGGGTTAGCATAAGGGTTCTCACAAAGAAAATGGCTTTGGTCAAAGCTTTATTGTTTGAATTATTTAGCTCGTTTTGATTAACATGTGATAGCATATGAAATGAACTGTGTATCTCCTCAAATTTGTGAGTGGCCTAATTCTCACTTCTGCTAGATGCTCACTTAATGTGAGAGGAATCTTTTTTTATGCGCATGTTCACAAAAAGAAAGGCCCTGTTGTCTTTTATTTATTTAAACGCTAATTCAGAAGAACAGATAAAATATATTAAATATAAATAGTTCAGTGTAAATTCTTCTGGTTTGTCTGGAATTTAAATGAAAAGCTAATTATTTTTAATGTGAAATTTCAAAGCAGAACACTCTATCTCATTTCCTTTAAATAATATTAATACCTAAATCCCACACAGAACAAGAAAATAAATCTATGCAATAATATGATATAATAAAATTGATATTGATTATTTGGAGTAAAAATTCTTTATGAGAAATAGTAACAACATTTCAGGATCCCTTAGGAAAAAATATTGCAATAAAACTAGAAAAAATTAGTACAATATAATTACCTTTTAAATAACTAGAATTCTTTAATGGAATTTACATTGTCAGAAGAACTGCTCCTTTGAAGCGCAGAGTAAACAGCTGCTGCATGCAGTTACAGGGCATGCAGGAGCTGTGTTGACAATCTACCCTTCTGATCATTCATTGATTCGTTCTTTTTCTCTCTGAAGCATTTTTTCACACTTTCACTTTGTCTGGAGCCTTCTACCTCATTCTGTCCAACCCAATGGTACCCCTAAGAGGCCTGAGAAAGTGGGAAAGTTCATGTGGATCAGCCACCCTAAAAATGGCCTTTGATACCACTTGTGTTAATAAATTAGGAGGATTGGGTAATACATTGTGCCTTGTGTGCTCTTGCCCTTCTTCTGTAGAAAAGTAGCCTAGAATGTCTGATCTTGAATGATGCATTACTTTTCTTTAATATCTGTTAGAGAAGATAGAGAAGACAAGTCCAAGAATTAAAGCTTGCATTTGGGCTTGGAAAAGCAAGATTTGTGGTGGGCATTTGTTCCTGGGACAGCTCAATGGCAGCTTTATACTAATTTCTAAGGTAGCTTCATCTGCCCACATGAACTTTCCTGTCATTGAAAACGGTTCAGGGTCCCAGTTGTCATTTCTGGTCAAACTTCAGATATGCCAGGTCCAGAAAATTGATTGCTTTTTGAGGAAGCTGTGACCTTGAACTCGATTCAGTATTTTATAGTAAGAAATTTTAGTGAGCAGAGGACAAATTTGATGTGCTTTCAGTAGCCTGTGTTGCCAGGGAGACGTGTTACAATACACTATTAGGAATCCAAGTGCACAAAGGCATTGTGGCTTGGTCATCCTGTCATGCAATGAAGATGTGAGGAAAGTATGAACATGAAAATCCTGTTTCTTATCTATTCTAATGTGGCTATTTGAAATTTTTGGGGGAGATATGAGCCCTTTTGTTCCAGAGGTCTGTGATTACTTGCTAATTAGAAGTTCCAAATATAACTCCAAATATAGATCCAAAATTATTTTGTTCCCTCTAGCATTTGTAAGAGCTAGAGATAAAGGTTGGCTACTGTACAGTGTTATTTCAAAGAGAGAGATTCAGGTTGTCCCTGAATAAGTTCATCCGAAATGAGAGCTGGCAGTAAAACACTTGAGTTAGTTAATGCCACTTCATCCATCTTGGCTTCAATGACTGAACTCCAAAGAAAAAGCTGTGGAGGGTGTCAATGTGACTTATAAAATACTAATATTGCAGAGTGTTTTGCCTTACATACTTTTGACACCATTGCTGCAGTGTTGAAATGCTGAAAAAGTAATCCGTATTATTTATAGCAAAAAAAGATCTTTATTATTTTTGTGATGTGTTGTATGACAAATCGAATATTTAGTAGAACTGCTGTTTACCTTCAGTTACAGTCTCTGCTGTAAGGACCAAACACTTATCTGTAAGTGAAAAAACAGTCGATTTCTTCTAGTTTGTTATCTGGCTATACCATTTTCATACACGCATGCTTAGTTACACCAGTGAGAGGTGAGAGGGCTGAATAGGTGTGCCATATTGCATATTAGTGTCAGGGACCTTCTGCCTGGCTTTTGAAACCTCATGTAAGGATAGCCTAGTCTTATGAGCTGCTGTAAGAGAATATGTTCACAGTATGCAACAAACCCTGGGGCATCATGTGGTGAGACGACCACAGACTCATTAATTAGTACTGGGACTATACTCATCCTTGTGTTTGGCTCATGACAGTCATGGGTCAACAGGAGAAACCTCTTAAGCAGTAGTGAAACATTTGCCAATTTTGAAGGATTCCTTGCCTTTTTGGGAGTATAATTAAGTCAACTTACATAAGAACTGATTTTAAATCAGAAAGAGAGTTTTCTTTTAAAATGCCATCTTATTAAATCTTTAAAAATAGAAATACATATTGACATGTTTGTAAATAAGAAAGTACAAGATAATTTTTTCGTATTTTGTTCTGGTTTTGTACTACTAAAACTATTTCAAATTAATTCTGCAGTAATGTGCAGAACTTAGTTTTAACTTCATGATTTAGAAGTTATTCCTTTACAATTTTTAATTCTGTTTAAATATTTATCTGAATTTTATAATATATAGAGTGCATTATGGTAAATTACATGCTGCCCTTATTTCTTTGAAAATATTTCAACAAAGTAATAAAATCGTATGATTAAACCATTTCAATTTTACTAAAAATGTTTTTTGAAATGTTGGCTTTTGCTCTTTACACTGAACTAGAAACAAATGAGGACTGTAGGAATTTCCTAAGAAATGGAAATTATGTCTTCTAACCTGCTGATAAATAAGTGACAGAGTTACATATAAATGGCCTAATGGTAAAAAATGAGAGAGAAGGAACTGAGTGAATTAATATGATGTTGCTACAGTTAAGACCTTAGAAAAATCAAAAATAATGTTGAAACCCACAGCAAATTTAAGGGCATTCTAGCACAAAAAAAAAATCTGTGTAAGTAATATTTGTACTTACCTTCGTTTTGTTTTGTCCCTCAATGAACTGAATCTGAACAGGCTGCATCACAGAGTCCTAATCTGTAAATCCCACGTAATAATCCAGCCTGGAAAATAACAGGAAATATTCTTTACCACTGGCTTCAATTTATCTTTTTACTTGAGCAAGGGGTCACAAAGAATAAATACCTCTCAGATGCTATAATTGAGATTCAGTGATGCAGTTTAGATATAGGTCCAGAAATATATCACTGATATCATTATGTACAGACTCAATGTTTCAAGTGGCTGGCAGTCAAAATGACACTGGCATTGCCAAAGTTGTATCCATGGCACAAAGATAATTTGAGTAGTTTAGTAACATCTTGAGTTGGTTCAGATTGCATTTTTGCAGTAAATACAAAAGATTTCATTCTTACACATTTTGGATGTTATTGCTTTAATGAACCAATTATTTCAATGGTAGGTAGTAAACCACATCGGATCTGAAAGAGGCATGTGTAGGTTCATATATGTCCTAGCTCAGCAGGCGGGACCAGTTATCACTGTGTGGGGGGTGATAAAGACTATGTATTCTACCCCCTCTATTCATTTCCAAAGAACAATGGACCATTTACAGCAGCTGCCCAGGGAGTCGTTGGCACCTTCACACCCAGCCTGAGGGGATGTGGCTGCTAATGGGCCATCAATGGTTCAAAAATACCCCATGACTCACAGAGTTAATCTCCCATTATGTGAGTCCCTGCCCTGGGGGTACATACGTGGGGGGTAAGAAAACCTTGGGGACCACTCATCGGATCCAGAGGAGCAGCGGGACCTTGATAGGAGGAGACCATCACTCTCAACCAGACTGGGACTGTAATTTGCACCAAAAGGTCTCTTGCTTTTTTCTGTTTTGGACTTGGGGGAACCACGTGGGGTTTGTATCCCAGGGTGGTGGGTCATACTGGGTTTTGGGGGTTAAAACCAATTTCTCCTTGTGCCATTGTATTTATAGTAATATTATTATTAAATTGTAACTCTGATTTATAATCTCTTCTGTGTAGAGTTCATTTCTCCTACTGGTTTACCTTTAAACCAGCACAATATATTTAGACAAATAATTAAATAAGGCATATTAAATATATCAGTCAACTCCATTTAAAATGTGGTGGTAAGGCACATCTGGGCACATGATATAAAAAGCTTCTTCTCATGGACTTTTGTCCACCTTCCCTGAGAGTATGCTGTGCATGGTTATTGGGTTTGAAAACCTGCCATTCATTCATTCATTCATTCATCATAATGCTGGGCATTTCTGAACTATATGTTTATTTTGATGAATATGCTACATTCAGAGCCTCCTATATATTTATGAAAAGCAGATGCTAGAAAATTTTTTTTTTAAAAAGGATCAATGTATTTGTAATTTTTTAAATTCCAAACGATCTTTCGTAATTTTTAGAGTAAAAAGATATTTGAAGAACATGCAATGAAATCTTTGACCCATTATAGCAGTGTCACCACTGACTGATTGCATACAACAAATCTCGAGGCAAGGTATTTGACTTGGGTGAAAGTATAGATGGGCATAAATGAGATTACACGGAAATCATGTTTCATAATTCTATAAAAATCCTGTTTCTGGGCAATTGATTTGCTGTTGGAAGATCCAAGGTCCATTGTTGACTAAGAAGTGTGACTCCTTTGCCTTATTTTTCTTCTTTTTGTGGGAAAGATTACAAAAGAGAAAAATCAGTACCTGGAGGATACAATGACCTTCATACAAAAGATTACTGTAAAGCAAAATATATGCAGGTAATTCCCCAAAGAATGGCAAAGCAGCGAAAAGGACATTTATTTCAGAGGCAAGTATGCTGTAAACTTATAGGTCCTAATGGTGCTGGATGTCCAGCACTGGGCCTCAGAACACCACCATGTCAAATAAAACATATCACTAAGTGCCATGTCCAGTAATTTCTTGAACGCTTCCAAGGATATTGTGACTCCAATATCTCCCTGGGAAGCCCGTTCAATGCCTAAATACCCTTTCAGAGAAAAAAATTCTTCCTGATGTTCAGACTGAACCTTTTCTGGCACTGCTTGAGGCCATTTCCCTTTGTCGTGTTGCTTATTAGTCGCCTGGGAGGAGAGATCTATATCCACCTCATTACAACCTGCTTTCAGGTAGTTGTAAAGTGTCATCCCATCTTCCATGAGCCTCCTTTTCTCTAGGCTAAACACCTCCAACTCCCTCAGCCACTGTTCACAGGACTTGTGCTCCAGACCCTTCGCCAGCTCTGTTGCCCTTCTCTGGACTCACTCTAGCCCCTCAATGTCTTTGTTACATTGAGGGACTCAAAGCTGAGCACAGGACTCATGGAGTACAAGTACAGGACAAGCACCTCCTTCCCTAATCATGTTGGCCCTACTATTTCTGATACAGGCCAGGATGCCATTGGCCTTCTTGGCCACCTGGACACTCTGCTGGCTGATGTTCAGATGGCTGTCAACGAGCACCCCAGGTCCTTTTCTGCTGGACAGCTTTCCACAAACTCTTCCACAAGCCTGTGGCTTGAGAAAGCCTATGGCTGTTAGATCATTGTCTCCTGTGGATGACAGTAAGAAAGAATTTCACTGCATCAAGCAGAGGACAAGTACTCCTGAAACTGGTGTTATCAGTTGGGAACAGCTGTGCAAAAATTAAACCTGGTCTGAGTAATTCCCTCAGTTTGTGCCCTGATGCAAAAGATGAATGCATGTGTATTTCACATAACCGCTATAGTAATGTTATCTAGGTGTCTTACTTCCAGCTAAACTTCACAGAACTATAATAATGTGATTATAAAACTGGATTTATATTCCTAAGCACCACCAAAGTGCTGTAAGTCTCTTCAGTCTGACATCCTAAAGCAGTTTGTGAAGTGCACGCTAAAAACAATGGTTACAACATCACTTTGTTTTCAACATGACAAGTTCATCTACAAATAATTGGAAAAGTAGGTTGAGCATTTATAATATGTACAGCTTTTTGTAAAGAAAATCCCAATGACTGGTCATTGCTATGACTCCTTTAGTATGGCCTTATCTGCAGTGCTCATCAGAGGTCAGTGCAATGCTATCCACCTCTCAGAAGTGATGCATAGTTTTACAACTTGGGTATTCAAATTAAGTTGCCTTGATTCTGTCTTTGATTTCTGTGTTAAAATTTACCTTGATTAGTTTTAGCATAGTGACCCAGAAAGGTTTAAATTTAAAATGAATGACCAAGGGTTCAGCTTAAGTCCCTGTCATATTAGGAATTACACTGAAAAAGCTCTAACAGTCTCCCTGTGTGCTGGGAAAAACTTTCTAATGGCACCTTGTCAAAATCCTCACTTTATTCTTGCTGGTATTACATTAAGTTGCTGTCTGCTGGAAACAAGTATAATTACAAATAGAGATAAAACCAATGTATATTTCAGAAACTTCAAGCAACTGTTCAGAGCTGTCACAGTAACAGAATGGATGCTCTTCTGCCTCTGCCCAACGTGGGCAGGCAGGGGACAAGCTCCAGGTCCTGCTGATTACAAGGGATGGTAACAAAAACTTTGAATTGCAACACAGTTTGCATCAGTTCACATGGGCTGCTGCAGTCAGAGTAACTTCAGTGTCGCAGTCTAACCTGGTAACAACAGCATGTGACTGACAGTAAGTGTCAGCCTGCCTGCAGAGACCAAGTGTTGCCCTTCTACAGTGCACATGCCAACAGTCTGAACCACGTGTGGTCAGGAAGACCCCAGCCTGCAACTTAACCAGGCTGCCAGGAAGATACTGGGGATGCAGTAACTGTAAGGGCTGAAAAGTTATTATTTTAGCTGCTACTTAGATTTGTGCAGCTCCTCTGAAATATTTGTATTGTTGTTTCAAGAATGAGTAAAAGACATTCTTCATACATGTGAAGAGTATGTTCATATGTTTGTATGTTTTGAGCTTGGGATGACATTGTGTTTTTGTGGATCTTGCCTCAGTAAGAAATTCCCAGCAAAACAGTCAACTTTGTATCCATTTCTTCTCCTTCCAAAGACTGGATAACCTGTCTCTTGCCATTTTATTGTGGGTCTATCCAGAGAAAGAATTTCTAAAGACAATGGGGAACCATCGTACAACATCAGTGCTTTATGTTATCTTTGGTGTCCACTTAATAAGAAATTCCATATCATGACAGAAGAAAGAATATATAATGAAAAACTGTATAGCTACCCTCAGAATCAAATAAGGGGTTGGATTGGAAGAGATCTTAAGAGATCACCAAGTCCAAGTCTCCCACAATGAGCAGGGGTATCTTCAACTAGATCAGATTGCTCAGACTCCCATTCAACCTGACCTTGAATGTTCCCAAGGGATGGGGACCACCTCCACATGTCTGGGCAACCTCAGTGTTTCACCACACTCATTGTAAAAAACCTGTTCCTTATATCAAGGAAGATGCTTCCTTACATCTAGCCTGTCCTCCTTATCCCCATTTGTCTATTCTCTGAAAGCAACCAGTAGTAAATAGCTAGGAAAATACAAAATATCGAGCTAAAAAATACAGCAATTCTGCCTTGCAGCTTGTAGTAGCCTGATGCTTACTGAACTAGATCTTTGTATCTAATGCGCATGCCTTAGTTGCTTCCATACTAAATCCAAGATTATTTTTTGTCTTTTCCTTCCTGAATTGTCTAATTCCAAGTATCTGGAGATTTCAGTCATGAGTTTCTAAGATTACAAACTTTCCAGTTCTATGAGTCATAAACCAGGTTTCACTGTTTCTATTTTGTAGGTACCTAATAGAATCTGACTTCTCTCTTTTTTTTTTCTTTTTTTTTCTTTTTTTTTTCCCATTTATTTTACTCCCAGTCCATTGGTGAAAACTTCATTGAAAACTTTCTGGATTTTATGTGCTTCTAAAGGTACATAGTGTCTAGCAACCCCCTCCCCCCCAGTTTTAAACAAATGCCAGTATGTAACATTAACTCATTGGAAGCCCTTGAGGAAGTAAGATGATCATGTGAAATAAATACCAAGTTTTGTAGTTGACACAAACAAATTTATGCCTGCTTTGCTTCAGGAGGCATTTTTTCATGTGAGACCAGTGTAGCTTTTCTGCTGTATTTTTGACATTTGTAATACACCAAACCATCTGTAGTATATTAATCATAAAAAGTGTGTGCATCTTTCTTTTTTTTTTCTTTTTGGGTTTTTAGTCCCTCAATGACTTACAAGATCCTTTTTCATTAGTTTACTCCAAGAAGTAATGTATCATGATCAAATTAACATATCCTATAGGGGTGAAACTTTGATCTGGGAAATGATCAGCCAATCTGTGCTAATAGCTTCAATTATTTCTTGAAGGTTTTCAACCTGACCTGTTGTTTTGTAAGTCACAGTGCAAACTGGCATATTTCCACATGGCTATTTTCAGTTAAGTATAAATGTCTCACCTCTGTTTGTTGTTCTTGTTAGTTTGTAAGGATGGTATTGATGATGATGTCAAAATTATCAGTATTTTTCTGTGCAGCTCTCTGTATTAACTCCAGGATATATTTTTTCTTACACTTTCCTCTGATTTGGGGTTCTTTGGGGTTTTTTTTAATCTTTCATCCAACAGCTCTTCCTCTCCTCCAATACATACAAGTATCCTCTAGATTTTGGCTTTCTCCCAAATAAAAATATCACTAAATCTTTTTACTCTTAATAACATAAAAAAATTGTCTACAGAAACAGCTCACATCCCAAAACAATCAAAAGAACAGTCTTCAGTAAGATCCTAAAGGAGTGTTAGATATTCTGAACATATACACTGATGGTATAAGGGCAGAGGCTCATGTGTCTATTTTACATAGCTGGTTGGTATCAGTCATATGGCCCAATATTTTCCCTTGGCTGGTTATTGAAATATGTCTTCTTTTTTCACATCTTTATTCAATGCTTTTGGGTCTCTGTACAAGCAACGCATTCAGTTAGTTTCGTCCTTTGCATTTATCAAGAAACGCTCAACTTTCAGGCAAAGGAAAGTCAGGATAGAATTTGTAGATTAATTGTGTTCATCTGACTTTACACTAACTCCATTAAGAGCTTCTTTATTCTCTGAAAGCTGATCCCCAGGTTGTCCTCAGTTGTACACAACTAAACTCTACAATGTGTGCTTATTGCTTAACAGGGGTAAGTTGGCCCCTGAGTGACCTAAGTTTCTACTTTTATTTTCTACTCCTGGGTTCTTTCAGCACCATCTTGCTTCTGGCTATATACTGTGTGTGTCTGTAGGGTTAAAACCTCCTGCAGGCTTAATTTTTGTGGCATATCTCCCTGCTATCCAGTGATATGATGTGTATGAGTGGTTCAAAGATGCACCATGGAAGGTTTTGACATTAGGAAGCAATTTTTTGCCAGGAGAGTTGTCAAACACTAGAACAGGCTTCCTGAAGAGGCAACTGGTGCCCCAAGCCCATTAGAAATTAAGAGGCATTTGGAAAGTGTTCTTAAGAAATTCCTTAACTTTTGGTCAGCTCTGAATTGATCAGCCAGTTGGAGTAGATAACCTTTGTAGGTCCATTCTGACTGAAACTACTATATTCTAAATTATGAAGTAAATAAATACTCCATAAGAGCTTCTCTGGAACAACGAGAAAAAATGAACACACTAAGTGAATGTATTAGTGTCAGAAATCATACAATCTATTAACTGTCTTCTACAAACCCATTGCTTGGTGATACACATTCCACTTTCTTGCCATTGTATTTCAAATCCAATTCTAAAAGTTCTAACAGCTGTTTTTCTATTCAGAATAATTCTCTTTACAATTTGTTTGCTTCCAACACAATACAGTGCTTGGTATAAAATGCATGAAAGATACCAACTTCAACTGTTTTTGCACAGTAGTACTTGGGTTCCTACAACCATACTCAAACCACCAGTATTTAGGGCTATACAATTTATAGGTATTATTCCCAGTATTCTACAAACTATATTGTTGTACTGTGACAAAGGAGTAAACACAAGGTGTTCCTCTAAACAAAAATGAAGGATGAGGGACTGTTATGCTGTGGAGTCCTCACACTCCTTGAAAATATCTAAGCTCTCAAAATCAAATCAGAATTTAGAATAAAAATATGAGAAACTGGTTCCCATTGTTCAAATATTTCATTATGTTCTTTTCCTTTCACCTTTTGTATTCTTTACCTTCTTTTCCTGTGGTTGCTAAATGCCTTTTTGACCTCTTTGACTATTCTCTGAAGTCCATGCTCCTAATTCTGTGCTATTATACCTGGATGATTAACTGGTTTGTCAAATAAATTACTATATGCATTCAGCTACCATTATTTATCTATTAATTATATTATCAAAGAAGGTATTAATGCTATTCTATCACCTACAGACAACTGTAGAACTGAAACAAGTAGTGTACTCGAGCTTTCATTCCAACATGACTGTGCATATGCAAATCAACAGTAGTATAAAACACAGATTATTGATAGTTCATTTTTGTAGAGAAATGGCTTGGAATCAGACTAGCAATAGTACGTGACATTAAGATCTCTTTTAAAAAAACACTATTGCATGCTTGTCAGGCTGGAGTTGACCAATCACATCATCACAAGAACTCATGCTGGTAAATTAGGGTCATGGTGTCACATAATGCTACAAAGATGAGCAAAGTCTATGAGCAATAGCCATTGTTATTCCCACAATATCATACATCAGAGAGATGGCCCTGAAAGATGAGCCATCTTGTCTTATATCTTTAATAGTTAGTACTGAACTATAGAGTTGGTGCAAAGGTATATACTGCTTGTTTCATTTTCATACAGTAGAACTGGAGGGATGGATACCTGTAAACAGTAGATTGGAAATGGTTGGGAGACACTGGTTGGGACACAAAAAGTAGTAAAACTAAAAGAAAGAACATATTTTAGGACTATTTAGTGAAAGAGTCCCTATACATGAGTCCACTCTCTAGTAATGGAGTACCAGGAACTGAAAAATTGCAACTGAATTAACAGTATGACCACATTATGTTTGGATTCTTTTCCTGGATTTCTTTCTGGTTTGGGACTCTTCAGGTAGGAGGAGGACAAGTTCAATAAGTTGAATACAACATCCCTTTTATTTAAAAGCTGACATCAACAACGTCTCTATTATTTAAGGCTGAAACACATCATGTTGTATTTGCAGTTTAAGGCTTGCCTTTTTGTTTATTTGTTTCTACCATAAACTTGTGCCTAACCCAAAACACTAGCGGCACAACACTGCATTAGAAATGCATGGGGTTTTCTGGGGCAATTGAATGGACTGGCAGTGCTGGGAGTCAGGAGGAGGCCTCAGGAGACACTCTCGAGAAGTTCTCACCATTTCTTGGGTTATGGTAGATGGTTTCTTCTGACTATAGAGCACACAAAATGTTAGGAATCCCTCAGCTCTTGAGATGCAAAAAAAATCTGTGCTCCCTCAGATATGGCAGACCAAGTGCAAATAATGTCCTGCCAATTAAGAAATAATGACAATAAACACATAAAGTCTTCTACCAATGAAATCAACAATAAATAAGCTCCAGGGGCAAAGGTCTATTTTGAAGACTGAAAGAAAAATAATATTGGCAATATTGGAAGGAGGATGTTGAGTTGTGCATGTTATTCTTTTCTATAGAAAGCCTTCAGAGTAATATTATTGAAGCTAATAACATGAAGCATGACAAAACTTAATGACTAACACTTGATTTGCTTGGGAAAAGGTTACTTGAACTTTCCTCTGTGTTATAGTTATGCAGTTTTTTATGATGATTTCTTATACCAAAGGCATATATTATACATGCTGTGCACTGCATACATTCTGTGCTAACAGCTGAGAGTCCATTACCTCAAAAGTCATTGCCAAAGCATTTATTGACCTATTTTTTCTATTGCTAACAAGGTAATCTTATTTTCATTTAAGAAAGCTGCCACATAAAATGTCAGCTGGGCCACTGTGCAACAGAACTCACAAAACCACAATGGAGTAAATTTTTTTAAAATGAACATGCTACAAATACAGCCATACTAGTATAAGAACAACATAAGAAAATCAGATGAGAATAGAAAAAAATAAACAAAAACTGTTCATTGGGATTACTTGGGGCTGATAAAATATAGTTTTAAGTCTTTAAAGACACATCCTGAGTAGAAACCCCTTAGAACCTAGAGAAAGGACTTTGAGGAAAAACTCCAGCTTTTTAAAACTGTTTCTGCTGATGTCAATTTTTTTAAAGATTTTTATCAGCAATATTTATAAGAAATGCATTCCAAGCAGTGAGTGCTGGTGGTTTAGATGAAGCAATTTTGCATTTATCATTGTTAACCCAATATTTAAAATGGTAAATCCTTCATAAATCATTGCTATTAAAAATGGGGCAAGAGATGAATTTGCTACATGACCTCATATTACTACTCCACCTCTTAAGGTAGAATCAATGAGAGCTTAAACATTTCTGAGTAGCAATGTGTCCACTTTGCTCTTAAAAATCTTCACTGGTGGAATATACAAGCTCTCTAGACAGACTGTCCTACTACTTAAGTATCCTTACAGCAGAAGGGTTTCTTAATGTTTAACCTCAATCTCCCCTGCTTCACTTTTAATCCCATAAAACTGGTTTAAAAATCATGAGATTTTAAAAGTAATATCCCATAGAATCTTTATATTATTTGCCTTCTAGTGTTTGATCCTTTCAGATTAACCTTTCCAAATGTCTCTTAGCAGCCATGAGAACTTGAAGCTTATTTTCTGAAAACTGAATTTCTTGTAGAATAATATAGCTCCGTAAACTGGGATTTCAAGGGGTAAAATCCTACACAAAATTGCAGGGCTTATAATAAATATAGAAAAGCAAAAACCTGTCTGTGAAATACATGGTGGGTGCTGTGTCATGTTCTGTTAGTCTACATCTTAATTAGGTATGAATTTACATAAATTAATGCAAGTTTAAGGCCAATTTCAAAACTCCCTCATACTGATGAAAATAAGGAGAAGCACTGTTAAAGTCAGTGAAATGTAAACTGATGTAGAGTAAGAATGGATCTCGTTCTTGATGCAAAATTATGGGCTCTTTTTTTTTTTTGTAAAATAATCCCTTTTTAAGATGTTTTCTATTAACTTCTTCCACTAAAAGCATGCCAGATGAAAAAATAAGCATGCTGTGCATATTTAAGTATTATAAACTATATCAAGCAGAACAAGCAAATTTGGAGCTAGATTAATTTTTGAAAGCATTTCTAATGTTAACTAATGTGTGTTCCTGAAACTTATTTATTAGACAGCAGCATCATTGCAAAGACATAATCCCACTCTGCTATATCTCTGGGAAGTTAGACCTTTCTTATGTATTTTCTCAGTGCAATTAGTTACAACTTGAATTATTTTAGGTAAAAGAGAAAAAAAAATCAAAAATCAAGTTTCAGTAGCATTGGTAATAAGCAATTTTTAACCTGTTTAAAGGGTTGTGTCTCTTAATCCTGCCTTCATAGTATTGTTAGGGGGAAAATTATCAATGTAGTAGGGTATTTCTTTGCTTTTAGCAATTCTTCAGCTCATCAGTGTTGTGCACAATATTTTCTTTATCTGACACAGAACTGAAGATGAAGGGCTGCAAAATTCTTAGCTGCACTTATACCTTCCTATGCCAAAATTACTTTCTTGTGTATTTGCAGATGTTAGTACACTGCTGCTACTATCATCCATGTCTGAATTACTTGGGAATTGGATTACTGCAATACATTGTGCATGGAAATAAAGCATAAATTGGATAAGAAGCAGAGCTGATGCAGGAGGCACGGAGCTGAAACATGGGTGATGTTTTTCAAGTGCAGTACAAATTATTGAAGACCAGCAGTACTTTGCAGTAATGTCAGCTGCAGTCAATGACTACGCTAAAGCACCCAAGTTTTAAAGAAACTTCCACTGATGAGTCCTCAGGGAGTCATCCTGACTGTCAGCTACCAATCCATTGATCTTCAGGACAAACTGCAAGCCATCTCTTCAGCCATACACTGGATGCCACTCGAGTATAGCCAATGAAGAAGGTAAAGGGAGGTAATAGACTAGAAAGTGGAAATGTTTGTTTAGTTCTGCCACTGACACACAGGGAGAAGTCACTCTCCTTCCTTGTACCTCTATTTTCCTTCTTATAATTTGTCTCTGCAACTAAAACAGAACATGTGAACATCTACAACTGTTATTTTTACTTTTAGATTGGCTACAACAAAAAGAATGAGAAGGGAAGATACACAGACACTCCTTAGAAAAGTTTTTAATTTATTGACTATTGAATGTTGCTCTAAGGTGTCCCTGGAGACTTCTCTTCTCCAGGCTGAACAATCCCAACTCTCTCAGCCTGTCTTCTTCACTCCAACAGGTCCATATCTTTCTTACTTTGGGGTCCCAAGAACTGGACAAAGTACTTCAGCTGAGGTGCAGTGGAAGGGGGAATCTTCTCCAAAGACTTCAAGTGCCAGAGTCTGTATCTAGATGTGTATTTTGCCATTTGACTTACCCTCAATGGAGTTCCATGATCTCTTTATGAAAACATTCCTGCCTTTCACTTCCCTTATGGTCTTAGAAAGAAAAACACAGCAGATGTTAGTACCTCTTGTTAGGAACAGTGTTACTTTTTATTTGTTTTTGACTTCCTAGTTGATAATTCCATTAGGATCCCTGTGGAGTTTTTTCTTTATATGAAAGATAAATATTTGTCTTTTAACTTCTCCCATACTTTCATGATTTAATAATTTCATGATATTTCTCCTTCATTCATCTCTTCCTCCAGCTGAATATTTTTGTCTCACCTTTTTCTTCAATGAAAGCTTTTGCTGGTTTAAAGGCAAGAGAAATGAACACAATTCAAAAGAGATTACAAGTCAAAATTACAATTTAATAAAAAGATTACAATAATACAATGATACAGAGAATATATTAGTTTTAACCCACCAAACCCAGATGTGTTACCCAGCACTCTGTAGCAAGAACAGAATGGTGTTCGTTAGCCCCTGTGCTGAGCGCTACATGGTCCCCCTGAATACAAAGTAAAAGGAAAGGAAAACCTATCGGTGAGGATGATGGTCACAGTCTGGTCAAGACTGGCGGTCGCAGCCATGTAGAGGTTCTGGTCCTCTTCTGGATCTGACAAATGATACCAGGAGTCCCCAAACCCCAAGATAATATATGCTTAGGTTCAGATTGGAATGCCCAGTACCTCCCCCAGGGTAAGGAGTTTCACAATGGGTGATTTGCTCTGTGAGTCATGGGATATTCCTGGGATCCTTCATGGCCCATTAGCACACATGACCCCTCTGTCTGAGTGTGAAGGTGCTAAATGCCTCCCCGAGGGTTGTTATCATGGCTGAGTTATTGGTGTGAAGACAGGGGTGCTTCCTATCTCACAGAGTTCTCTAATACCCAGCTTGTAGCCTGAGCTGTCAGATGTGCCCTGGGCAGCTGCTGCAAGTGGTCCATTATTAACAGTTCATGAGAAATTATATAGAGGATGTAGAATACAAAGCCTTGGTTACACCCTCCTAATGATAAACTGGTCCAGCCACCATAACTAGGACAAAGCTGTACTTTTCTCCGTGTCTTCTCAGTCTCGAACTGGACTGTTACTTGCAATGACTTTATGCAATAGCATAGTCTCTTCCCTGTGAGAGCATTAGACAGATGGAGTGAAGCCCTGATTTTGGATTGGGTCTATGCACATTGCAGGAAAAAAGCTAATTATGATACTGGCTAGTGTTCATGTACATACCAATTGATAAAAGTGGGGTGAATTAGACTTTGATTTAATTCATACCATTTATGGAAGAGAATATATTGTGTTTTTATCACATTAATGCACACATTTCTAATAGCAAACAACATTCCTTTGACCACTAGATCTTTGCTTTAAAACTAGTGTTGATATAAATCCAAATAAATTAATTAAGATTTCTTTTTTTTTTTTTTAATTTTTCAGTCTTCAGCAAAGGGTTCTGTTGTGCAAATTACTCAAATACACTTATACCAAGGTTGGATTATTCTATTGAAGAATATTTGTTCTCTGCAGTCCAAATGCTTGGAGATGTGCCATGGAGCCTATACTGTAAGTATCACACACAAGGGTATTTTGGAAAAGAAAGCAGTGACCTGAAATTCATGCAAAAGAGTCATTCAGATGAAATAGGAGTTCACAGTAAGTTTTTGCACACTTTTGATACTCTAATTTTTTCACACTTTTGACCTCCTTGATGTGTTCTCAATATTAGTTTATGTAGCAGACTTCCAGAACTGCAGAGTTAAGAGAGAAAAGTGGAATTTGCTTTTTTGCTTGATGCTCACCACATTCAAAGAAAGCAATCTGAATGAAAGGCATATCCTCACTGCTTGAAGATTCTAAATACACTGTAACACTGTAACACATGCACACAGGGACATGTGCATGAACACTTCTACATACATACCATGGGAATACATGGAGACAAGGACAGGATTACAACGTGCTACAGTCTCATTTTGTGTTATAATAAACACTCGTTTTTCATGAAGACATGTGCCTCAGCTGATAGTCCACTACAAACATGTGGCGTATGTAGAATTGACATCTGTGTTCTTTAACAGATGCCTACCATAGAAATATGCTGGAAAGCAGATTTGATTGTTACTGCATTGCTGTGTCTCTTTTCTCTACCCAGTATGTTATTTGAGAATAAAGGCATTAAGGAATAAAGACAGTGCCTGATGTTCTCCCTGTGTGTCTGACTCTTCTTTAGCTGTGTTTCAAGGAATCACATAACCATAAGCAGATGTTCAAAGAGTATGCATAAATTTTACTGAATAGTTTTCAGTTTTTGTCTTCTGCTGGAGTATGCCTGTGACTTATATGACATAACAAGATAAGAGAAAACTCAGGCATTACAGGTAACTAAAACAGTAGTCTTGCAATGCTGAGTTTATTCATTGACTATGATGGATTAATTCTCTTTTTGCTGGAGATGTCCATTTTAAATCAGGCATTAATAGATTGCAGAGCTGTATAATATTATTTTATTATCATGTTATATTTTTATTATGTTGCTGTATTTTATTATTTATTATAATAGTAATGAAGAACTGCCAGGCTGGAGTGTCTCCTAGGAATTTTGTTCTGATTTTGTGTTAAAATATAATAAACCCAGATATTCTTGCAAGTAACTCACTGGTATGGGCCACTAGTATCTTGTTAGTATAGAGAATTCAAATACTGGTAGCAATGCTTCTTTCTGGAATTTGCTTGTTCCCCTTGTTTCCAACAAGCATTGTAAAAATAACAAGAGCTTATACTTTATCACTCACAACAACATGACAGAGACCAACTTCTGTGTCATTAAACAAACAGAAAAACATTGGTCTGGAAAGATCCCAACAGAGAAGTGAAACCAGTTCTCTGCTGGAGCTATTAAAAACAGTGAGGCAAAGCTTGATGTAGGCCAATCTCCTTCTGTAATGGCACACTCCATTTGTTATGAAAAACATCCCAATTATGCTCCATTTCAGCACACAGAAAAATGAACAACCCAGCTAACTATAGATAATAAATCCAATATGCATAAATGGTACCAGTGCCATTAGTTGCTGTACTGAGGCAATATAGCCCAAAACAAAACTAATAGTTTCAGCACTAACTGAGGAGAAATCCAAAACATTATAGTATGACTATATCCAAGTTCAAACCCATTCCTGAGAGGAACAAAAGAAAAAGAATTTAATTTCTTGATAAATATGTAACAGAAGTCAAAAAAACTCCTATAGAGCACAACTAGACTGGAGAGAAATGCCTGGCCTGTTTGCTTGACACATCCTTCAGAGCTCAGAATCACAGCTGGGCAAAGTAAAGGCCTTCTAGTTTTCCTTCTCACTGTTCCCAGGTACACATAAAGCCTTTAACTAGCAGAGAGGTGGGCTGAGGTTATAAAGCAGTCCTCATCCTAAAGCACACATGGCAGTTGCATTTCTATAGTCATAGAATATTCTGAGTTGGAATGGACCCCACAAGGACAATCAAAAGTCCAACTCTTAAGTGAAGGGCCCATTCAGGGATTGAACCCCCAACCCTGGTGTTATCTGCAGCAGCCTCTAACCAACTGAGCTAATCTCATAGTCAGAAATAGAAGCTGCCTTTCCATTTGCTGATTTCAACAACCATCCAGCTCCTAGCCCTGCCATCAGCTGGGAGCTGAAGTGTGAGCTGGCGTCTCTTCAAGAATAAAAACTTCCTAAACTGAATGGCAAAATGAAGGATGACAGTTTTTATGATAAGGTGGAAGAAAGGCTATGAAGGTATATTTCTAGCTTTCTTACACAGTTTGTCAGTCACTGATGTGAGGTGTTCTATTACCATTTTGAAGATGCTTTCCTGCCTAAAGATTCTTTTTTGAAAAGTAACATAATATGAAGTTTAAACCTAAAAATGCTCCATAGTCATATACCTTGTGATTTAAGATTGCCTTCACTTAATGGAGAAGAAAGGAAAAGCCTGAAGAAATAAAGGGTTCTGTGCTGCACAGAAGTATTGAATGAGACCCTATGATTCCCAATTCTGTTGCAAACCATGCTCAGCAGAGGTACATTGTAGACAGCATAACAAACACTGAAGGAATCAGAGTTTTGTTAAAGAAATGGAGACATAATTCTCCATTAAACCCTAGATTTTACATAAAGGAAATGTGACCAAGTCATTGATTCTGGAAAGCACAGAATAAAACTCTCAAGGTTTCTCCTGTTTGACACGGCTCCTGCTGCTGAGTGACAGGAGGTGACCTAATGTATTGATGGCTGTGGACCTTTTGCCATATATCTGAGGAAGGCAGAAATAGAATGAGACAGGAAAAAAGCCTACTGCTGCATGTTGATCAGGTAGACAGAGGAGGTCTGATGCTCCTCTTTGAAGTCTAGTGCTTCTGAAGGGATACATATAATTGTTCAGACCTGGACAAACATTGTCATTTCTGGGCATGCACTCATAGCCATGCCATTTATTTTCTGTCTTAGCATAACAATTACAGTATTGACTGCTACCAACAACTTGAATTATCAGATTGTTTGAAAATGTATAAACTTTACTATATATGTCAGTAGCACCAGTGGTGGACATGCAAAGGTACAGGAAATTAGAATGTCATAGAACCAGGTGCGCTGCAGTCCTTTAGTTAGGCATAGTTTTGACCTTGAGTATTTAGTAAGAAGTTCTAATTCTCTTTCGCTGTAAAATAAAACAAACTGCAATTCAGACTACTGTACACATCTTTGAAATGTACTATATATTATAGATTAGCTGCATTGCTGATGATCTCTCTCTCTAGCATTTCCACTGTAGACAAAGTGCAGTCCCTTTTTCTTTCAACTTTCTTTACAACTGACATTAGAGATTTTTTCCCCTTGATTATTCTACCATGATGCTGTTCTCATAATAATAACTTCTAAATTATTAAGTGTTTTAGTTCATAAAATTTCACTGTATAAACATTCTGTATTCCTTGTTACTCCTGTTGGGAACTATGTAGGTTATTCTGATAAACTAGGTGGATGTCCTTATAAATACTATGATAACATACTGTATCACTCTCATGTGATGGGTACTGCTCTTCTTATTTCAACTTTCAGCATGCTAAAGGGAGTCACAGCTTGCTTTCTTTTTTTGGGAGGGGGGGGCGGGGGGGGAGTGAAGAAGCTCATTAGTCAAAGAAAAACCTGCAGCAGTTAAGATAGTGCAGCCCATACAACAGATCTAGTGCCACCAGGGGGTATTTGTCTGGTAAAAAACCAGAATATTTTCCATAAAGATCATAAAGATCAGTACTCTTGCAGAAGCTCAAATAAACACCTTTCTTTCACCTTTGGCATTTTAGAGTCAGGGATCCACTTCAAGACTAAGAATTAAGTGTGTGGAATATAGCAGCTTGACATAAAAAGCTGTCTTGAGAGGTACTCCCACCCAGTATATGATGGCTCCTGTTTTGATCGGTTCATTTGGACTGAACCAATAGTCATGCTTTCACAGATATCTGAACCTCTGAAGACTGAACCACCAATGCAGTTTAGTAGCAGAAACCAGAACAGACTTTCATCTTTGCAGATCGGGTTCAAGGTACCAATAAGCTACTTATATATAAATACTGATGTGTTTTTCTTAGCATGAATGCTGCAACTGTTTGTCTCTAACAGTGGCTCAATCGTATTGTTTATTGATGTTGGATGCCAGCTTCAATGTGCAGTTACTTACATGAAGTGTTTTTGGACAGATGCCACTCACAGTATCCCTTTAATGCTCTTTTTTTGTCATTTGTTTTTGCTATGCTGCTACTTTGGCCCTTTTCACATTCATCATCATGGCTAGGCAAGACCTTTTCACATTAGTTATATCATAAATGTCAGTGAATTTATGTGGAGATACTCAATGAGAAAACCAAACACAACACAGAATGTGTTGAACTGTCTAAGATTAACTAGATTATGTTGTGTTGTTTTACTGTTCTACATACTGAAAAATTCTGGTATTGAGAAATATTTCCAGATTTCCAGAAATACTTATATTTCAAGCAGATTTTTAAAATTACATAATTAAAGGAGACATACTGTTGTGCAAATATTTATCTTCTATGTGCAGATCTTTGCTCACTACTTGCTACAGATGAATTTCTTAACTTTGCAAAATGGGCTTTTGTATTTCATAGAACATGTATTTTTAATCAAATAGAACTTTGTTCCATATGTATTTTAAAACAGTAATCCACAAACCCTTATTTTCAATTTGAATTCACAACAAAAGGTTTACAGTTTTCCACTAATTGACAGTAGACTATTTAAGAAGAATCAAAATGGGGCTAAACTTCTCTAAAAATTAAATTTATTGTGTTTTCTAGTCATCTGTTGTGATTTTTGGAAGACTTTCAAATACCACCCAGGTGCCACTGTGTATGTAGCTCTCAGTGGCACAGTTTGATTCAATTCTGCTTATTCTGAAAGCTTTTGATGTGAGTTGTGATGGTTGGAATTGTTTGTGCTGTATTAATCTAGGAGGCTACAGATCAAAGCTGCCAGAGTGTGAGATTGAACTGACTTGGAAGAAATGAACAATGAACAATGCTTACATGAGCAGCTGCCAAAATTGCCATAGATATTAGGAATAGAGGCTATGAATATGCCCCATCTGATTTTTTTTCTCATGAGACAGAAATTGTCATAGTCATGTTGATTCCTGTCTAACCACTTTAGTGTTCTTTTTTTTTTCCAAGTATTTTGTTTACAGACTGACTGGCACAGTTTTGCTGCAGACTAGGACTACAGGCTTTTAAGGGCACTGCTGTGGTGTTTGACAGAACCTGCATATTGGTGATGTAAAAAGCCTCTGACACCCTCCCTAGTGTCCAGGTAGCACTTGGAGCCAAGGGACATTATTGTCACTTGGGCTGCAAAGCTCAGTTTTCCCCTTCTGGGAAACAAATATTGTCTAGCATCACAATGTTAGAGGGAAGGAGAATCCATCATCATTTCAGTACTTATTGCACCTAATGATAAATGACTGCCCGAAGATGTGGGCAGCTTTTGGACAACTTCTGAACTTACAAAAGTTGACATGAAGTGTTGCAAACAGCTGAATCTCTGTAACTAAATTATTCTCTTTAGTTGTTAAAAATTAGGAAATTATACCTCTGATCAAAATGCACATTTTCCGGAATTACACAGAGAACTGAAATATTTAAGTATAGTTGGTTTTGAACTTCCAAAGCGTTAGGGGTAAAAAAAGAAAAAAGGAAAAAAAAAAGCTCTTTCAGACTAGAAACAAGTCTGAAGAAAAAATATCAACTTGAAATTGAAAATGCAATATTTAATACTGAAAACCTGAACATCAATGCTCTGATTATTTTTTCCAGTACCTGTCTGATAAAAATAAACCTGAATTTGATTTTTTCAGAGATGAAAGAATAATATTAGATATTTCAACCAGGTGACAATTCAATTTTACAAGTCAAAGATGATATTATGAATTGGACCTATGTAATTTTGCATTGAATCAGTCTTCAGAATTGCAGTTGTTTCAATATTTCATCAATATATCCTGCGTTTTTTAAAATTATTGAATGCTCCTAACAAATGTGTGTTTCCATTCCTCTTACTTTTTCATTGTTCTTTTTTTCTTGGTCCTTTACACTCTGTCTCCTTTTTTAAATAATAAAATGAAAAGACATAAAAAGTGTAGGCATGAAACATAAATTGGGAAGAGAATTGTAACAAAATTGAAATCAAAGAAACACAAGACGTGGAGCTGGCTGCCTTTGTGAGCTACTCCACCACACAATTATTTGGGTGACATTTTTGAAAATTAACCTACTGAGACTCCTCTAGTGTATCTCCAGAATTCCCACAGAGATTAAATATGTGGCCTAGAATATCCTCCCTATCACTTGTCTAACTCTAGGACTTTTTCCCCAGAGTCCACGTTTTCTTGTAGGACTGAGCTAATGTGGATAACTAGTGCAGTTCAGAAGAGAGATTTAAAAAAACCCATTTCAAAAGGCAAAACCATACAAAGTGGTAAACTCTAATTTAATTACATAGATAGGACAGCACTGCTTGAAGTTTGAGAAAGGAGAAAAAAGGGGAGATTTCAATTAAATTTTTCACAGTTTTTGGAAGTGGTCTTCCTGTGGATAAAAGATTTAATATCATTAATGTTACACATTTTTGTGTTCTGGTCTACTCCTTGTCGATACAAAAGTTTAATTCACTTTATTGTGTCTCTCATATGGGCCTAATTCAATTTGTTTCCCCAGGAGTATGAAGTACACAACTTATTTTTTTTTCAGAACTGAAACTTGAAGGATTCATCAAACTGCATCTGAGTCTGTGTTTCTTGACAAGCCCCAGAATCTTTGCCTCTTTCTGGGAGCAGTGATAGTTATAGATCCAAAAACTGTGGTCTAAACTCTGAGTTTTATTTCTACGTGTCAATATTTATCTAGCTGCATAATGGTGTGCAATAATGAATTGAGAAATATGCATTCCATCCTGAACAGAAAGCAGTGAATGAACTTTGCGAACAGGCTGTTTTAAAAGAGGGAAAAGCACTTGCCTGAATTTATACTCAGATAAAGTATTGCTTTAATGTGATTTAAAATTCTATGAATCAGATTTGTAACTTGTACAAGAAGTCGTCTTCCTCCTTTGACCTTCTGGATTATTTAATATTGCTCTAACATGATAACCATTTGAAATCATCTCTTCTGGTTCCATTGTACATCTTCGGGATAAATCTTTAGTGCAGTGTGGTATTCAAGAAGTTAATGAAGGTTAATTCAGAAGGGTTTAGTCAGAACAGAACAGTTAGAGCACCTCTCCATTTTTTTTTTTACATTATCTGCAAATATCCAGCCTGCTCAGCTTCTCTTTCATTATACAGCCTTGACCTGGAAACCTGTTATGATAATTTGCTTGGGCTGGAAGGTCAAAGGATATGTCTAGGTTGTAACTTATGTAGCGTTTGGCTAGTGGGGTACTACATATGGTTTCACATCTGGGGTCATCTCACAAGACAGACCACTTTGTAATAACTAGCCTCCTTCAAATCTGGAATTTTAGGCAATAGATGGCAGTGTTGTACTAAAAACTTTGTGAAGGGAGGGTGACTAGAGTCCTGCTGATGGCACCCTATATCTCTGCAGTGAGAGGAGTGCACCTCTCCCATGGTCAGTGCACACCCACCCTGCGATCCCCTTTCCATCGGGGCTGGGAGGCTGCTCTGCCCTCCTCCCTGGGTTGATTACCCTCCTCAATAGATGCCTCAAGGGAGAAACAGGCTCATCACTTCTCCTCTCTCCTTTTGGCCTTTTGTTTGTAGTCTCATGACTAATAGCTTCAGGTGAGTAATAACAAAGGAGAAAAGTTACTTGTGTTTCCTGCTGTTATTGAATAGCAGACAGATTAAATGCTGCATGATGCAGAGTTTTCCAAACGAGAGTATTTACTCAAATTTCCTTCCCTCTGTTGTGTGTGTATTTTTTTATGCTTGTAGAGACTTCATTAATCAATAGGTTTTACAAGGGACAATGTATTTTAGCAGCAAATTGTCAGTTACAATTCTTTGCTACTGGGTTTATCCTCCAGCACTGTTTACTTCATTGTTCCCTATTAATCAATGCAGCAGAGGAGAGGACAGCTAGGAAAACTTGTGTTGGGTGTTTCTGTTCATTCATTTATTCTCTGATTTGTTAGTCTGCCCATCCCTAAGAGCCTTCCTGTGCTTTCTCAAGTGGATCTACATCATCATCCCCAGGGTTACAAGAAGTGCTGATTTTTAATTTCTACTAAGTTGAAGTCTCATTTTTTTAGTTACAACAATGAAAGCCTCTATTTTGCAGTTTTGAGTGGTTCTGTTTTGTAACAAGATGTTAAAAATTGAAGATCACAACCCTCTCAAAGGCAGGTCAGCCTTGTCTAATTTGGCAGTTGAAGCAGTAAGTCATGGATGTTAAGTGTCTAGTCCAAGGTCACCTGGCTGCTCAGTAGCAGAAGAGGGACTGGGACACAGAATCCTTACCTCTCCACTTTGTTTCTTCTTATCTTCTTTATCCAGAGTTAGTCAACAGACTGCACTAGAAAAACTGATTTTCAGGTACAATTAAATCTTAAAAGCTGCAGGCAGAATGATAGTTCAAGTCCCAGTGACAAGGACAATGGGAAAGATTGTGTTTCCCTCTTCAAAATTTCTTCCTTTATAAGGAAGTTTATGTATAGACCTCAATGGTTTCTTCGTATTGTAACTGTCTTTCCAGACACTTTCACTTATAAGTATTTAATTCAAATAACAATGCTGTAGATGAAGAAGGTTCATTATTGTAAGGTGGAGAAAGGTCAGATTCTTGAAACAGAATAGCCATACCAAAACTTCTAAGACTTTAAATGCTAAGTATTTTGGAAAGCTGACAAAATGCCAGTGTTTTATTAGAAAAGAGAGTGGACAAATATTTTTGGGTTTATCAAGAATGCAATAATTGTGCACTGGTAATTTTGCTACCATTGTTATTTCTTTCTTTACTTCGTACAATGGTCTCACTCCTTGAGAACAGAGGAAATACAACAGCACACTGTAACTGTCCATTTTGAAATTGCTTTGATATGTAGACTGTGAAAAATGTTGTCCGGGCTTCTGCAATGTTATTGCTGTCCAAATCAAGTCAAACCAGATTGAACAAGGATGACTGGTAGAAGAACTCAAATGCATCACTGAAGAGAGACTTTCGGTATCACAAGAAAGCAATGTGCTGAAAGCTACCACAGGCTAAAGTTCCAGTGAAGACGACTGTGGAAAGAATTCGAGTGACTGAGAGAAATACATATTGAGGTTTACAAAACAGGATTATCACTCATGCTTTAGCTCACTTTTTCTGCACCTGAGACCTTCAGTTTTGCCATATAAACTCATGTGAAGTAATCAATGCTACATGGCTTTTCAATCTGTCACGAACTAGGCAGCATAAATAGTTTTGACTGAGCAGATATTAACAGAATTTAAAAGATACCAAAAGTGCTCTAGTATCTAATAAATTCACCTCAAGATCTTCTTTCAGGTAATACCCAAGAAGAGAAAAAACTTTGTTTGTATGTGTTAGTTATTGAAAGTTACTTGCTTAGCATTAAATGCCAGAGTGAAAAGCTACCAACATGACTTGATAAAGGAATGACTAGAAATGTTTGGGAAAAGGGAAAAAAGAGGGAAAGGAGAGCACTGTGGAGTCAGTCAGCTTGTCGGGAAAATCACATCAAAAAAGAATAACCAAAATGTTGTGTCTCTGTACAGATGTTAGTGGCTTTTGGTGAGTATGTTAGGAAGGAAAAGAAGAGGAAAGAACTTAAAAATATTGAAAAAATAATTGAATTATTAAGGCTCTTATGACATCCGATCTACTGAACTGCCTTTAAAAATTACATTTCATGATGCAAAAAACAAAATGAAAGAAGAAACCAGAATACGAAATTAAACGTCTGAGAGTTCTTCAGGAAAACACAGAAATAAATTTTTTTCACAGTGTCCTAAAAGCCTGTCCATCTGAGTCCTGCAGGGCAGTAGGTCTCTCTGAAACTACTTTTGCCTTTGTTCATGGCCCAAACGGTCATTTAGATATGGACAGTAAAACCCAAAATATCCTTTGCCACTGAAGTCAGTAGCAGCGCAAGAGCTGCAATTCTGTTTTCATGATCAGAGTCCAGTTTTTCTGTCTCCTTTCTCAGCAGTTATCAGTAACAGATGTATCAGAGACACAGAATCATAGAATAGTTTGGGTTGGAAGGGACCTTAAAGAGCTCAGAGAGCTCAGAGCTCTATCCGACCTGGTCTTGAACACATCCAGGGATGGGGCATCATCAGCTTCTCTGAGCAACCTGTTCCAGTCTCTCACCATCCTCATAGTGAAAAATACTTGTTCAAGTACTGCACACTATAGTATAGTATAGTATAGTGAAAAAGTCTTTTCTAATCCAAAGCTAGCTAAAAATAGACTTATGTCTCAAGAACTGCAGCTTGAAATTTATAACTAGTAGCATGAAGATATTAATCTATTTTTATCCCACTAATTTTATTGAAATGTAATGTAAAACATGCCCTGACTCTCTATATTTGCAGTGAGGCCATTCATTAAAAACAATCAAATGTGTATGTTTGTAGCCTGGGCCTGAGGTCTTTGAGAGTTCAGAGCTTTGGAAAGCTTTCTGCCGTAACTAAATTAGAGGCTAAGAATAATAAAACGGATATAAAGTTGCAGAGTGGCATAGCAGCCAAGGAGAAAAATGGAATTTTGCACAGTATAGGTTATGGCAGGACCTGGCAGCCTGAGCATGACTGTAACAATATATTAAATTTCTTAGTAATATTCCAGAAGTTACTTTTTATGTTATCTTGCATCAGGAACTACCTCAGATTCCCCAGCACTGAAATAAATAGCCACCTGTTCAATTAGTGAATTGCTTTCTGTAAAGAGTTCTGGTAAGTGGGAAGTGCTTCATATTGGCAGTCAAGGCTACAGAATAATCATATAGGAGATTTTTCTGAAGGTCGTATCGATTCAGTCATTTACAGCCAAATTGGACAAAGCAGAGGAGATTGTTTTGTCAGCAACAGTCCTGCACTAGGATGAAATTCAGCCATACATGGAGCATCAAAACAAAACTTAAGCAATCAAATCTTGTTTGGAGATGCTAAAGGGAATCTAAGTCAGGCACAGGCATTGCGTGGTGCTTTTAAAAAAATCACAAATATTGCAGGGAAACATAGCCAACACCTACCTTATAACTACTGAACATTTTCTTCATGTCCATTCACTAATTATGATAGTATCAGAGGTTACAGTGGTTGGACAACAGTTACTGCAGGAAGATAAAAGAAACCTGAAACCACCATTGAACAGGAAAGAAGCCTCTGCATTCATCTTACAATGCAATCAGTTGATGTTTCCACTAAAAAAAATACCTCTTTCTATTGTGTCTAGATACCTAGTCATACATTTCACTTTCTGTCTTTTAATTTAATATTTGATTCAACAAATCCAAAGGAATGCTACTAGCTGTTATTAGGTGATAAATGGCAGTAACTATTG
This sequence comes from Sakesphorus luctuosus, assembly GCA_013396695.1. NCBI lineage: Eukaryota > Metazoa > Chordata > Aves > Passeriformes > Thamnophilidae > Sakesphorus > Sakesphorus luctuosus. Next base: position 432,344 of record VWZD01001174.1, read on the forward strand.
ACAGTCAAAAGTTAAATTCAGCTATTCTGGTGAACCATGAAATAATAATTATCCAGATCTCTTTATCCTAACATTGGATCAGGACATCAGGCCTACAAGCCTACATTAAGTCATATATCTCACTTGGCTCTACAGTACTAATGGAAGACTTGGTATACCCTACAGATTCTTTGCTACTTTGCAAAACACGCAGTTCCCTTGACACCTCCTCACCATTGAAGTTCTTCAGAGGCATACACTGCACCCTATCCCTCTCCAATATAATTTCACAGGGTATAAAGAAACACTGCTAATATGAAATACCTTTCTTCAGGACACACTGTACCACAGTGTTCCAGACAGGTCACTGTGTTTGGGTCCCTATCTGTTAAAAAACAAATAATGAATGCCTGTTTCTGCAAAAGGCAGGTTCTATGGTTGTGACATTGTGGAAAACCCCACAAAGATGGATACATTAGTTACATAGCTAAATCCATTTATTTTTGAGGTCTGACAGTTTTTGAAAGTTATGGAGTCTTGGGAGAGATGGCTTGATTTTCTCACAACAGAAATGCATGTATTCAGAGATAAAATTGTAGTAAGTGGTAGCACAAGACCAGCCATTTTCACCCAGGGCAGAAATACGAGCCTTTAGCTTAAGAAAAGACATACCATTAAGTGCTCTGGGATCACTGTAGCCCGGAAAATGACTACCATAGTGGAGATGCTTTCATGGCCAGAACACAGACTACAGCTATGCTATTCAATTTCAGCTATGACTGTTCAACTACATTTCACATAACATTCATTTGCATATACGCAAGAGGTGAGGACTGTAAATAGCACTTAGTAAGTCTGTCATCATAGATCGATTACCAATAGTGTGCTTGTTAGGTTCAAATGTCTGACTAGACACAAAGTACAGCACAAGAAAACTGTCATAGCTCTTGCTCTGACAAATGCACTGGTTGCTCTTCTGAGGAAAAGTTCACAAAACTTATTAACAGGTGTGATGTGAAACACGAGAACAGATGTAATAATGGAACTACAGTTCAATTGTGATTTATGGCTTGATCCCAAACTTCATGGGTAAATGATATGATTTGTGTTTCTAACTTGCACCCACTGAATGAGATGTGCTTTTTACTTCCTTCTAATCAGTACTTAAATATACTACAACAGACTTTGTTTGCCCCTGATCTGTACATGTCCTAGTACCTTAAAGTCCCAATGTTAATGCTGAGTGATTCAAATCTTAATGCAGCTAGAAACTTCCAATAATGTTGTTTAATATAAAATAGGGGCAATTTTTGGCCTGACATAAGTAATCATAGGAACTGTATCAGAAAGTATTGCATATTACCAATGGTAATGTATTTTCCCACTAATAACATAGAGAATGAGACTCTTTAAAAACAATGCTAACTCTTTTGCAGATTTGGCAAACTGCAAAAGTTGAGGTTATCAGAAACTGTAATAAAAAAAAGAAATTAATGTCTGTGAAATCAGCAGTTTTTAAAATAATGATACTTTTTATTGCTCTTTTGAAAAGTATCAATTTGAAAACAAGTGGTCAATAGACTCCTATTTGATTAGTAAATATGATTATCTCTGTTTTTACAAATGGAGAAACAAAAATCACTCACATCATAGGACACCATTATTTTTTATGCAAAGAGCCCATCACTCCTCTGCTTCACTGTGAAAAACTCAATGGCACAGGGTCTCCCATGTGAGAAACTAAATCTGTGGAATTTATATTTCATCGTGAAATTAGCCTAGCTAAAAATTCTGACTTCTGGGTAAACCAGTTCCTGGCAATATTTCATATTTCTGCTGCGCCTTTGGTTGTGGGACTCACCATTGGCAGCATTTTTGCCAACTAAAATACCAAGAGACACAAAAACTGGGCCTGAAGCACCTCAGAAGCGTCTGTTTTCTCAGTGAGTTTAGGGGATTCTGTATCATAAGCTGAGCCAGTGGGGTTTTCATGATTAAGTAATCCTTCTTAGCCTTGTATCCTGCTGGGAGAGGGGCTTGGAACAACATCTAACATATGACAGAAACGAAAAGAGTCACTCAAAGGCAAAGCTGTTCACTCAAGTAGTTTTCTTCTCTGAAGTTCTATATTGGCTTTTAGGACTTAACTTTTAGAAGAACTGAAATGGTTATATTAGGACATCTAAATTACATTCCCTCGTTTGGGGAATCTTCACTGAAAGAGGAAGGGATTGTAATGAAATATATGTAGTATTATTATGCACTATAATCCAAGAAAATAAAACCAGTATACTGCAAACATGAGTGGAGAAGAACACAAAGTGAAAAATTGAGCTAGTATTATATTTTACAGCTCAGATTCAAAATCTATAGATTTCTGCAGATGAAGTTAATAGTCCCCATGTGCACTTGAGAAGCTATGGATTAGAGTTATACGTGCTTCTTTTTGTCTCTTCCTGGCCATGATTTCTTATCTTAATTACATCTGGTGTTTTCCTTTTTGGCATATGTAAGGATAGAAAAGGTTCTGTTTCAGTAGCTCCTAGTGTTTATTGGTGTTGCAGTTTAGATTCATGGATGGTCCTGAGAAGAGATAAGAACAAGACATGACATTCCTGATTAAAAACAGTTTAAGAGCTTCAGAGGTGAGACACAAATTTAGCTTCTTTCTGGTTTTACACAATTCCCCTAAAATCCATGGGGAATTTTTCAGGAAATTTATTACTGGTTGTTAGTGCTCTAGTACAACAAAATTATGTAATGAAGGAAATCCACCTCCAGGGCTTGCCTGAAGTCTTCTGACCTCTTTTGAAAGAACATATTTATGTATTTCTCTCAAAAATACAGTTTATCAACAGAGTAACCAATAAAGTTACACTTGGTTAAAGACTTGATGATAAAACTTTTACATTAAAGATCATATTATTGACTGATGCCTACATCAGATTGTCATGTAAAAAAAAAAAAATTAAAACCCGCAAACCAATAGCAAAAAGACTCTCAGGGTACATAAGAGGAAAGCTTAAGATCATCTCTTCTTAAAGAGGAGGAAATTGTTCCATATCAACTTTCCTTGTAAGAGGTTGTTTATCCGTTTTGAAGATTATATTTTAACATTATTATTATTAATATTAATATTTGTTGTTGTAAGCCATTTTTTTCCTATTCCAAAGTGAGTAAAATTTTACATTTTTGAGAATTGCTGAAAGCAGCAAAGCTAGCCACCTGACTTTTAGGCTAGCATAAGAAACATGACTGTAATAAATACAGAGGTATCCAAAAGTGTATCAACATGCTAGGAATGCAAGACGAAACACCAGTGAAGAGGGGGAAGTAAAAGCTGAACAGTTGGGAAAATATTCAGCATGTGTTTCTTAGTATTAAAATAGTTAAGAGCAATTGTGTGTGGTTTTTTGTGTGTGTGTGTTTGCGTGTGTGTGTTGTATTCAGGTATGTATTTTATCACATGTTACAATTTACTTAGTTTGTATCACAGAAATGCTTATCTGACTCTTCTGTACTGAAACACAGTGCAACACTGATAAGTTTTCGTGATTGTGTTAAGAAAACTTTGAGAACAGAATCCAAGGGCAGCTGAAAATCCAAGTGCTGTGAGCTTTGTCTCTGATAGGTTAAAAGTACCTCTGGTTGAAACAGGACTGTGTTCATCCTTGAAGCATCATCTTTGGCTGTGTTCTTACAGGGTTCTTCCAAACACAGGAGGAGAATACTGTAGTGTCCAGCCAATAATGGCACTTGGTGCGAGAGACAAACTGAAAAGCTCAGGAAAATTCTCACTTTATGTTGAATCCAAAGAAAAATGTAGATAATGGAAATATTTATGGAAAAAAATTCCACAAAATAAAGGAGACAATTATTTTCAGGTCAACTTTCTGACATTTTCCTTCTCCAATATGAAATAGCTTGTATGTTGATAATTTAAATAATTATTGAAGTTCTTTTTGCAAGGGAAGAATTGTTGAAAAATTTTATTGTCAAATGAGCATCAAAGAATTTCAGTAATCCTAAAAAGAAATTACTACTTTGGAATTTTTAATACATTTCACTGATCTATTTGAGCTGAAAATATTTACAGAAGTTTACCTCAATTTTTGCATTTTCTGGGAGATCTGGACTTCATTTTACTGCTTGAGCAAAAATGTCCTCAAAACTTAGTCTTTAGCCTTGCATTTTAAACAGTGGTTGCAGCCTGTCTTCTGCTGGAAAAGTCTGATATATCAAAAAAAAGTCTCAAAGCAAAGGAAAGCAAAAATGACCAAATTTGCTACTTGCAACTTTCTAAGATTAAAGAAAGTCTATTTACTGAAAGCAAGTACAAAACACATCCAGGAACAAATAAATGAGCAGGGTTTTTCTTAATTTGTAAGATGCAACTAAAAGGGACTGCATTGTGTCTAAAACTGTTCCACTGTGTTTCTGAGGCAAATGTCATCGCTTTTATTAGTTTTTCTTAGCATTTTCTTCACAGTTTCATGTGTTTAAGTACAATGTATCAATGTCTGTCAAATCACCTGTAGAGGTTATCAGTAGCTGACAACCAACTTGTGCAGTACCACTGGCTGTTTTTGTTGTTGGTTTTGGGTTTTTTTTACACATTAAAAATGCATCAACATTTCAATTGAAACTACTAGGAAAAGAACTATTAAATGAATTTTTCAAATATGTTCTCATTTTTGTACATGCAGTTCTACTAAATAAATGGTATGAAATCCTGCCCACTAAACCTTACCCCTTCTTAAAATCACAAGGTCACATTTCTTCCTCATAAAAGTGGACATCTCAAACTAGTAGTCTGTATTTGCAGGTTGTAAGATCAAACTTCCACCAAAACCTGTAGAAAAGGTTGGTAAAAATACTGCTCCTTTACTAGCAAACTTGGCAATTCTCCTAGCTGCTAAGTTTCACTGGCAAAAATTAACTGGAACAAAGCTTGAAAACATATCATGTATGGACAACAATGTGTTGTAATTGGAAATATATGCTGATGAAGTAATGTCCCGCTTAAGTTGAAAATCCCCACATTTCTGCACAGCCTGTATAATTGCAGTGCTCCTATTATCCTGAATGTGTCTGACTGGTTAATTTGCATTAAATCAGGCATTAAAAATATGTCATTTAATAGCACGAACATGCCTTGAAATTTAAACACAAATATCTTGATGCTCATTTACAAGTAATGAGTTTTTTGAGTGAAATTGCCTATCACTGAATGCACAGCTAGTATATATGTGAGGCTGTGGATGAAGTTCAGATCTCCTAATGGTTGTTTTGAAGGAAAAAAATAGGACCCTGCCATTTGGCATAGTAAGTTTAAATTCTCTGTGTGTTCCTATAATAAAGAATGCAGAGTTTTAACTAAGCAGGAGAAAATAATTTATCTGATAAAGACAATACAGTCTGGCCCTTATTAGTAGGCCCAGAAACATACCACTGTGCCTAAGGGAATTACAAAAAAATGTGTACCCCAGTTAATAAAGTTCTTGATTAAGTACTGTGAATAAAATTAAGTATGCATACATTTTCCTTTCTTTTCTCTGCTTTTGAAAATCCCCAAGATTTCCTACCAATGGCCAAAGGAAGTTTACACTGTGTGTACTTTGGAGAAAGAAGACCTGATTTAAAACACACACACACACACACACACACA
>VWZD01001174.1:438060-477919 GCA_013396695.1 Sakesphorus luctuosus
AAGGCTGTCTCAGAGCACAAAAATGAGTAATTACTGTTGGACTTATGATAATCACCCTCTTTCACTGAACCTGGAGAAAGCATAATTCTCCTTCCATGGTGAAAATGAAAGTAGTTTCATAGACACCAGAGAAATCTGTTCTAAATATATCTTGTCAGAACAGTGCATATTAGTCTTAGATGTGTCTCTTGTCCTTTGTCCTCTTAAACATTCTTTGCAGTCTAACATTTTTCTACAAAATTGATGTAGAAACTCCCACTATGTGTTCACAATACCTTTCTTTTATGGCAATATTTTTTAACTGGGATCTTTCTCCACCTAATTAATTAATTAATGATTAAACAAAGAAACATTCCACAGACTAACAACTAAGAAGTAGTTTGGACAGACTTACTAGTAAAAAATAATTAGATGTACTGCTGGTGCACATTTGCAGTACAGCAGTCACTGAGATCCATTTGATCATATGAAATTTTGAAACCAACACCTAGTAAGATGTTCAATTTCAAGTAACAAAGATGTCTCTGTCTCAATGTTCTCTACAGAAAAACTTGATAATTTGACCAAGTTAATGCAAGAGCTCTCTGGCAGCAAACTAATTTTTCCATGTCAAGTTTGGTTTCTTGAAGCACAAAGAGTACTCTATCTACATGTAGCACAAATGTAAATTTTACCCAGAAATTAACAATTTAGGGTGATTCTTCTCCCTAATGTATACTTTCCCGGGGGTGGCAGGGATAGGGGGGAAAGGGACAGGAGGAGTGAAGAGGGGAAATCAAATCATTAATCAAGTCATTTTCCTGCTAGGGTTTGGCTGCTGTTCCTCCAACTGTTATCAGGTGACTCAGAGGTGTGGCTTGCTCATTAGCAGGGGATTGAGAAGGCTTGAAAAGGGAGGGAAGGGAGGGGCTCTGCTTATTTCCTGCTAGGGTTTGGCTGCTGCTCCTCCAACTGTTATGGGGTGAGTCTGAGGTGTGGCTTGCTTATTAGCAGGGGGTTGAGAAGGCTTGATAAGGGAGGGCAAGGGAGGTGTTCTGCTCATTTTCTGCTAGGGTTTGGCTGTCTGGTTTGGTTTGGCTTGGCTTGGCTTTTGCTCCTCCTCCTCCAACTGTTAATTAGATTAACATACATACAGGTAGCTAGAACCTAGAAGCAAACAAAAGCCTTAAGTGTGACTATTTTGAAGTTATTTACTTGTCTTTAGTGTGTTTGTTAAAGGTTACAGAAATCTTCAGGGCACAGCTCTTCTTTTTTTTTTTTTCAAGATGAATTCAGTTTAGGGAATGAGCTAATAGAGGGAGACTTGTTCTGCTCCTCTTTTTCGTTAACTGAGTACCACTGCATTCTATGAACAGTGTCAGTGATGCATGATGCTTGAAATAAATGTCACTTTGACTGAGGCCATATGTCTCAAACTAGGCATTTAGAGATATAACCATCCCGTTCACTTGTACAGTCAAAAAAAGAAGATATCTGGGTAGACATAATGACAGATTAATGTTAAAATGCGAGTACTGATTATCCTGCTCTTTATTGTTAAATTCCTAACTTGTATGGTGTATTTATGAGAGGAGAGATGTTGGGCTCAATTCCAAGCTTTTATACCAGTAAAGTCTGTGGAATTTCAGCTATCTAAATCTAGTGAGAGAACTATCTTGGTGTATACTTTAGTTGTTTAGTATTTACTTCTGTCAAGACTATATTCTCAAACACGTCACTGTTATTGTGTTGATTTGCCACCAAATTAGATGTTTTCTCTTCTCTACAGCGCTTGAAGGAGGGAAGAGGTTAATTTTGTCTCTTGAGAAAGAGTGCCCTGCATCATTTAAGACTAGGAGATTCTGTCCCTCAGATTCAGAGGCTCAGGCATAGTCATTTAGCTCTGTCATATTTTCCTATCCAAAAATGCTTGAGGAAAGAATAGTTTGAGTTCCCTGAAGCCTGAAGGAAGAGGCTCAAGCTTCCCACTCTCCAAGGATACCAGCCCAGGCTTGCATGACCTTTCAGTTGCACCTTCTGTGGCTGGGGACCTGAAAGCGTCCTGGAATCCAGATTGTGGTCACAGAGTTGAACAGATCCCAAAGGAGGCCTTTGAAAACTCTCTGTGACATCTTTATCCCTCAGATGAAATGTGAAAATACAAATTTATCCTTGATTTGCAGTCCTTGGATCCTCCTTTGGCAAATAAGACAATGACTACACACAGAAACGCTAAATACTGCATGGGCATAAGAACAAAAGCCTCTCAAACCTCTAGAAATGAAGGCCTACTGAATGACAGACAATATACCCCAATTTGCCTCAGTCTACCACTACATTTGCATAAAATACTTTTCCTGAAAATCCTGGTTTTCACTGGATTGTTCACTTTTAGTTTTCTTATCTATTGCACATTTCAGTGAGAGATAGACATATTTTCAAGTGAAACACTGTCATAGCTGCTCTGTGTAAATAAACAGCTTTAACCTAAGCCCGCACCAATGCGTCACCTGCAGTTGCAGTAAATACCTGTGAGAAACTGTCATCCTGCAGCTGTGTTAAACTTTGTGTATGGGCAAATCCATACAAACACTTACTGACCACTCTGTCTTGATTTGTGGAGAGGTTTAGAGTCAGAGGGTAGCATCTCATTCTGATGATGGTTACAGGAGGACCAGTGGGAAAGATATGGAGACTTTTTTGGCTATGCACAAGAACTGACATACTATTGATAAATCCTATTGCTTTCATTCCTCATGATACCTGTCCATCAATATTAACCTAGTCGTCATTTTGCATTATCCTTACTATATCTCAGGTATCATAGGGGTGCTTAGGTATAGCTACGCAGCTTGAGAGATATATTGAACTGCCTTTTTTTTTTAATTTTTGAGTCATTTAAGACAAATAGAACAGCAGAGCTTTGGTGGCTTTTATTTTAACAACCCTAGAAAGAATTAGAAAGAGTGATCCTTGATTGCAAAAGGTTTGGAAGGCTTTTAATCATCTCATTCTGAGGGATCTAAACATTACTGTAAAAAAGGACTGCAGAGTTGCATTGCTATTTCTATAGCAACATTTTGTCAGTATTAATCACAAAGAGTAATAATTAATAGGAAAGAAGGCTCTGAGTATTGAACAGTTGTAGCCTTGCCTTGAATGTTGTCATACGGCATATACAAATATATATACACAAAATAAATAAGACACTTTAACACTCACACTTTTTCATTCCAAAATTAAACAGTCCAAAGTGCTTGGGAAGTTCTCATGACAAATATTTTTTCTTTTAATTTTCCTATTTCTTGTCTTCCTTAGCTATTCAAGGATGAGTGCAGCTGGACATGAAAGAACAGTACATTTTCCCACCCTATTTATGTACTGCAGAAAAATTTCACATATAAAAATAAACAACAAAATTAATAGACCCATATAGTCTTTGTGAAAAAAACAAAATCAGGAAAAAAAATATGCTCTGGTATTACTGTTTTAAACCTGTGTGAACTACCCTTTAAAACTGGGAGAATTTTAAATTTCTTTTCTGCATCACAATAGTACTTAGAAATAAGTACTGAAATAAGCCTGAGACTTGAAATAAGGGCTTTGTTTCCAGTACTGACCATTAGTAACATACAGTCTGTGTCCAAAATCAGAGGTTGACATAACTGACTGGTGTAAAAACCTGTTACTATTCCTCCTTAAAAGAAAAGAATTATTTTATCTGTCACCAGTTATAAACCCTGCAACAGAAACTGAACATAAGTCTTGGTGTTGGAATTAATTTTTCCAGCTAGATTAAGAAAGAAATAAACCTGCCACTAAAGGCATGAAAATACTTGATTGTGTTACTTGGATTAATCAGACTTCTGAAGAAACTGCTAGAACAAATTTCAGTATAACATCAAGGTCTATCTGGATTAACAGAGTTATTTTCCATTTAAAAATCAGGATCTTTATGTGAGTGTTTGACTATATGTATTGAAAGTAAAATATTTGGGAAAATATTTGAGAATTGTTCAAGCTCTACTTTTCTTACTTTAGTTCTTTTGGGACAGAGTCTAGTGCTCAAAGTTTCTTAACCATCTGGAAGTTGATTCTTTAATGTTTTTTTTTTCTTTTCCCATTTGTGTGTGTTAGTAGTACCACTGCTGTCAATTGGTATTAGGGGAGTAAGATATATTTCCGGTGCTGTCCAGCATGTTACAAAGGTTACTGTTAAAAAGCCAACATTGATCCACTGCAATTGAATCTCAGATAATATAACCACTGGGTCAATGGTTGACATTTTTGTGACAGCCATAAAAAACTAGCACAAGAGAAATACGTCAAAAAACTCCTTCTCCAGATAAAGTGTATCTCTTATGCTGTAGTATGTACCTTTAGGTAACAAAGACTTTATTCCATTCAATTCTTATACAGACCTTTAGAAATATTAATGCTACATGCAAGAGTGGAACATAGTTTTTCCAGTCCTCAGAACATCTGCGGTCTACCTAACTATGTTGCTAAGAAACATTTTTGAAAGTAAAAAAACTTCATGGCTTTAAGGGTGTTTGTGGGTGTTGGCCAACAGCTGGCTGCACATGAGCCAGCAGTGTGCTCAGATGGCCAAGAAGGCCAATGGCTTCCTGGCCTGTATCACAAATACTGTGGCCAGCAGGACCAGGGCAGTGATTGTCCCCCTGTGCAGTTCTGGGTCCCTCAATTCAAGAAAGACATTGGGGTGCTGGAGCAGGTCCAGAGAAGGGCAACAGAGCTGGTGAAGGGTCTGGAGCACAAGTCTTCTTGGGACCAGCTGAGGGAGCTGAGGCTGGAGAAAAAAGGCTTGGGGAGATGTTATCACTCTCTACAACTACTTGGAAGAGGTTGTAGCGAGGTGGAGGTCAGTTGCTTTTTTCAAGTAACAAGCAAAAGGACAAGGGGAAATGTCTTCAAATTGCACCATGGGAGGTTGAGATTAGATATTTGGAAAAATTTGTTCTCTGAAAGAGAAGCACTGGTACAGCCTTCCCAGGGAAGTGACTGAGTCACTATCCCTAGAGATTTTAAAAGATTTGTTAATGTGGCACTTCAGGACATGGGTTAATGGTGAATTTGGAAGTGCTAGGTTTAGGGTTGGACTTCACTATCTTAAAAGTCTTTTTCAACCTAAACAATTCTATGACTCTATTCTAAGGATCCATAGCAGCTAAGGGAGTCTCCCATTACTCAGTGAGCAAGTTGTCTCACAGATATTTGGACAGGCATAATTTATGGCAACAGTGTTGGAATCACCAAGTGGTAGTAGGTAATGAGGATAAGAGACTTAAGTAAAAGAACCATGCTTCAAATCCAAAAATCCAGATATCCTTTAATTCTTCTGCTGTGGTTATATTTTAAAGAGTACTCACAGATTTTACAGACATTAATAATTCTGTCATTTATAGTCAGAACACCTAAAACAGTGTGATAAAATCTTATGTGTCAGTGTACATTTACAGGTGAAGAGTGGTTAATCAAAGAAAAATGACCTTGCATTAGAAAATGAGATAGCAGCTGTTGTTAGTGGCAATGAAGGAAACTTAGTACTTAATGGTTCAGTGATATAAGGTACAAGAAATTATATATTCCAAGAGTTTAATAAAGAACTTAGATCTTTTCATAATATGTTAAGCTTAGACAGTGTTATGTTCTAGTGACTAGGAAAATGAAGAAGCAAATCAAGACCCTTTGTTATCCATTAAGTTGTACCTGCATAACATTTCATTGAATTTATGCTATCCCTTTATCACAGCAAGCAAAGAAACAAACAAGCAAAAACACCAAAAAGAACCATGAAATAATAAGAGTCACTCTGTAAGTATGTCATGTTTTTGATTGTGCTACTCCTTCCAATTCAACCAGCTGTCTTAAAATACAGCTGCTATTAGCTGGAATAGCAATTGCTTTTGGAATGAAAATCAAAGCTGAAATAAAAAAGGCTGAAGCAGTGCAGAGCAGAAGAAGTGCTAAAGAGTGCCAGTGATCATTTTTCCTGTTTCCTATGGTTGAATTTTCAGTTCTTGTAATTGAAATACTGATACTGTCATTGTGTTCACCCAGTTAACAGACCCCACAAGAGATGGGCACTTATACGGTCATCTGTCTTGTTTTGTCAGAATGGATCACAAAATATTCTTCAAGGCTCAGCTATTATCTAGGCTAGAAAGCAGAATGCAAAACATTTGTGCCTTTTCAGATATCAACACTAGAACCCACTAAGGGACCAAACTAAAATAAAGATTTAAAAGGTAATGTCTTAGTCTCCCTCTACTTTTGAACTGCACTACCTGATGAGACAGGACACTAATGTCTCTCAATATTGACTGAGGAGAAAGTTCCAGTAACAGTACTAGATTCATCTCGACAACATGTTATTCAATGTCAAAAACATGCCCTTGGCTCTGTCTGGAGGGATCCTTCTGCTGTTTTGGGAAAACAGCACCAGAGAGAGAGTAAGAGTTAAAGTGACTATAAAAGTGTTTAGCAGGCTGATCTAGATGTTCTGCCTTGTTAATTCTCCCACTGCTTCAACAGACTGGAACAGTTAGTCTCATGTGATGTGGAAAATCTATGTGCACATGACAGACAAAAAGTGTACATACTAATCTAAGTGTGGTCTCACACGTGTTGAATAGAAGGAAATAATGGAATAATCCTTTCCCTCAAACTACAGTCTTGCTTTCACTGCTTGGTATGTGGCTGGCCTCTTTTGTCTAAGTCACTCCTAACTCACACTCCACTTGTTCTTCATGAGCAACCCCCTGCCCATTTCTGCACTTTTATAACTTGTCACATAGCCTGTTGCTTACAAGTCATGTACAGGATTCTGCATGTGCCTTTTATGGCTTCTGTCAGTCCATGACTCCAGACTGTTGAGGTCTCCAAATAGCTACTGCACACTCCAGTGTATTAAAATCTGCCCGCAATTTATGGATGTGTTGAAGGTACATCCATCTCGTCACTAAGATGAGTAAAAAAGATGATAACCACTACCAGCTCCTTTACTGACCCCTGAGGAATTCCAATAGTAATGTGCTACCACCTCACAGGGGAAGTAATTGGCATAACAAGCAGAGGATCCATCTATAATTCCTTGTAAAATGTAGATTGTGCCAATAGAAATTTCTTGAAGTCCGAAGAGGGAAAGTGCAACATTCTATATTCAGAGTAACCCCCTGTGGACTGAGAACCAAATGGCTGAGTATCAGCCCTGCTGTAAAAGAACCTGTGGCTGATGGTGGACATAGGGTTAAATATCAATCAGCACAGCAGTCTCACTATTTGTAAAGGCAATTACATACTACCCTGGGAGGGGACTATATGTTATTAGGGGACTTTAAGGGACTGTTTGGAGCTATTAGGGAGTATATGCCCATAATACATAGGGACAGCATGGCAGGCAGGCCAGGGGAAAGTATTAACTTTTTCTACTGAACACTGGTGATGCTACACTGGACCTACTGTGGCTAGTTTTGGCTCTCCACTTCAAGAGGGATATGGATTCATCCGAGTGGTTAGTTCAAAAGGCAATGAAGCCCTACTTTTCTCTCTAGAGCCAGTATAAAAAGGCACAAAAGCCACCAATTGTATATAGCATTACTAAAATGGACACTGGGGGAAAAAGGTCATCAGGAAGCTGGATTGCACTGTGAGAAATTACCCAGTGAGGTTGTAGAATTTCCATCCTTGAGATTTTCAAGACCCTGCTGGACAAAGTCATTGCTAAACCTTATCTAGTGCTTTACATGAGTAGTTGGACTCTAACCTCTCAGATGTAGCTTTTAAATAGAATTTCTGCAAGTCTTTAATTTATGTAACTCTATAATAATGAAAGTGTATTTTCCTTCATAGTGTTCATTACCATAAACCCAGCAAAATGTAGAGTTCTAATGGGACTTTCTTGATCTCTTACTAGTTGCAGAACTTTGCAAGGCACTGCAGTTTAACTTCAAATGGCAGCTAAGTACCACACAGCCACTCGCTCACTGATAGACATACACATACCCACCCTGGTGGGAAGGAGAGGATAATCAGAAAGCAGATAAAACCTGTGAGGTTTGATAAGAACAGTTTAATAATGGAAATAAAATATTAATAAGGTGCTCACCTGGATGAGGGCTGAAATCTTTTTACAACACACTCAGAGACAGAGATCAAGTTGTTACCCCTTGTTCTGCCTCATACTCCTTTTCAAGTGATGGTCCTGTTTCATCCTCCTTTATTAAACAAGTTGACTTTCCTGGCTATTTTTTTCTTATGTATTGGGGCAACTAATACTGGCATGGGTTCATTCACTTGTTCAGTGCAGTGCCTGTCACCAGGGCTGGAGTAGCTTCAGTGTCTGCCACAGGCGCTGGAGTAGCTGTAGTGTTTGTCACCTTGTTGTCAGATCCAGACATTCTTTTCTCCTTAAGCATAGTGAATAGGGCTCCGTGGGCATGTGTCAAGCCCCAGCACATTGCAGGCATTTGTGTGTCTCTGGAATTGCCAGGGCAACTGAATATTTTTTCCAAATATTTTACTAGTTTTTTGAGATTCTGCACTTGTTCAGTGGTGAAGTTCCAAAAAATTGAAGGCATCCAGTCTTAGGCATTTGCCTGTAGTATCACTACCACTCCCAATCATAGCTCTCCAATCTACTGCAGATCTCTGTGTGGCATTCTTAAATAGTTGTTTAACCTTAGACAAGATCTGGAACCCATTCAGCAACATGCAATAGGACCGTGTTGGTTTCAACATCCCAAGGATATTCAAAATTTCCCAAGTTCTCAAATGCTACCGTAATTAGACTGGTAGAAAAGGAGATGATGTGGTAAGATATCTCCTCCATAGGTTGGACCTATAAGGAGAAAGGGTAAAATGTGTAATTATTAATCGTTTCTGATAGATTGCTCCTAAAGTATGGAGATGACAGCAATGCTGCATACAAATACCAGAGTAGTTTCAGAATCAGCAGTTATACCATACGTAAGCCAGTGCTGCAAAATAAAACAACATGATAATCTTAGCCCTCTTTTCACAGGTGATAAACAGCACAACAAGGAGCATATATTGCAAATAAGGGTCCATATGACACAACACACCAAATTTGAGAGCAAACAAATCAACATTGTGACCAGCGACTACAATACTAATAAATTCTCATAACAAATCTGTTCTAATACATTCTAACCGGATTTGTCATTATCTCAACCCATTGTGCCCATGCCTAAAAGTACTGTCATGGTTTAACCCCAGCCAGCAATTAAATACCATTGAGCCATTTGATCATCCTTTCCACTTTCAACTCCTTCCCTGATGTAGAGGTAAATCAGAAAAAAAGGTAAACCCCATGGTTTAAGTTAAAAATGTTCTAATAATTGAGATAAAATAGAACATAATAATAATAATATAGTAAAGAAAAGGGAATCAACAAAAAGAGAGAAACAAAACGAAAGGGAAAAATACATACATACATATATATATATCTGTACAAATGTTTATATGTACACCATAAAACTGCTCACCACTCACTGAGGCAGCCAGGCCCTGAGCAGTCATTGGCAGATGTCCTGGTTGTGTAATCTCCCAGCTGCTTCTGCCCCTCCAGCCTTCTCACTGGCAGGGCATGAGAAGCTAGCTGAAAAGTCCTTGACTTAGGATAAGCCTACTGAGTGACAACTAAAAACATTAGTGTTATCAATATTATTCTTACATTAAATCAAAATCAGAGCACTGTAACAGCTACTAGGAAGAAAATTAACTCGATCCCAGCTGAAACCAAGACACAAGATCAGGCCAGCTTTCAGGGAATCCTCAAAATGGTAGGAGTATCTGTTTCTTAGGAACATAAGAAAAAGACAGAATTCTTTGCTTGTTACTTCTGATCCTTATTATCAGAGGCAATCATTTAATGACTGTATTTGACAGTTTTGCTGCCTTTTTTAACTGAAGATACCGTCTATACTGAAATTCTCACAAGTACAATATTGAGGCCCTCAGGATCACTGAGATGGGAGCACAGTTCACAGAAGGTAATACCCTGTTAACAGAAAATAATAGCCTGTTCTTAAGATTCTGCCTGCTTTCTAAATTGGGTGGATTTGCTATTTGTTCCTACATAGATAGAAAACATTCCAATTAAAGACTTTTGGGACAATTGCATTTGATTCATTCATTGTGATCCTGGTTTCACAAAGGTTTCCCCAGGTTGTTCCAGGGAAACAGATTCCTTTTGCAGACATAAACTGGTTACTTGCTCCTTTTTTTACTTTCTGAAGATGTTTCAATATCTTGTAAAGCCATTAATTCTTTCAATGTCTCCAGGCATTTCTAAAAGCAGAGTCTCATAAGTTAACATCTTATGTTAGAGCTCAAGATGAGCGCTATACCCAAATTCAGAACAATCTCACAGTTTATGAGAATATGGATCTTAGTCCTGATTTGACCTTCACAAATTACTTTTTTTGGTTTAGTATTCAACAGCAACAGAGGCCCTGTGCTGAATAGCATTTACTTTGAGACCATTTCAGCTGTATATTTTTCATCTGAGGTTCAGTGTTTTGATATCTCATTTTACATGAAAATCTAGTGAGAGTTAAATGACTTAGTCCTACTGAGTAGGTCAATGTAAAAATTTCATCTGTACAAAAATGTGACTGGAGTTGTTACTGCAGGGACCAAAGAGTATATGATATTTACCACACCGTAATTCAACAATTCCAGTTCCTTATTTAAAGGAAAATAAAGATTCAACATAAATATTGAGGGGTTTATGACACTTGGTGATAGATAGAATAGGAAATCAGAAAGACCAAAAATGATTATTTTGTTAAAAATTACACAGCCAGGCTTGTCATTGGAATACCAGGTTTACATATTTGTTTTAAAGCTTAAAACAAGATAAGAGGGAAGAATTTTTGCAAAATAAAATAAAAATTATATGCAGTTTTCTCTCTAATGTCTTGATGTGCACTTACACAAAAAATATGAAAATACATGACAAACCAAAAAATCTATCAAAATATGGTCAAAGAGGCTCAAGAGAGTGACTGGTCACTTCTGTTCTGTCCTTCAGATACTTGCTGCAGATAGGTGATTAGTAAGTAGAATACAGGGCTAATAAACCCGTGTTATTTATTCTGTAATGCAGTTCTTTCTCAGGCATGTTTTCTTAGAAGATTGATTAGTCTATTTATTGTACAGACTTGAAAAATGCAAAATGATTAGACACAGCAATTTTTTAAAATTCCATTCTTTACAAAAACAGAATGCCTATGCTAGTCTAAAATTAAAATACAGCTACCAGAATGGAAAAAAAAAATCTCGAATGGCAATTTGACTGCATTGTAATGAGGGCTGGGAAACAAAAAAATAAAGCTTTCTACCTTCACAGTGACTCACAATGTTTACAAAGAACAATCTACATGAGGGAAAAAAGGCTGCTTAATGCACAGAACATTGCTAGACAGGTCAACCACAACTCCCATTGCTTCCCAGCCTATGCAAACTAAAGAAAGTGACAAAATTCTATTCAATTTTATGGTGTTTCAGCATGAGCTTACACAGATACAAAGAACTGCTGACACTATACCTGTGAATGCTATGTAGTAACTGCTATTGAGAGTATGAAGGAAATGTGTCAATTTATCAGGGTGTTGCCTTAAAAGTCTGTAAAAAAAGATTCCAAGCCAAATTTTTACTAGGAGATAAGATAAAGGGTAGTTACTTTTAATGAGCACTCCTGCTCATCCAGGAATACATAGATGTGCGCCCCTGAGCTTTGATTTCCATAGCTTTTATAATATAATCCATCAAATCACCACACATGTCCAGTTCCACCTCTATCCCCTCCCAGTCCTACCCCCCTGAGGAATTGGGGCTGGGGGTGATGAGACCCCCCTTCATCTGCCTCCTCTTCTTCAGCGTTCAAAGGGCTTTTGGACGCTTTCCAGTGTTTTGGGTCTCTCTGCTCCATGCTTATGTTTTCTTCTGATACTCTCCAATCTTGTACCTTGAGAAAGAGACTAAACAGCTAGAGAATCTTGCTGCCTGTTCTGGGGCAGGGGTAGAGATGGAAAGACCTTATACTTAAGTTGCTAAATATTAACCCACTAAAATCTACTTTGCTACATCTACTTGTGTTCCTAAAATCTACAAAATATGAAAATTAAAAAATAAAAAATCCTTCCTGCATCTAGGACTGGTATTTCTCTGAAGTACTTAAAATACTGGGGACTGCCTTCTTAAATTTTGCCCATTTTGATTTTCACAGGTATGCTGACTTCTGTTGACTTAATCTGGAATTCTGTTTTCCCCTATCAGCAACCTATACTGGGTTTTGACTCTAAAGATCAAGGTTTTTTTACAAAACAGGACTCCTGCATGATTTCTTTTTTGACAGCAGCTAGCAAAGTTGTATCCCGAATAGTAAGTCAAACAAATGCACTGTTATCTAGAAACCATATCAAAATACTCATCAATTGCCTTGGAAATCCTACAAAGACTGGTGATTTAAGACTTTACTCAGCAGTTGGTAAACAGAGAGATAACTGAAGTGCTTTTCATCTCTTTCATTTCATTTTTGGGCTAACTGGGAAATGTATTCTTAAAAATGCTTTAAGGACAATCTGTTTTCCAGACCTGACCCTCCTCTAAAGACAGAACTTCAGTATTAACAATACCCATGCAAGCACAGCCTAGAAGCAAGCCATTAGGTGATACTTAAAATGTAGCTACTGAATTAATGGAATGTAGCTTAGTTTCTGTTGGGAAAATGTACTACTTGCCCTTTCACTGGTATGTTTCTACCTAAAACATAAGTATAGAGGAAATGAGAAATGAATCTTTTGCTCATTCCTAGGAGGCAGAGTTAAAGGACTTATGATCTGTACTGTGCCTTAAAAAGTATGACAATTTCTTACCTCTAAGTGTCCATTCCAAGGAGTAGAAACACCATGACTGTGGTAGGGAAAGAACAAGAACTAAATGCAGGTGAAATACTGGGCTCTGTACAATAACCAGCTTTTCAGAGGACTGCTTGAGTTTACATCAGAAGTTAAAGGGCACAGTCCAGAGAACTCCTTTCATAGATCCCTAAATGAGAGGCTCTTGAAATGTGTACCAGCTAATTAGATCTGTTCAGCTCTATCAACTCTCAGCACAGAGAGATGAATTTTTCTCGTTATCTTTTGTATGTATTTCTAGTACTAAGTGCAGCAAAGTGGACTAGGTCTTGTAGTATTAATTTTGCTTTAAAAGCATGAAGATGTCAGAGTAGGCAATATCACACTCTGGCACTCTCCAGTGCCTCTTTCCAGCTCCATTCAATTTAATAGGTCTTGCTGTTCAAAATATTCCCATAATGATATGAAGGGAGAAAGATGAGGAAATGCCATTGAGTCTGATCCCACCAGAGATTTTGAAGACAGACTATTGGCTTAAGTGAACTGACACAGCACATAAATGGAGCTTTAATAATTTCTGATGGCTCAAGGTTGGGAGTTGATCTCACTAAACAATGGTGAAGATAGCAGGACCAAAGTCCCGTGTCCTATCCTCGTTCATTTATACAACACCAGAATAGAAATCCATTGGCATTGTGATGCACAGCCTGCACAAAGCACCTGAACATTTGACATTCAAGTCTGCAAGACTTTTAGAGGACAGGAACATAGAATACTATTTAGCCCACAAGTAGGATAACGAGCTCCATGGTGATTTCAGTTCTGCTGCTCCCTTTTTATATTCTCTCACCTTGGACAAATCATTTTCACTTTCTCTGTTGATAGTTAGCTTTCACAGGTACAATGAGAACCTTGTAAGAACACAGCTACAGTTAAGTGTACAGCATTTTATTCATGAAAAAATTCAAACCTTCCTTTCAGGGATGAATAATAAAGTCAATTTATGACAGTAAAACAAGCAAAATCCCTTGGAAGTGCAGTTTGATAGGAATTTATATCTTGCTTGATGATTCATTTGAGAGATGAAAGCTTTTTTATTATATGAAAAAATTAACTTAAAAGATAAAACTGCTGAAAAATAAACCCTAAAAGCTGCAGTTCATGTTTTTCTCTTCTTGAGCTCTAGAAAATTAATATTCTGAACACTCTTTTTATCAGGGCCTCTTAAATGGAATAATTTAAGGGAAAAACAAACAGCAATTGTAAGATTGTAAGGAGAAATTAGCATTTTGCTCAAAAGGAATAGCAATTAGCAATGATGACATTGTGATTTATACTAATTGAGATTAAGTCAGAGAAAATGGCAACATTAGTAATCATTTGAAATACTGTATTACTCATTATACTGTGCTTTGTAAACATCTCTCTTGAAATTAAAAAGTAATTAGTAGCATTTTAGTAATTTAATTCACTGTAATTAGGATTTTAGGGAAACTACAGCCCTGCTGTTGGGAGCCTTTAAAGTTTTGAATTGAGGGAATGGTGGGGTTTTTTAGACAAGCTTTTAATGGTGGCTCATTTTCCGTGGTCCACAGAGGCAAAGGGTATCATTGAAAGTAATACGAAGGTATTCGTCAGAAATGTCTTGAAATGGACATATTCATCAATCTTAGAGCAGCAATGTGAACTGACTGGCTTAGAGAGATGCTAATGGGGTTACAGGGCCAAATCTAGATCTCAATTCAAAGTCAGTCTGGACAATGAATAAGCAAAGTTGTTACTTTCAAGGGAAACTGATGTCCAGTGAGGAACAAGTTATCTGTGCAGAACATGAGACATAAAATTGTCCATCTTATATGAGATCCAGTAAAAGGAGACACCAGAGCCATATAACAATCAAATACTTTAAACAAGCAAGCATTCATCTCTGAAGGTAAGGTGTGTCTAAAGAATTACCCTTCTCAGTGATTCAAAGATACACCGGTAGAATATGGCACGTATTTGGCATGCACTAGGGTGAGTAGTAAACATGTTCAGAGAACATGTGAAGCCCATACCCTACCTAATATATCCCACCAATCTTTATAGAACTTCCTGTTGATCGTGCTTAATAACAGTATATTAACAGGCTGTGAAACCAAAACAATGTCTTTAGCTCACCTTTGACATATCCACATTATCCATCTATTCAAATAGGTGTTTGGAATAATTCTGAGCTTACACCAAAATCTTTGTTGATATCTGTGTGACATTTTGATTATACATATTCATAATTAAAGTTTCTTTGTATTCATACCGCTAAGTTAGAAGTTCAGAAAGCGGTCTGAGGGAAAATTTTAGAGAATGTTGCAGGACAAAGTCAGGAGTATTCACTTACTTATCCTGTCTTTTTTTAGAATACCTCTCATTTGCCATTGACATAGAACATTGCAGGGATTGACTTGGAAAAATCTATGGTCCACTGATGTCAACTCAATGGCAAATGAAATCCCAGTATTTTGCACACAGATGGAAGCTACCAAAATAAACTTAGCTGAAGCATCTGGTATTGGATGCTTCAGTCTCTTACTGGGTGATAGCCTCTGTTATAACCTGCTCCTGGAGGTGAGGGTAATCCAGGTTCTTGTTAATAGATCTCTTGGGGTAGATTAGAGTGAAATGACACTGAATCATCAGTGTTTATAAATATATATATATATATATATACACACATAGATATGTAGGGTTTATTTTAGAACAACTTGTATTGCAATGGAAAGGAGGTACGTGGCCATTTTGGTTATTATCTATAGAAATATAGCAATATAAAAGCATAAAAATAACACTTTAGAAAATGTATAAGGAGAAGAAAAAGAAGGAAGGAAAGGAAGAAAGAAAAGAGAAGTATAAGAGTAGAAAGATTTCATCACCCATGGACGCAGTGAAGGAATTTGACTGTTGCAATTTCAATGTCCATCAGTTGAAGTGATGGTCACAGTTTTGATCCATCACAGATAGGGAAGCCCATGAAACATAGAGTTTAATTGGTTAGTATACACTTAGGTATACATGGGAATGCCCAAGCACGTTGCCTGGGGAGGTTGGTCTTGTAGTCTCAGGTGATGGGTATTCATCCCCTCTGCCTTATTTGGATCAGACATTTCTTGCCACCATACATGCAAAAACTGTCCTCTTCTTTATGCTGTCGGGTGTGAGCAAAACTGGCCTCAGCCAAACATTCTGCCACCTCTGCAAATGGCCCATTGTTCTGAGTCATTAATCATTCATATTTCTGTCTCTCACAGACCCCTTACCACTCCTGTATGAAATTGCTACAGGAAAGTTTTGGGTATGACAATCTGATGGCTGATTAGTTTCTTTAAGGATGTGTATGACCAGGAAATATTCAGTCACTTCAAGGGATACCTTAGTCACATTTTGGGAAGCACTGATTTACAATGGGTTGATAAAGGTATAATTTATGCAAAAGTTTGTTCCTGATGTAAGTTCTCAACAGGTTACTAAAGCCAGGGCTGGCCGAGTAGGAGAATTTTGTTTCATGAAAAAAAGTTGGAAATTTGAGATCTGTTTACCTGTGTAATTCTAATGCACAAACCCAGACTCATCCATATACAAAAGAAAGGAGGAAAAGACATAAAGACTAGTTACCAAGAGCCCAGGGGCTACAGTAGAGGACCTTGAAACCAAAGCATTGTACATCCTGCTCGGATTTAAGGAGACAAATATTTTCTTTTTCTCACTTTCTCCTGTTGGGGCTATTTCAGTGATGCTAAATAATTTAGCACTTACTGGAGCATGAAACTGACTCACTACTCTGAGTCATACACATGGGAAGGAAGGTGAGTTCAGGATTTACAAACTGAGATTTTAACAGGTCTCACTACTGTGACTGAATATCTGAACAACAAAGCTGTTGTTTAACAGGGTTGGCCTTCTTTCTGTCCCACTAAATATTATGTAAGAAATGCTAAATCAGTACAATCTGTTTCTATTAAAAGAAAGAAATATATCACCTGAGTCAAAACTGCAACCAGGTTTGCTAAAAACAGACTGTGATCTCAATGTATATTAAATTATATTAGGAAAATAAAACCTAATTGTAGGAATGTGGAAAGGCAAACAAGCTGAAAATCTGGTTCTGACTGTCCTCACGGGAGTGTTAAAGATGGCTCAAAAATGAAGATTAAGTTCCAGTGTATTCATTGCAAAATAATCGCACTAAAGTAACTGCAGTGGTTACTATTTTCTAGTTTTAAATTCTAAAAATTAGATAGTGCTTGAGACACCAGTGTAAAGTATATTTGCCATATTTCTATTTATGTTTACTTAGAGATGCACTGTAATTTCTTATCAATATACAAAAAACCCTCAAACACATGGTGTCTCTGACATAAATAAAAGACAAATTACAAAAAAAAAAATTCTCACAGATGACTTGCAGTAAAGGAATGGCAGAACAGCATAAGACACAGTGGAGGAAGAGGGGGAGAGCTTGTCAAAATAGAGAGTGTTTATTTTGGTATGACTTCTAAATGTAAAAACTGGATTTTATTAGATAATTCTTATAATATTTGAAGCTGTACAACTGAAGTAGTGGCAAACAGAAAATAATTTATACTAACAATTGGTATTCTTTTTTTCTTTACCATCTGGATTGTTTTAACCTTCAAAAAGTCCTCCTTCAAGGCTTCTTCAATCACTGCATTATCCTAGTGGAAGGACTATGAGGACACGTTTAACCCACACAGAGAAGGTAGACCTTGAGTGGGCTGACTATATATTAAACTGACATAACCAGTTTTGTTATTATTACACCAAAAAATAGAGCCTGATTTATGCATATCACCCACTCTATTATTTAGATTTCTTTTCTGTATTATCAAATTATGTTCCCACCTTTTATTTCTTTCAGATTCCTGAGTTTTACCTTTCTGTTTTCTCCACTGTGTTCCCATACCATCATCTAATTCTACTAGATGGAACACAGGCTTTACAATTTGAAATCAAGCTACCACATCCACCCTGTTCAAGTACTTTCAAAGTTAGATAAAATGAATCAATCTGTTTTCTCAGTGTGAAACAACTATTGAAATTCTTCCTGATTCTCCTGAAAGATTGTTGTTCCAAAAAAAGAGCCACAAAATCTGTAGAAGTTTACTCTTATGAACAGTAAATTAAGAACCACACAACTCAGTTGCAACTACCTTCAGAAAGTCAATTCCCATAGTGATGATGAAATCTCTCTCTCTGTTAATGTATGCTTTATGCTCTGTGAGAATCTGCCTCTCTTTAGCTGGAGGGCTTTGCGTAGAAACAGTGTCAGGAAGACAAAAGCTTTATGATCCATCAGGGTCATTCCACGGGATAAAGTATTTGAAAGTTAGCATATTGATAGTGCATTGGAGTTAATGAAGACTGGTGTGCCACTTTAATTGACACCATGTGTTTCGATAATCACTAGTGATACTATTGTCCAGATTGCTCTACTACTTCCTGAAGCTCCGTTAAAAAACTTCCTTTCTTCTGCACAGGTGATTTCTTTTCTCCTTTTACTTCTGCTGAAGACACTAATCGCTGACAACATACTATCTAAATAATTAATATAGAGGAGGATGGGCACCAACTCACTCAGGGCTTTAATTGTCTTTAAATCAAACTATGTGTTTCCTCCACAAAAGCAGCACAGTTAGAATTGTCACTATGCTGATTAACTAGAGTTTAACTTTCCTCTGGTGCTTATGGGTAGAAGTGCCAAATTCATTTAACAGCTGCCAAATATGTACAAACTCACAGACAACAAATAAATACAGAGGTCAATGATAGTTGAGTATTGGGAATTCATTTAAGAAGCTGCAGATTATGGGAGACGGGTCTGGACTGAACNAGCAGATCAATGACATAATATGAGGGTCTGGGGGTTTGGGAATCTCTCTTTAACAAAATGCTTATTTCTGTTATTTTAAAACCAAAATAATTGCTGATAGGGGATGATGGTTTTATGAGGAATGCTAATGTTCCCCTTATGTTTCACTCCTTTTTTAAGTATTTCCTCTTCCTTAGGGAAAGTTCTTTATATTACATTGCCTCTCTTTATCTAAGAAGAGCTAAAGAAGAACTCCTAAATCAGGCACATTTCTAGGTCAGTTTTGCTTTATTCTGTCAAGGAAAAAAATGTATTTCATTTTGTATGCTAATCTTGTTTGGTTTGAAGTGAACAAGGCTCCCCAGGCAATAGTTATTAGAAAGAGACTGGGCAGTATTCTTTCCGTGTTATGTACAATAGACACACAAAAAAAGTCAACCAGATCTTGAAAAGGACCTCTATATATGGCTTGAGAAAGTTATATGTAGGCCAAGATTCAGGTCTTTAAGCAAAAATAAGAGACTGGGCTGGATTTGAAAAATACTCCATCTCGAGGCCCAAACTACTCTTCTAAGATGGTAGTTACTTCTTTAGAACAGCCAATTGTATGAGACTTCCATTATACTAAACTTTTCCCTGTAAAATTTATTGTTAGTCTACTGAACACAGTCTAATTACTCTGCAATTCCAGTGATGTTAAAAACTGTAAACCAGGTAATTAACCTTATGACTACAGGAGTGTGTTGTCAGTACAAGTAGCAAAACATGTTGGTTCAGAATAATGACACTGCCACATACTGAGTATGAAACTCATGAGATGATGATGAAGAATTCACTTCTGTAGTTAACCTCCCTGTTACACAAATTAGCTGCCATTACTGGTAAAAACAAATTATCCATTATATAATTGCCTAGCAGTTGAAGAAAAATAAAAATCAGACCTCATTCATTTAAGACTCAGGGTCCCAGTCTTGCAACCTGATTTACCTCATAAAGACAAATAATCTTCTATAGGCAACAGAAAAAGGAACCCCTTTCTGAAAATATTTTTTAAGACCTTGCCAGAGTTTAGAAGATTACAGGCCTATGTTTCTGTCCTAAAATTTCAGAGTAGACAGATAGGTGGACACCATGTGTACTATTTGCATGAGGGCCTTCAGCCCAGATCACAATGTGGTGACTGTTGATTCAATGCATGAACACTACATCTGTACTTTGATTTCTGAAGGACACATAGCTTAGTCAAAGCTCTGCCTTGGCTTAGATATCTGGCATGAAGACATCTCTGAGGAATGATGAATTTCCTCTCCTTCCTTTCAAAAAAATTCAAAGCAGAAAGAATGTATGCATCTAGAAATTCCAAATGGATAGTTGTACTAAAAGAGTCATCTACTGACCCCTAGCTAAATTATATGCTTCAGGAGATAAAAATTTTATTAATTCCTTCTACTGTTGCATGCCAAAAAGCAAAACAGAAAAGCTGAAAGAATTTCTCTCATGGTAGAGAATTCAGGTCTTGAAACTTACAGTTGGATATGAGCCCTACTGTAATGTGGAAGGTCTAACAAGCAGCAGTACAAAAGTGTCACGAGGTAATGCAGAAAATCTGGCCCACCCATTGAAGACTAATATTCTCTTATTATCTGTAAACACTATATGGTTCTTTGTTTGGAAAAGTTTTTCTCTGCAGCTTGAATAGAACTACGAAGTATTCATAATGTTGCTGTGTACTGTTGCACAGTTTCATCCTTCACTTTATTAGTAGCTCCTTCCTAGTCATGAGTAAAATTTTATTTTGTATGATATAAGTAATAAATTCTTTAAATAAAACACAAATAACAACAAGTACTCATAATCAGTAGAACTCAAACTATTTTCCAGAAGAAGTGTCCTGTTTTCCCTTGAGGAACGAGGCACAAGATTGTGAAATGGATTTCCAAGATTTTCAGGAATGGCAAAAATGTCAAAGAAGAGAAGTCTTCTATCTTGAGTTCAAGAGCAATGCTATGCTCACTAGTGTTCATTATAAAAGTATATTATAAAATACTCTGTTCAAAAGCAGAAGTATGTGTTCAAATACTTGTAAAGATAAAACACTTAAGAAAAGTAGAACTTTGCCAAATCCTCAGTCTTCCTTCTTGTATGAGTCCAGAGTCAAAGATGATTGAAACATGCAGAGACAGGTACTGATTTTGCATTAAGTACTCTGCACATTTGACAGCGAAATTTATTTGAAAGAAGTTTAATCCCTTATTAATCTAGGAACCTGAAGGAAATGAATGTTTAATGTAGTCTCTGTTATTCACAGTCAAGATCAGAGCAGGAGGAATCTCCTGATTTTCACAGACAAAAGAAGCTCCTCAATCTTAAAATCAATCTTTTTTTACTAATCCATACAAATCACAAAACAGATCACTGAAGACAACTTGCAACCAAGGTATTTAGTCTCTTCATGTTATGGACTTCCAGCAGGTTTTGTTAAAATATGTAAATAAAAAAATAAAGTAGGCCATTACCACTAAATAACTGGTAATAGCAGAAAGCCCACGAGGGTTAATTAGGTGGATATGCAGGATTGAGCACAGATAGAATGGTAAACCCAAAAATATAACCCAAAGTGTCATGGCATATACAGAGTTCCCTGGAAATAGAATTTATTAAGTTAAAAAAGGAAATTTGCCTTGGGAATTACAAGAAGCGCAGTCCCAGAAACAGACTGGTGAGAAAGTAACAAGAAAATCCTGCATTGAAAGCCAAAGATTTAAGAGAATAAATGTGAAAAAGGAACATTGCTAGAAGGGATTATGTGGAACAAACAATTTCAGTTGAATGTGAGGTTAGAAAGTACATGCCACTTATTTATCTCTTCTCCTGTTTGCCCAGGAATAAGAAAGGCATCTTCAGACAGTCCTCTGATGGACAACTCTTTAGAAGTTCAGTAGGAGGCACAGGAAAAGGTTAGACTAAGTTAAGTAATTTTCAAATCTTTATTAATATTTCATGATAAAAAGATGCAAATACTGAAAACTAGCTCTTCAAAGAGCCAGTAGAAACATTATCAAACAAAAGTAAATGAATGAGAGAAAAAACCCCCACATTTAAACTTTTCATAAAGAAACCCTTTTCTTGAGAAAATATGACAATTGGGAAGCATGAACTTTGTAATCTTCTCCTGAACACCAAATAACTTTCTTAACTCTTAGATTTTGTTGTTTGGAAGCTGTTTTTTTCCCAGACAGCTGGAAGGGACTAACTTACCCCTCTCCCTAGAGTCCCACTTCTTGTTCACTTCTGTTGTGTCACCTTTGATTTATCACCTGCTAAAATGGAGGAAAAATGGAACGCAGCTCCTGAGGCCAGAATCAATAGGTGTTTCATGTGGAGTGGCAATAGAGTAAAACTTTGGGGAACAAATGTCACCAAAAATGTTTGTGTTGGAATTGTTTGCTTATTGTGAAGTACATTTGCATCTTGAAAATGAGCTTTTGATAAATGCACTAAAAACTGTAGTAAAAATTTGCAAAATACAGGGAGATTTTAAGAAACCTGTGACATAGAAGGAAAATACTGTGTAGATGTTTTTAAAAACATTTTAAAGTATTTTATTTGTATCTGCAGTTAAGCTATGAGAACCATAAATGTATTTTTTGCTGAAAGCTTTATAGGTTTTACTGTGGTAAAAGTACAGCAAAAGTACAAAGTTCAAAATCGTTTTTCACTGATTTTCCTCCCACCACTTGCAATACCATACCTTTTCTGGGCAAACAACTCCATGGACTCTCCATTAGTAGCAGTATCAAGAGTCAGTGTCCTACCTCTACTCTGTATTCTGCTCCAATTCAGTCTTCTCATATCTTTGCACTTCACTAAAAATGGAAGACACTATATATATCATTTAATGTTTTCAATTTTTTTCATGTAATGCCATCTACAGAGTTCCCATGTTTCCCTGGACTTTCTGTCATCTTTCACACTTTGAAAGCACTTCGTAAAAACTAAAACTACTCCTCTTTGATCATATCTGAGTCAGGCTGGGGGATTTTTTCAGTTTGTCAGTTACATGGACTCTTTACTGGTTAAAATGCTTTCCCATCCAATTCTTTACATATGAAATGACTAAAACCATTCCGGTTTTGTTCCCTTTCTTTTCTTCTTCTTGTGTAGGTTACTGACATTGTGTATTTCCAGATCACAAACATTTCTGAAGTGTGGTCTCTGTATTTTTTACTTAGTACTGGTCATACAAGAAACACTTATACATCAGTAAAAAGGAAATAGAATTTCAATCTTCTTACAAAACTGAGAATATATAACCATATGTTTTAATTCCTTCTCCAGAGAGATAGGAAGCAACTAGGATTGAACTAAGAGTCAATAAAGCATCAGTGGATTGATTTGCCAGAAAGTATTCATGTATGTGTGCATATATGCACATATAGATGATCTCCATACATTTCTACACAGATGCAGTTTTTTAATGGAATAGAAATCCATGTGGTAGTTTCTAAATCACGAGAGTTTTCACAGATATCTTAAGTCCTCATAGAGGTGAAACATGATGTACACCCGTAGAAGAACTCAAGAGGAGCTACAGTAAGAGTTTGTATTAGCTTTTCTCTACAGCATTTGACAGACACTGAGAGACCTCAAGGCATTCCAAGGTTAAAGGACAGACTGAAGCAGGGAACAAAATCTGTCTTGAAACTTTATTTCTTCTACTTTTGAACCATAAACCATAGCATCATAGAATGGCCTGGGTTAGAGGAGACCTTAAAGATCATTTAGTTCCAACCCCCCTTCCATGAACAGGGATACCTTTCACTACACTAGGTTACTCAGAGCTCCATCCAGCCTGCACTTGAACACTGACTGAGATGGGGCATCCAAAACTTCTCTGAGCAACTTGTTCCAGTGCTTCACTACTCTCAAGGTAAAGGATTTCTTTGTAATATCTGATCTAAACCTACTCTTTTTCAGTTTGAAGCCATTCCCCCTTGTCCTGTCACTATATGCTCTTGTAAGAACTCCCTCTCCATCTTCCTCATAGGCCCCATTTAGGTATTGGAAGGTCACAATTAGGTTACGCTGAAGCCTTCTCTTTCCCAGACTAAACAAACTCAATTCTCTCAGCTTTTCCCATACGTGCATCATCCCTCTTAGCCTTTGGAAGGATGCTTCTGGATGGGACAAGAAAGTTGCATCATAAAATAGCCTATACAGAATATATGAAAAAATCCATTAAAGTTACACTGTGTGCAAATACACAAAATCTTAAAAAGTTATCAAGGCAAATACTTTGAGATCATATGGTCTGTGCCATAATGTGGATAGCAGAAATATGGAAACCAGGGTGCTGGAGTGCATCTGTTGCTATAGTTTGCCTGGGAAAAATTTAACTCAGTTGTTTCACATTATTTTCCCCGTTTTCTACTTTTTGACAATTTCAACTAGTTCTCATTTTACATGTATACATAATAGACAAGATTGTATGCTTTACTTTTATTCTATGACTTAATTAAAATTTATCAGGTTCACCAAAACTCTTTATCCTGAAATTTTGTAGTTCTGAATTTGATTCATTGTGTTGAAAATACAGTCTTCTCAGTCTTTAAGTCAAAATACCTTAATTTCAAGTAATTTATTCTTGCTTCATTCATATGTTTCTGTTTGATAGAAGTATGTTTTCCATCTAAAGCAAGATATTGCTGGCAGCATTTAGTAATATGTAACCAGGTTTATTTATATATCCTCTTATCTTTTATGACATTAGAAAAAAGTTATTTCCTTTGACACTGTTAATAATGTATTAATCCTTGAGCACTGTTTCTAACTTGAACATAGACTCTATGTATTGAGTAATGTTCTGATGCACTTACAAAGCTAAAGAAAAATAGAACTGTAGAGTTCCCTGAGCATCCAAGATCCCAAAGAACACTGAAATAGAATTATTCTTCATTCTCAGATAAATCTATACAGGTTTGTTATCCAGAATGACAAAACTAGTCTACTGAACTAGTTCTGGGGGACCTTTGCTTCATTTGTATCTCTTAATTCTGACTCTTTATTTCAGTGATTGGATTTTGAAAAATAATTATATATAAAGGTTTCATTGTATCTGACACACAGCATTTGAAGTTTAAATTAGGCTTAACATCTTTAATGATATCAGGCTTTACATTAATGGTTTCCAATTGGCAGTTCAAATATCCAGCCAAAGATCCTCTATTCTCTTCCTCATAATGGAAAAAACACATGCCTTTTCAATTTTCATTATAATATCTGTATTTTTAATATTCTATAAAACCTGAAAATCTGAAAGAAATAATATAATTTTCTGGGAACGAAAAATAGTGTTTTGAGTGACACTGTGGAAAATTGATTTTTTTTTTGCCTGAAGCGTTTTGATTTTTTAAAATACTTTTGTATTAAAAATAAAAATAATAATTAAAAAAGAAACTTTTTTTTTACAAAAGGAGGTGATTTTCCACCAGTTTAAAAAACAGATTCTACTATTGAAACAAATTCTTTAGTAGAAATTTATCAGTCAAAATAAGGACAGGATATTCTCCAGGTCTCTTAGTCCAAATTGACCAGATACACTGAATTGTTTAAAATAATTCCAAGGAATATGCATTGATACTCAATATATTTCTGCCCACCAAGGAGCTGCTGCATTGATCTCTAAAGCTCAGGCAATTAGGAGAAAATTTTTCAGTAAAAAACCTCTTCAATTGGAGCCTATCTCTCTTGAGGAGATCTCCCCAGGACCAAAAAGGCACTAATTGCACTATATATTCGGCGGGGGGTGGGGAGGGGGGGGGATCAAAAAGAAAAAGTTCAGGGATCCTTTTGTTAAAGCTGAGCTGGTCACTTATGACAGCTCAGATGATATCTTCTTAAGAGAATAATCTCAAAATATTGTCATTGGTCAGGGCAAACCTCCAATTATTCCTTTCCTTTTCCTTCCCTTCTTGGCATTGCTGTTCTCTTTAGTGTCTTTACTAAATATTGAGATGAGTTTAAAATATCTTAATTGGTCCCAATGAATAAAATCATGGTTTATAGAGATCGTGTTTTTGCTTATCTGTGTGATATTCAGGGACATGAAATATAGCCCTTAAAAATTTGGTTTATTTCTGAAAATGAGAGTACATAATCCAAAATTAATTTTAATTTCAATTGCCTTAAATATATCACTGAAATGCAATGGGAGAGTATTAAAATACTTGATCATCATTTTGACAGCAACTATTGATATACTGTGAAAGAAGACATCCAAGTGAGGCTGACTTTTTAAACATTGACTCTAATATATTTTTATCAAAATGTTTAGATCTAGTCTGGAGTTCGGCTCAAAGTATGCTCTTCCAAAAAAATCTAAAGACATTTTTAAAGACTGTCTACAGATATTTTAGAAGACATGACACAAATTAAGAAATAATCAATCTTAGCTTGGCACATAACTAAATGAAACAGTCTTGCATCCTTTAAGCTACATCTATACTGTTCTTGTGATCTGCTTCAGGGAATAAATTATTGCTCCAGTTAATCTGGAACAGTGTGCATACTCTACATTCATGGCTAGCTCCTTATAGAGCAAATTTGCTGTATCTACACTGCATAGCACTTGGAACATTGCCAGCTGGGAACATATTCCATAATCTACTGTGCCTGCTTAATGCAAGCACCCTTCATCGTGCCACACCAGCCATCTGTCTGCCCTCATGGGCCACATGCCTGTACCATCACATTTCAAAAACAGACATACAAAACCAACCTCTGCTGAGAGGTCCGGGAGACAACAGGCTGCACCTGCAGCTGCCACTGCTGCATCCTCAGCAGGATAAGTATTGCCATCTTGTCGGGTCTGCCACTGTCCTCCTATAACTAAGGTCAGTCTTAGGATAGGATATCAGTGACCAAAAAATGTCTTTGAAGAAGTAAAGAATGTAGTTGTTTGTTATGTATGGAGACGCAAAATGTTGCACTGTGACTCAAGGAGACCAGGCTTGGACACAAGACTTCAGGCATGGTCTTCTCAATTCTGGAGTGGAAGGATCACTCCCCTGGACTTCATTTTCTTTGCTGCCAGGGTGTGCTACTGGCTCACATACAGTTTGTCTACTGGGGCACTTCAGAGCTGTTTTGACAGACAGTTCCACAAGATGCAGTTGTGCAGGATTATTTCTCACAGACTGCCACACCGCCTGCCTCTCATGCACTCTATTTCCCACCCAGATGTAGCTGCCTCATAAACCGCAAGTAGCATCCAGGTTGCAACTCTCTTCTTCCAGGCCTACCGTCTCCCCGCTGAAAGCCACCCCTGCCTTTCCTTCCCACCCTGCCTGACAAGTTCCTGAGTGTTCATAGACTCGAGGCAGCATGGAGGAGCCTCACAGGCAGCTTCCAGCAACACTGAGAGGTGTGCATGCCAATAGCGGATATGCAAATCCCATGGGAGCCAGCCTCATCGCAGGTAGAGACTGAGATGAGAGAGGGCTGGAAAAGGCAGGCTACTACAGGTGGGACAGTGAAGGACAGCTGATACCAGTTCCTGCACTTTGTGTGCCTGTCGGATATGAGCAGGCTGTGGGATGTCCATCTGTGTTGCTTTCAGCTACCTTGTGAGCCTCTCATACTGCTTCTGTGCCAGGCAGGAGCTCCTGATGTGCTGAGGAAACTGCTTCTGTGGAACAGTGGTGTTGTACAAGACTCATAGCTTTTTCCCACCTGGATCCTTGGCCCAGTGTAGTGTATGGGCATAGCTGGCTCCTGTCTGATGCATGTTCCCAGTGAGGGCATGGACTCCCAGTCCCCTCTCTGCAGGGTACCATTGTGGGCAGCTGGATCCCTCCAGTTACGACTGGGCAGCCTGTAGGCTGCTGTGAAGAGCCACTAACAGTGGCATCTTCCCAGGTCTTCTGGAGAAAGGAAGATTTTTGTGAGACACAATAAAATCACAGAGATGCCAGAACAAGGGAACTACAAGGATGAAACAAAAAGACACTTGAGAAGATTTCTTAGGAGGGGATGTACAATTGCTGATTTACTAGGGAATGTGCAAGAGCAGTAGCACCTTTTTTCCTAGTGCACGAGCTTGTGAATTCTGAGTGAGAGTAGGGGTGAATGAAGTCTTTTGTCATTCCTTGCAAAGTCATTTTGACAAGACATTTATTTACTTCACTTGTAGATGCCCTTATGAAGTGAAGATTATTCTGCTCTTGGAGCTGACTACTTTAAATTTTACACATCCATTCCAGCAAAAGATTTAATTTTTAAAGAGAAATGCCTATATACACACAGGTCTTCTGTGTCTGTTGTTCGGTGTCTTACAGAGGCAGGGACTGAAAGTATTTTTATTTGGTATTCTTCTGACATTGCACACTTTCATTTTTCTGGCAGAATGCCAATATTCTGGACCCAATTAGGTTCTCACCTCTGGTGATGCTTGTTTGAATCTTCAATAACCACCATCTCAAGAATGAAGTGAAAGGACTATTGAAGTGACCGGACAGTCTGAAGATCTGTCAGCAGCTGAAAGGAACACCTGTTCTCTCAGGTCTTGGTTACTAACAGTGTCAAAGGCTAGAAACCTGCTTGAAACAACTATCTGTTTTTCAAATACAGTATATTCCATTTTGGATACAACTTTGTCATTTAACCATACAATTATGCTCTGCACTTCATTCTTTCACAGAGCTTTCAAGGTAGTTTTTGTGATCCTAAAGGTCAAATGCCATGAGTGACAGTGCTATTACAAGCTTTACAATATTCAGGGTATGTCTGCATATATATTCACTTCATATAATATCATTCCCTTACTTTGAAAATCCTCATGTAGCTCTCATTTCAAAAATATATTTTTTCTATCCTAGTAAATACAATTGGTTTAGTTCATAAATGCTTGCCAGAGAGTAGGCTAGGGGTGCACAAGAACCTGGGGGGAGATACAGCTGGGACAGATGAACCTCAGAGGATCAAAGGGTTATTTCATATCATATGATGTCTTTGTCAGCAATAAAAGCTGGAGAAAAAGAGGAAGGAAGAGACATTTGGAGTTATCACTTTTGTCCTCCCAAGTAACAGTTACACATTGATGAAGTCCTGCTTTCTTGGAAGTGGTTAAACATCTGTTTGCCGATAGGAAGTAGCAAATGAATTCCTTAATTTGCTTTGCTTTTTTTGCTTTTTTTCCTTTGCGTCTTACTCTGTCCTTATCTCAACACACAAGTTTTCTTACTTTAGCCTCTGATTCTCTTCCCTTCCCACTGTAGGGAGTGAGCAAGTGGCTGTGTGGAGCTTAGCTGCCTACTGGGCTTAACTCACAACTGAACTTGTTTTAAATGGAGCACAGGAGTTTGACATCTCAGAAAACTGTGGGATCAATATAGGATTGGAACTGAGCATACTAAAGCAAGTTCTTCCTATATCTGATCAGTAGTGAAATACTTAATATTAACATATAAATGGTCATTTTTATGTTTCAAAGTAAACAAGCAATAAAATGAATGAAAAAGTTTAACTCTCTTGCAGGAACAGCAGTAGATTAGTAACAGAATTTGAATTTAAAAAAGCTATGGTATTTAATTGTGTAATACATCTATTATGCATTATGCAGTTCTTAAAAACAGAAAACCTATCAACATACTTGTTATGTTCTGAATGATTATTCTTACTGTGAATCATGAATACTGTGATTAGATATCTTGTCAACAACTCAAAAAATATGCAGGCTGTTTACATATTAAAAATTAAGATACTTTTTCTTTTCAGTGTCTTTCTTCATCAGTTCAGTTAAACAGCAAGGTTGGACTTCATGGATCTGTAGTTTAAAGTACTAATTAAGAATTTTGTTCTCTTTTGACCATGTCCCTGGCTAAATATCCAGGTTATCTTCATTGGAATTCCTGGCAGGATTTCTTCATAAAATACTCCATAGAAGAAAATTTCAAAATGAAGTGTTCTTTGGAGACTTCCAACTCTCCAAGCCCTCATTAAATTGCCATTTATACAATATGCTTCCTAACCACCAGGGTCACTTTGCTGTGAAGGTGCATCACAAAGGGAAAGCAGTAAATCTCATTGAATATTTCACAACCCTCTCTAGCAATTAAAGTTTTAAATGGCATCTTCTCAGCACAGCAAATAAAATGAGAATTGGAAGGCAACTGCAGGATAGCCTGGCTAATATGAGCCAACTGTTGTCTCATAATATTTCGCATTGAGGGAAAGAACACATACTAAACTGAAAGATAATATACATTGTTACAGCACCTCACTGTGTGGCAACAAAAAACTTCTGTGGAGTTCTACTGGCTCACAGGGCGAAATACTTTTAGGAACTCATTTCAAGTATAGAGAATTTCTTATCTAAGCATTCAGAGAAGGGAAATCCATTTTCTTTCTCTCACTCTTTGGATCCCCTCTAACTGTGAATTCACGGAATTCAGTTCTGGACAATCCTTCCAGTGCTCCCATTTTCCGTTAGTCTGGGAACAGAATTATAGTATATTTCCAGCCAATTTTAGAAGTTTTAAATCCACTGAACATAATAATACTTTTTACAGGAACATCGTAAGTGAGGGTGAAGTTGCAGAAGCTAGAGGATTGGGATTTTTTTTGAAAAGTACTTTTGCTCCCTGTATTTAGAATTCTTAAGAATGTTACAGAGAACTGTTCCAGTGCTGCACTCTGTTTTAGTGCAAAACCAAGATAGCCCAACATTGCACAAAGCATTTTGAATCTAGATACTTTTGAAATACTAGATAATTTTTCTATTTTCTGTGAAACCTAGAGACAATGTAAATTACATTTTGAAAAATGGGGAAACTAAGTCAGAAATTCTAGAAATGGTTCAGTGAGGGTTGAAAAGGAGGCATTGTTCTATATATGAGAATGAATATATGAAAGATGCAAAAATCTGAACTTTATTACAGAAAAATGGTGAAGCCACAGATGAACTCATCCACATACCAAATCTTGTAGACGCTGATCTGTCAACACTTGCTTAACTATGAGACACAGGGAATACAGGAGATGAATTTCAATTAAGTAGTCAAAGCCCAGTAGTTTAGCATTCTTTATTTGCAAAATATTTCAACTGGTTTGACCTCTAATTATTGAAAAGCTTATTACGCTTCTAGTAAAAAAAAAAAAACAACAAAAACCCCCCAACAATCAAAAAACCAAAGAAACACAAACTTGATAAAAATAAGGATTTTTAATTTTACTTCATTTTAACCCAAAAACATAGGCTTCAAAAGAATTTGCAAGCCAACTGGCAGGCTGACACACATGCTATTCCTCAGTTGTGTTCCTTTGTGCTTTTTCTTTATGCTATCTCTCTGACTTCATGGGTGCTCCACAGCTAAGGAGAAGTTAATTAAAGGCTCGTCAAATGTTTCTAGGGCAGACCTTTCTCTTCCTTATTTCAGCAGTGTGATGCTGTTATGTATTAGAGGACAATAAATATACTAGGAAACAGCATTACTTGGAAAGAATGAAGCTATGTTTGTTCTGGTGATGTTGCATTGACCATTTATTGACGCTTACAGATTAACTTCCGTATGAATAATGCATTTTTTTTTCTTGTGCACTGGACTTTTACAATAAGCTCTTCACATGCTCAGTTCAGCAGTCTAAGTTTTAAAGCTTAGGGAAAGATGTCAAAAAAGTGTCCTAGGGAGTATTTTAGTTCTTTAGTTGTCATTGTATAAGATACAACAAAACCTTTTGGGCAAAAATTGTCTCCTCTTTGAAGGTGGTAAATCACAAACACTTTGTCTGACACTGTAGGGTCCAATGCTATTGCAGTGCTCTCCTGCACCTTTGAAAAGCACGACTAGAATGTACTCTCTACCTCTCCATTCCCCAGTGGTAGCTCCTATGATAAATTCACTTATCTAAATTTTGTTACCATAACGGTTATGACTGTGTTAAACACAGTGTCCAGTCTCACAGTCCGACACTTGGGGATCATAAATGCACCATCTCCAAGGAGAAAGCAAAGGCTATCATTTCCATTTAGTGTTACATTAAGTTTGCTGAAGTTGCTCCTGTGGAAATACCCAGGAACAGTTGGAGAGAGAGGGAAGAATTTCTTTGCAAAATGGTTAATCATTACTGGGTTTGCTTGCCTTTGAGCATTTGCACACATAATTCTGTAATTAGCAGATTTAATTGCTTTCTGACATTGAGGATTAAGTAGCCTGTCCTGCTCTCCACTCTCAGAGCCATTAGTGTGTCTGTTACCAAGGTCAATTGAGGCCATTTCAGTACTATTTCTCATCTATTTCCCTCTTAATAGGTGAATACTCCAGGATGCCTAAGAAAAGATCATATATCAAGGCCCCATTTTGTCTCTACTGTCTACAGTAGACAATTTCAGGATAATCACACCCAGTTTTTTTACTTTGGAAGCTATTATTAATGCTAAGATGTCAATCAACAAAGTTTACAAATTTATCAGTATTCAATACTTTTTTTGGGCACAGTGGCAATAAATAATTATAAAAAGCAGGACAGAATCACTTGACCATAGAATCAGAAAGTAGAATTATGCTGTAGTGCTAAATCCTATGAACTATGTGGGTTGCTTAATTTTTCTTTAGTTTCTAATGTCCGGTATGATTAATTCTATCTTCTGTTTACCCCAGTATTTACATCCATTTGCGTGTTGTTTTCATCATTCTTGAAGATGCTAGGAGCTGAGAGAAAAATTCTGGGGTTTAGTAAGCTTTTTCTGAATTTCTGTGGGTAGCTTATTGAAATGAAACTCCTTATTACAGTGGTTCCCACGTGTATGTCAATGTGTCATGATCTTTCATATTACCTACCACATGTACTGGATTTTAATACTGACCGTCTAAGTTTCTTACAACAACTGAATGTCATTCTGATGCCAAATTACGCAATTACAGGGACCATTATCATTACCCTGACACATATGGAGATACTATCAAAACACAAAGTATTGAAACAAAAGCTTTCCACTGGAACAGGATAGCAGAGACTGTGATTTAATTTAACTCTCCAAAAACCAGTTTGAATTAGCACTAAGGAAAACTACAAATGATTTATTATATCAATGCATCATTTGAAGTGACAAGGCCAAAAGCAAAAATAAGAAAAATATTCTTTGCTAATAGAGACAAAGGCAAAATTTGAGCAATTTTCTTTTTTTTTTTTTAAATTCTTTCCTAAAATGTGGAAAAGTGATTGTACTCTGGGCTTTTTAAGGAAGTCTGCGAGTGGTGAAAATGTACATGGATTTTGAAAGCAAACAAATTAATGGAAGAAAAATCCATCTTGAACTTCTAAATATAAAATCTTCACCTCTAGTTGCAACAGTCCTCAAATGGTAAACTGCTGAATTCTGGAAGAATAATCAGAGCACTCCTTCACTTGTTGCTTTAATTTTATACTCTTAGTGCAATACTGTGGGTTGTTTTGTTCAAAGAATGTTGATTTAAATTGTGCCTGACTATTGACTATTTTCTAGCAAATTATCTGGAAAGGAGAATGAATCTTAAAGGGATTAGATTTGCTCATGAGATTTTCCAAATAGTATAGATGAGGACCATCATTGCAGGATGATAGACGTTATAAAACTCAGTGGGTAATAAAATGAAAAAAAAATTTAGTGTAAATAGATATTGAATATCATCAAACAAAAATAAGACTTATTGTCATATGTAAAATGATGGTTTCAGAGCTGGTCGTCACCAGTCAGGACTGAGATCATGAGGTTATGTCTCACAGCTCCACAAAAGCATCAATTTAGTATCTAGAAATTTTGAAAAAGTGATAAAATATTAGAAATTATTAGAAAAGAAATGGATAACAAAACATAGTTTAACAACTTCTTGGATACTGCATGTATAATATAGGACATAAAATTCTGATTGACTTGTTCTGATACAATCATGGAGGACAGGACACATAATTAAAAGATGCATTGATTTTTCCTGGTACTTCCCCATATTTATGATATCTTTGGATATTTAGATTAATTCACATACAGGATTATATAAATTAATTTCAGTGAACAATCAAGAAAAGCATACGTAAAAGTCTTCATAGTAGTTATTAATGTAATCAAGAAATATGGAATCTCATTTTTAAGTAGTCAACAGAAATTTTGGTGCTGTATATGCCGTCTAATGTTACTTTGACCTTAAGTTCATCAGTCCTATACCTCCAAGGTAGGCACATGCATGTTATAATGCAACTGTTCTCTTTTTGACTTTTGAATAGATCCGTTCAGGTGTATTAACTCTCCAACTTATCTTTGTGACTGTCCACATTGACACAACTGTTGAATAACTTTTAAATATGTAAGACCTCAGGCTCTGAGCTCATTGAAGTGGTTTTACTATAAAAATGTACAATGCTCCAACATTTCACTGTCAAATTTATTAAAAGGGCCTTCAGTTCTTTCATACCTTGAGAGAGTGTGAAGGAGAAGACACCATACATGCTTCCTCAAGAGGTAAAACACACTTTTACTGGCAAACTTCAGAAAATAAGGGAAAATGGAAAAAGTTTAAAGGGCAACATTTCACCAAAATTAAGCATTCTACAAAACATTGACTTAACACATGCTAACCCATGCAACTTAGCAAAATCCAACCCATTCAGCTCCAAGTTACCCAATATATTAAGGAAGGAGATTAAGAGAAGTAAAGAAAGAGAGAAAATGAGAGAATTACAGCTACCACCTGGAGTCCCTCCCAATTCCTGTTTTCATGTGTGCAGATGGTAGGGTATGAACACACAGAGACAACATGTCTTTCGTTTTATCTGGCCTCCTGTGACCAACCCCCAAGCAGGACTTCTGGCCCATGGGCCATTTTGGGGCTCCAAGATGTGATGAGGGGTAGTGCTCCCTGTGTGCCAGCCATTCTGAGGCTGATTTAGGGGCTTCATGGGGTGTGGTATTGGGGAGTGCTCCCAGGATGCTGTTGACTGACAGCTGCTCTGCGGCTGCTCAAGGAGGCTTGAAGGGGCTGGGGCATGGAACAGGGCACTACCTCACCTTCATGAAATTCAGCCTGTGTCTTCTCCCACAAATACACACACACTTGAGTTAGGCCAAACCAATAATTAATATAATAATCCAGTGTTTCACAGAACATTCACTTCTGCAAAATGTTGTCCTTATGACAGGAGCATTACTATGTGGCCACCATTACATCAGTCAAGACAGTGGTTGCTGGCTAGATTTTTGTCTTGTAGGTTCCATGAGGCTGCATTTTGACAGTTCTTTACCTGTATCCAGGCTTTTCTAATTTTAAGGGAGTTTTGAAGCTAATTTTGCAATGTAAAGAGTTAGATAATAAAGACTTTTGTGCAAACTTGATTGTGAGTTAACATGATAGCAAACTCACATTCTTTATAGCAAGATTGCTTTTACATTGATGAACTTGTGACTTAAACCATAAATATAAAC
Source organism: Sakesphorus luctuosus (assembly GCA_013396695.1). Lineage (NCBI taxonomy): Eukaryota > Metazoa > Chordata > Aves > Passeriformes > Thamnophilidae > Sakesphorus > Sakesphorus luctuosus. The sequence continues at coordinate 473,258 of VWZD01001174.1, forward strand.
CTGGAGTTATATCTCAAAGGAGCTCTCTATTATTATAATGGAAGCTTTTATCTTTCATTTTAGACACTGTCAAAGGCAGATCATAGCCATATGGTCTGATTTAGGATATTCTCTGTGAAATATTAGGACACACTCTTTCTCTAACCCAACCACCCACAAACAATTGTCTCTAGGAGGACAGAATAGCAACACTGGAAGTAAAATACCATGCAGAGCATTAGGAGATTCAGCTGATGGTGAACAAGAGTTTGGTCTGTTCCTACACTTATTTCATACACTAACATGTTTTTGGATGTTGTTTTTGTCAATAATTGAATAATTTGATACAATGCCTTTGATCTTAACAACCATTTATGTTTCAATCTTAAAGTTTATAATAGCACAAGAACTGAAACATAAAATTTCAATCTGTGATGTGCAATTTGGTTTGTAATTCCTCCATTATTGTTCTGACTGTTATTTTCATCTTATTAGCATCTTCACCTTTAGCTAATGTGATACCTCAGTGCTGTGAGAAATCAATGTGGCAAAAAATTCTTATGATACCACAACAATGTTGATTTAGGTACAAATATAATGAAGAAAGAGATTAAAAGAAACAAAATTCATCTGGTTTTGGATGTCTGCTAAGCTGTAAAAATGGGAGTGGTCTGTATGATAGAAAAAGGCTTGTTTATTGTGTGCGTGTAACCTGAATAAAGTTTACTTCAGCATAATTAGCTGTAGTCCTGCATCTGACATTGGCTGCATACTTCAGGCTTGACCAAAGCTTTATATTGTCCTCCACTTCAGTGTTCTCTGCCTGACTGTATATATACATATAAGTGTATGGTTCTGTACCTCAAATCCTTCCATTAATTTGGTTGTGTAGCTCTTGTCACTCACTGACAGGAGGTATCATATGCTACAAATAATACCCACATTCTGATCATGAAGATAACCAACACTTTTGCCTGAGGAAAGAAGATATGAGAAAAACTCTTTGATCAGACCAACTTTTAGTGCCCCTCAAGAAATTACGTAATTATACTAAACAACATAAGATTTAAGGAGGGCAAGGGCTTTAAGATGGATGAAATTGAATTTGGCAACTACATTTTGAGATCCCTCAGCTGATTTTGTTTGTTTGTTTGTTTTATCAGAGTAAATACTCTGAGGACTTTACATCTTCTGAGTCTTCTGATTTGTATTTAGCTTAGAAAATTAAGGCTATAAATTGGTTTCAATGAGAATTCATAGGCTGCCAAGCAATTGTCCCCCAAGACCTTTTTCCATGGCTGTGGGTGTTTAAGACAAGCTCAGAAAAAGACAAGCTTTAGCTTTATGGTAATTACAGGATAATGACAAACCCAAGGCCCTGAGATCCTTCTTGCCACCCTGCTGAAATGGCAGTACCAGCCTTTGTCACCCTCCAAACTCTTGTCTAACACTAACCTAGTGCCCATTGGCTGTGCCTAACCCAGTACTCTCAGCTACTGCTCAGAGGGATCTCTTCAGACCTACCAGTCCTTTTGGACTATTGTTGATGTTGGCATTTATAGTTGGGAGGTTGAGGGATAAAAAGTCTAGTGCATAAAGACAGAAATATGATGGGGCTTGATAGCATCCTTGAAGAAGTGATCCCACCTCTCAAAGGTCATGTGATTAATTGTACATATATCTGGATGATGCCTTTCTTTCTTTTACCCTGTGATTCCTGTCTTCATTTGTGCTTGTATTTTTTCTGGAGTCTGTTTAGCAGCTTCATGTATGTGTTTGAGTACTTGAGAGAGAGAGAATCTGAGATTTGGTAAATATAGAGATTGTCCCTGAAATTGTATTTATCGGAACTAACTACATCCAAAATGAAAAATGTAATGCCCTTTTTCTCTTACCATTAGCTAAGAATGAATTTTTCTTCTACATTTTGCCATGCAAAATTCTTTTGCAAGGTCAGAAATAAGATTTGTCCAAACTAGACTTCTAGTTTCCATAGTTCCTTTTTCATTGTTGTTGAATGTAATCTTCTATGGATATTATTCATTGAATATTACATTGTAGGTGGCCACAGTGGAACTGGCAGGGAAAATTCTCTTATTGCTCTACAGCATTTAGTAAAGGTACAACATATTTTTTGCTCACAAGTAATTTTCTGTATCAGTATAGTTGGATTTGATAGAATTTTGTGCTAACACAAACTAATATTGTACATAGAATAAGCCTTCAGTACTTTAGCTAGCAATTAATTCCCATAGGACTGCAGGTAGTACAAGTTTATAATATTGAGGACTGACTTACGTGATAGAAACATATGAAAGGTAACGTGTCCTCTCTGTGCAAAGCAAAAGGAGTGTTTCCTTTCCTGAAGTACAGATTTCTGACAAAATAATTTTTAGAATGTTATTTAGAAAAGACATCAGTCTTTTAAAATGCTGCTGTCATGTTTGTTATTAGTCATTGGTTTGGTGAATTGCCATTACTTTCTACTCCCCTCTTACATCTATGTATTTATTTTTCCTATTGGAATGTGAAAAGAATGAATTTACATAGCACATCTCCAGGAGCCAGAGCAGTCCTCCTCATGACTAGAAAAGAGATTGTGTCAGCAGCTTTTGACTTTTAAAATTTATTTTAAGTAGAGTTTGGTCAAAAATAAGAAGAGTTCTTGGATAATTATGATTAAAAAAAAAGTAGAAAAAGGTACATCCTATATGTAGGATGCTTTGGGTTGCTCTTTTGCAATTAAAGAAGCCCTTAATCTCATGTCACAAGAGTTTATCTTGGCAGGCAGATCAAAGGAGAAAAATAATGAAAAGGAAACAATGGGGCAAACCAAAACCCTGTAAATATTAAGTCTCTGAGGACAAAATAGGCAGTGAAATTTAAAGATACCATTTCTTCTGCTTTCTCTTAATCAACAGAGATAGAAGAATTACAGTAAAAAAAGAATCTGTACCAGTCTAGCTATAGAAAAAAAATATTTATTTATACTTTGTTATTTATATCTGCAAATTAAGGTTGGCTATGTAACGCAAAAGAGTCTTCTCAAAGTTGACCAGTATACTCTATTTGGGTGCATATTTTGATCTATTTCAAACTCCTGTTCTGGAAAAAAAAGGTGAAAGAAAGGTAAGGCATAAAATCTAGTTAATGGGTTGTCATCTTTCCAAGTTTTCCGGTACTCCTGGAAATTCCAGTGTAATTTTTCCTTTTTTTTCCCCTTTAATGTAGCATCTCTTTTTATTATTCAGGTAATTTCCTAATTAGGTATCACACTGCTCTCTAAATATTATAATCCATTTGAAAACACATCACAAAATAATGCCTACCAAAATGCATTTCATCCCACCTCAGATAAGCTACTTACTTGTCAGTTTTATTTTTTGGTTTCCCAGCTTGATTTCAGCATCCCATATAAATGGATATTCTTAGCATGTTCTCAGTAGCCAAGCAATCAAAAATATTTTCCTTTTATCATTTTAGCAGCATATGCTACCTTTAGGTGACCAGAAAATGAAGAGTCAAACAATGGCATTAGAGATTTCCTTATTGTAGGAGAAATCAAGCACCCCAGAATAAGGCATACTGAGAGGCAAGACAGACTGGGCTTAGAAATTACAGAGATGGAAGGGTATATTTTCACAATATGCCCTCTATCAAAATTCTTCCTTCTAGAGAGCCTCTAAATGACTATGATAAAATGATAAGAAACCTTTGGTTTCTTCTAATGTAGAGAAGTGGTTCCTGTAGGCCTACGCCTATGAGAATTTGAACTACATAAATATAATCTGATGTTTCTTGTTATTCTGTGTTCTAAAATCATTCATGTGGCAGAGATAAAAAGAATACAGTTTCTACTGAGTATGTTTCTATTGAGTATGTTTCTACTCATCATTCTACTACTGTGAAGGTGACAACTGTGAATTTTCTTTACTGACATTAAACATTCTCTTTTTGACACAAATATTTGGAGAGCACAAATTCCTTCTTTGGCATTCTTACATTTTGATACTTGGGCTGGCCACATTATTAAATAACTGCTTGTGTGTTTTGAGACCAGTGCACATTCCTTCTCACAAATCACAGGGAGCATTAAAACGTTAAGCTGTCACCTTAGAAACTCTCAGATGGGTTCTTAATCAGGGTAATTGCCGGTACACAGAAACCATCTGAAGAACTAAAGAACCAAGGTGCTTTAAAATGGAGAGAGTGTAAAACTGTCAGGAATTTGGCTGTAAAGATTTCTTAACTAATGCACTTGTTCAAGTATGCAGGACTTGATGCACCAAATGGGAAGTTGCACCAAATGTAATCACAAAATGCTTCCTAGGGAAAAAAAAAAAAAAAAAAAGAGAGTATGTGATAGCCACTTTGAGTACATATTTCATCTGAGCCACTTGCCTTTTTAGTTTCATTTGATAGTTAAAAGATTAGTTGTATTATTTTCCCTGTTACATGATAAATTGTGAAATTGAAAAATCAAGAGTTTACCAATATTTTCTCTCATGTTAATCCATTTGTCTGACCTTCCTAGTACAGAAATAGCAGCATTTCATTCCCAGTAGGCCAGATTCAAAAGTGGATTAGAGACAAAGCAAGAGAGTTTAGAACTCAAAGCATCAAACCAGAGCATTTATCAACTAAACATCCCTGTGACCTTGCGCCTCACATAATACAAGTCTG
>VWZD01001174.1:486461-506468 GCA_013396695.1 Sakesphorus luctuosus
ATACACACACACATACACACACACACACACACACACACACATATATATATATATAACCAAAACCAGAGCAGAGCAAACAGTAACACTGTAACCAAAAACTTTCAAGTAAGTCAAGTTTGGTGCAGTTGTATTTATATACAGTGGGAGGCGATGCTGCGCCTCGGGAGGCAGTGGCCACGAAAGTCACTCATGGGCTCTGGCTAAGTGAAGATGAAAGGTAGGGAGAGGCACTGATTCTGAAAGCTCACATGGGAATGGTGGCCAGAGGGATGGGGTGAAACTTTTCCCGTGGGCAATTCAAAGAACCCCTCCCACTGTCCCATGTCTGAAAAAGCATTGGGCAGGAAGGAAAGGGGCATCAACTCCTCTGCACATGGTGTTGCCCCTTGAGGAGTCTGCAGTGAATCCAGGAAGTGACAACTTCTCTCTCCAGAGAACAGCACACGATGTGTGGACTCAGGGGGCCGAGCCAGGGGAGCTCCCTCCAAGTGCTTCCACCAGCCCAGAAAATGGTGACTGGCACACACACAGCAGCCAGAAGAGAGAAGTGTGGCAAAAACCCTGGAAAAATCATCTCTCCCTCTGCCCCACCTCTCCCAGTTCTCTCCCCAGCCATTAAGTCNGAGGGATGGGGTGAAACTTTTCCCGTGGGCAATTCAAAGAACCCCTCCCACTGTCCCATGTCTGAAAAAGCATTGGGCAGGAAGGAAAGGGGCATCAACTCCTCTGCACATGGTGTTGCCCCTTGAGGAGTCTGCAGTGAATCCAGGAAGTGACAACTTCTCTCTCCAGAGAACAGCACACGATGTGTGGACTCAGGGGGCCGAGCCAGGGGAGCTCCCTGCAAGTGCTTCCACCAGCCCAGAAAATGGTGACTGGCACACACACAGCAGCCAGAAGAGAGAAGTGTGGCAAAAACCCTGGAAAAATCATCTCTCCCTCTGCCCCACCTCTCCCAGTTCTCTCCCCAGCCATTAAGTTGGAATTCAAAGCTATCAGCCATCCCTTTGTTAACTGGTTCTGGGAGGAGGTAGTGGGGGCTTGGGTTTCAGCTCCCAAACCTCTGTGTTGGTAAGGAAAAGAAAAAGTTCCATGGAAGATTTTTAAGTTACAATGCTGTGTTAATCTGATTTGTATATATTTTTAGACCAGTTAGTATTTTGTCTCAACAAGTTTTGTAGCCCAAAACTTGACAGGCTAACTGTCACCAAAAAAGATTTTTATTTTGTCATTATAAAATGTATTGTATTTGCATTCTGATGCTATGTCAAAAGTGCATCTATTTTAATTTATGTAAAACTGTTTATTATTTAGTGTAAGGCTGATATGACCTGTGTTCATTCCTTTCTAATGATAACAACCAAAAAGCAGTAGTTTTTCCACTGTCTGTTCAGTTACTGACATATTTTTTACTGAATTATTCATCTGCTCCTTGCTTTCTCATTATAGATTTCCATTCCAAGCAGAGTAGCACTGTTAAAAATTTCTGAGGTGCTCTATCAGTTAAGGATTTTCCCTGTTTAAATTCTTGAACAAGCTGTAACAAGCTTTAATATCCACAGTCATTAGCTGTGTGTCCTGAGTATGCGAATTCAGCAAGGCTGCAATTCTTCTCTTAACCTTTCCTTCAGGGCCTGTATCATGAGTTAACACTAATTTATATTAGTGAAGTCAGGGAAATTATATGTTCACAGCTGCAGTTCAGGAAATACATGGTTAAATGAGTCAGTTATTAGCATGGTGATAAAACTACTTTGCAACATCAAAAAATGACATTTATCACCTTAGGAGACTTCTAATTAAGTTAGAGGACTTTGTTTAAATTCCCAAATAGCTTGCAATGCATGAAGGTCCCTTGTGCATAATCCATTCTGATTCAAAATGCTACAGGAAAACAAGAGCAAGATAGAGACAGAACTGGAGGAGCAATAGGGCCATGGATTAAAGACACATATGATTCAAACTTTTCTCTGGCTTCAGTGGAGAATTGAATTAAATATTTTTGAACTTTCATTGTTTAGATATGAAACATAGTTCTTCCTTCCCAGAGAGTAAGAAGTGTCTTGTCTGAATGGCAACCAGCCAGTATGAGTGATGTATACAGATATAGAATTCAGTGAATACCAGCATTAGCATGTTTTTCCTATAACATGATACATAAACAGGCTGGCACCACATAAGGTTTCTTTGGTTTGGTTTGTGGGTTGGATTTTTTTTTTTGGACGGGGGTGTTGTTTTATTTTGGTTGGGGTTTTTGGGGTGGGAGGGAGACTGGTTTTTGGGTTTTTTTTTCTGAAAGAACAAGTTATTATTCAGGTTTTTGAAAATCATGGCTCTGTTTATTCTGCAGGTATGAACATATGAGTAGTCATGCCTCGTAACTTTCACCAATGACTGCAGCTGTTCTGGTGCGATTCTGGAACCGTAGCTGCTATGAGCTATACAAGGAGTTACTGATGGATCTGGAAAAGACATGGTCAGTCCCAGAGTGAACACAGAAGCCCTTTATAGCTGTAAGAAGAAACAGAATCCGTGCTGGACCCAGTACTCAGAAAGGACAAGAGGTACCACAGTTTTTACAGCAAGAAACTGCAGATAGAGAAGAAACTGGACATTAAAAATTTGATTGATAACTCTATAAGTTATTATAGCTTTAGTGAAAAAGGCAAGCTAACTATTTTACATGAAGTAAATCATCAGATTTTTAAAGGAGCTATAGAAATGATTAGGTTTCTGACATGACGTGGGAAAAAAATTAGCCACCACCTATTTGAAAGGTTTTGAAACAGTACAATCAAGAGTTGAGAATATGAAGATTTATTTGTCATAGCAAGAAGCAAATAATCCATGGGATCCTATTCTGAAAGCCAAATAATTATTCCCGTTGGGAAGGATACATGTGCAAGCAGATGAGAACATATACATATGTATGTGACATATCTCATTAGTAAGGTTGGATACTTGCCTAATTCATATTTTTCTGATTGTGAGCTACTTTATTCATTAATAGTTTATACCCTAAACCTAGTGTATTGTGCCCATCTTGGAGCTGAATTGGTCAGTTCCTCTATGAGTGCTGATGTATTTGGATTTTGATCTTTTGTCAGTTAATCTGTTGAGGAAAATCCCAGTTTTGCCTCTCCTCATGTCTTTGCCCTTTATACATAGAGTTACATATACTTTCACCTTTCTTTACATAGAGCTTAATTAGTTTAGTCTCACACAGTAATCTCTATTGATTTGTTTCTTTATGTTTTGATTGTGCCGAGACAAAAATCTTCTCTGCTTGACTGCTATTCTAATGGAAACTTAGCTACCAATTACTTCTCATATATTGTCTTTCATTGTCCTTAACAGTACTGAGAACAAACCTGTCTTCTTTAAAAATGTGGCTCAAGTAATTCTATAATTGTCCTCTAAGTTTAGCTGATGAAGAAATATTTAATTACATAGGAATGCTGATTCAGTACTTTCACCCAGATTACCACATACAAAACAATTTACAATGGAACTAAAAATCACTTATTGTTATGGTCATTGGTATTCCCCAATTTAGTGCTTACACCAAAACTGTGCAGCCACTTGCTCCTGCTCCCACCTCCAAATGAGAGCACAAAAAGCTAAGATCACAAGTTGAGATAAGGACAGTTTACTGGAATCAACAATGTGATAAGAAATGAACAACAGAAAGAATATTAATGAAAAAAAAGTGTCCAAAGAGAGTGTGATTTATATGCAAAATGCTCACCAAGCCTGAGACAATGAAATAATGGCAGATGGCTTTCCTCCACCCCCTGGAAAAAAACATGCCCTTCTCAGAAGTGAGAGAGAGAGAGAGAGAAGAAGAGAGGGACAGAGGGAGAAAGAGAAAGAGAGAGAGGGAGAGATTCCCTTTCCCCTGTACCTGGCAATGAGGTGAGATGATATAGAACAACATTAGGGTCTTGGTAATGCCCACAGCTCCAGGCTCCACCCCCTCATGGCTACTTCAAAGAATCAACCCTGTTCTTGGCCAAACCCAGGACACTCATCTGCCAAGAACTGGTCTCCAGTATCAAGCACCTTCTACAGGGCATGTTCAGTTTTCAGTGCTTATGAGAGAGGAAACTGAGTAACATTACTGCACATTCAAAAATGTAGTTTCTTGGACTAGGCTATGGGCAAAAACTGTTGAATCATTGATGCTTCAAGGCAATATGTAAATATATCCGTTAACAAAATAATTCAACTGTAATGAGCATTCTGTAGAATCACACTTAGGGTAAGAGAAAAAGAGATGGCTTTACCCAAGGGAAAACAGGCAGAAGGGTCCTGCTATCTGAGAAAACAGGCAACCTGGAGATAACTAAGAGAAATGAGTGGAGAAAAATGTAAAGGAAAAGGATAGAAATGGATTCTAAAGTTCAGTAAGGCAGTGAAGTTACTCATATTTTGATATAAGCTTTCAAATGCTTTCAAATACAAGTCTAGGCTGGCAATTACTTTATCTTTGCTCTCCTAACAGAGTTAACCTTCTTCCTTAGGAGAAAGGTAACTTTTCTTAAGAGCAGCTGGAACTGTGGCTGAAAATGAGTGCTCTCCTGATGTCTTCTGAGATGGCAGCAGTCATTAGCTCTACTATGTTATGAGTTGTAAAAAAGTAACTCTTGGTAGTGAGATCTGTAGCAGCTAGTAATTTAGTGCAGTAGCAGTAAATCAATAGGAAACAAGAGATGTTGCAGCCCCTATACCAACATTACAGGCAGCATTGGCATCTTAGTTGAGCCTAGATCTATTCCTTTCTGCTAGATCAGTCATCTTCACCATGCAAAAGGATTGAAGCTATACAGAAGATGTCTTTGGTTGCAACTCTGCTGTCCCTGGGAAGGGCTGGAGAATGTGGTACATTCTTAAACCAGAGAATCTGGTTTAGCTCCCTCCCAAAAGAAACAATTTAACATGTATCAGAATTTCTCTGCACAGAGAACCAACACAAGATAAACTGGGCTGAGGGTTTTACTTCAAAAGCACACTATCACCGCACAGGACTTGCTGTTCTGTCTCTGAATGTGAACATTATGACAGTTTGTTGAAGGAATGACTGAGAGAAGGGGCTTATAATGGCAAACAAATCTTATACAATTGTTTTCTAATTTTAATAATGTTTTTTCCAGCCTTGCACTGTTGCTGACATAGGAGAAAATGAATTTCAAGTTGATTGAAGAAATCCTCTTCATAACCTTCTGTAAATAACATGTTAAACAAGCCCACCCCAAGTTATGTCTTCTGGAGAAAACTAAGAACATTACCGGGTGCTTCTGGGATGCCCATATCATATAGGCAGGATCAATAACAAGGGTAATTATTTTAATACTGAGTCATAAAATATTAACTCAAAGAGCAATTCTGTTGGGATAGATTTCCAAATCCTTTCACTGCTGCCTTTTCCAAAGAATTATATTCTATTTTAATTCACCCACAATTTAGCACATAACTGCTATAAGTAAATGAGCTGTAACATGCCTTCTTTCCCATTATATGTCTCCAGAGACATTTCTGTTATCAAAAAGTTTCTCTCTACTTGGTATTACCCCTACCATAAGGGAAAATAACAGAATTTCATTTGGGCATAGTAACTTCTTCTGAGAAAACTATGCATTTGGGGTTTTTTTTCATTTGAATTTGAAATAAACCACGTGTCTTCAATTACTTGTAATAGTTTGTAGTATAGCATATCTATCTATATATAGACAGCACTAAAGACAGGGTAAAGCTCTTCCAAAATGAAAAGGTCTTTATTCCCAATTGCATCTAGAAGCTTTGGGGAGAAAATACATAGCCGGCTGGAGTTACTCATTAGGACATTTCTATTTGTCCTTCAAGTACTTTATGTCAATAAGATTCTCTGCCTGAAAAAATCTGCATTAGCAAATTGAGCTATAGGCTTGTTATGAGGTCATGTTGTTCTATCATGGTTCTAGCACAGAAAAGGGAATACTTCTGAAATATACTTTTAAACAGTTTATTTCACATCTTGCAAAGCTTAAAGCTTCTTTGCTGAAAGAAATGAGTACACTTCAGAATATCACATAAGTAGATGAATACCGAGAAAGATGCTGCAAAGCCGGGTGGCAGCACTGCACTCCCTGATATCACACTGTTGGTGTTTGCTTCTCTCACCATAGGACAGAGGAGGGGAAGGCACAACTGTATTATCTTAGGTATTGTGATAGATTAAGCCTGACATGTTGCCAAATCTTATGTGTATTAATAAGTTTCTCCCACTGATCCCCAATGGCACTCAGATGGGTTCATTGGTAGATTGCGGCAGACATTTAAATGTTTGAGCTGGGCAATTTGAGATGAACTGTCATGATTCATTATCCCTATTGAGGGAACAGTGCCAGGAAGTATCTGGCTGATGACTTGAGAGACACCTAGTAAGCAGAATAAAACCCCAACTCACTCAGCAAATCTCGCAGCAGTGCTAGAGGGTCTGAACCCAATGACCAATACAACACACTGCCTCTTGTAATAAGACGAGAATTAAAAGCTGTTGTTATTAGGGACTTAAAGGCTGGCAAACAATATGCTTCCAAATCACAATCCATCACCGCAGACAACTACTGCCTGCTCTTTGCCTGCAGGGTTCATCTGTGTGTGTATAAAGACATATTGGAAGCCAGTGAATTACTAGTTACAGGGATAAACAGTTCCTGATTTCTTTTAAAATGGAAGGTTTTTTAATTTCCTTGCCTCCTTTTAAGGATCTGATAGATGACATCAATGCAGAACAGTTGTCACTTAGTCCATTTTGCAGGACTAAGTAAAAATTTTTGACTGAAGGGTCAAAGCGATGATAGGAAGACTGACTGATTGCTTTTGAATCCAGCTTGTGTTTTTCTTCTTATGTATTCTAAGCAGAGTTCATTTTTTTTAAACTTCTTTAGTTTCTCTGCTAATACACCGTATCTTCAGTGTGGTGATAATAAATTCCCATACAAATTTCTAGAGGATTTTCTGTCCAGTAGGCTGATTATCATGGCATGCTGTGCTTCTATATTTAAAACAAAAAAACAAACAAACACAAAATCACTCACCCACCTGCCTGCAAATTCTTTGATAGAATAAGAAGAATGCTAAAGCTCTGGGGGACAGGAATCTGATTTGTAACCTAATATAAGGAGAAACAGATTTTTCTTTATGAATGAATGACTTTCAAGAGATATTTTTTGTGAAGAAATAAACAAACCATTTTTACCCTGGTTGACCTAAAGTTCTGTGATTAACTATGCTTTAGCACCAGGACTGTTTCTACTGGCTAAAGGTTAACCTTCATAAATTTGCAGTTGTTCCAGTCATATTTGAAGGACTATTTTGGTACCTTTAAACTGCTACTAGTAAGGCTTGCCATGCATTGTGGATTGCTGGCAGGTGCTCTTCAAAAACTATAAAATAAATAGTATTTCTTCAAAAAATGTTTTCTGAAATCTCTTATCTGCCATTTGTTCCCTCATCTGTATGTATTTATTAAAGACCTGTCAGCATGAATGGTTTAGAGATGTGATTATTTAGCCCTTTTGGTGGAAGAAAAAAGCAACTAAAAATACTGGAGGAGCAAATCAAAAGCAGTATTGTTTCATATTTGAATACATATTTAGGTTATTAGAGAAAATTAATTTTGTGACCTTTTCTACTACTATTCTTTGTTGTGCAATGGCCAGTATGAATGTTAGTTTTTGCTTTGAATGCAAATTCAGTAAGCTAGCATTAGGGTACCCAGCTGCCTGGGAACCATCTTGTAGAAAAAAAGGGAACAATAGCAGTCAGGAATGAAATGCCTTTGCAAAGCTACTATGGACAAAGATATAATTATGTTGTCTTATGATTCTTTCATGCATCTTCTAGTCTATAAGTGCAAATACATCAATTTGTCTTGTCTGGATAATGCTTTGATTTGGAAAACCTCTTAAAGAATCCTTTTATCTCTCATTTTGTGTTACGGGACAATGATTTGACATGTTTATAGACAGTACGATTTGGCTAAATTGAAATCTATAGCAAAAATAAAGCTCAGAGGGGTCTGAATTTGTATTTAATACCTTTTGGTGTAACAAAAATAAGGAGGATCTAATTAAGGCTTTCTGATGATGTGTGTGTGTTAAAAAATATGTAGCATAGACCAATTTCAAATTTTTATATTGCAAAAAATACACTGCATGACAAAATGCAAGACACAGTGCAAATATCTGGATAAATACTTGAAGTTTTAGATGTGAGAGGTTTTAATAAATTGATAGATTAAAATGTTACCTTGTTAATCTATCATCATATTCTCTGTTTTTCAGTGTTTTTTCTTACAAGAAATGAGACATAAACCAGGACACATTTTTATGGACTTTTTTTAATGCTGATTCTTTGGATATCAGCATACAGTCTATCTGGAACAAAGAAACAGAACAAACATATACCAAATGTGGTGTCTTTCAAAGTAAAACTCCCCAAAATATAAAAGGCTTGATTCTGAGATGTGCTGCTTATTGATGTAATTAATACAGCAGCATATGAGGTCAATGCAAGTTGTTGCAATAAAATTTATGTTTCATAAAACTCGTTATCTGTTCTTTAATATCTCCTCTAAGGGTAGAAAACCTTATATATGTCTGATATAAACAGTAGAAAAATAGAAAAGATACACAGACTTTCCTTTAACGTATTATATAGAATCATAGAAAATTTTGAGTAGACATGTATTTAGATGTAACATTAATTTATCACATGTGTGCAAAAATCTGACATACACTAGAAATAAAAATTTAAAATAAAATTCATCTTGTTCCTTTATATATGAAGTCAGGAGTGCAAAGCAGGTTTCAGCTTGATCAATTTAAATCAGCTCAGATCAGGAAGAATCAGAAAGATGCCTCCAGATGGTTGCTTTAGGACAGGATTTGTTAGTTTTGAAACCAGTTTCTAAGTAAAATATATTTGACTTTCAGACCCCACCAAGGTAACTAAAATTGATTGTCACCCACTTTAGCACTGTCAGGCAAAAGGCCGAGGAGGGAAATAGCTTATAAAGCCAAGTAATCCTATATATATAATTATTTTTAGACCATGGTACTTCCTAAGTGGGTACTTAGGAAAAAATACTTCTAGTGATTCTGGATTGTGTACAGAGGATTCATTGTTTAGGACTGTTGGTTCAGAAGCATAAGAAACCAAGATAAGAATTTACAATTCTAGCTGTAGGCAGAAGCAGAAATGCTCCCTTTTGGGACCACAACACTCTTACAAAAGAATTTAAATAGAAAGATTGAGAATCCTCATCTACAAGGTGGCTTAGTGAATGTCATAGTGTTTATTTAGACTCTGGGTTAAGATACACTGTGACTAGGTCAAGTTTTACAGTGTATATTGCACAGAATATAAACAGGACTGTTCAGGAGGAGAACAACTTTTTCATCTACAATGACAAGAAATAAAAAGATGGGATTTTTAAAGATAGAATACTGTAATTTTCAAGATCCACTGGCAGCTGTTTCAGTTGTTTCAATTTTTTTTTTTAATCACAAATGTTAAACTGATGTCAGAAATTACCTTAGATCTCCTCTGTGTGAACGCTGTTAAAGTTCTACATTGGGGTGAAATAAATACATCAAAATATTTATCTTTGGTAACACTTAGCTATAAGTATAAGGGTTAAGATATTCTGTAATTATGTCCATATAGCAAAGCTTTATACTAATAAAAAGTGTCGCAATGTATTCCTGATTTCCTTTACTGAAAAACCATAATCATAAAGAAGGTCCTCTTCAATTTCCCTGAATTATTGCACTAATTTTTTAAAAAAGATCTCTGTAATTACTGTCTTCCAATCAGATGAATCAGAAAGAGATGCCAAACATTTCCCAGGTTTTAATTTAAAAAACTAAAAAGACCAAAAAAAACCAAACCCAAACCTTTTACTTTATGTTTTTTAGAAATCCTGTCTAGCTTTTAGGGGTTTCTTTATTTTTCAAAGCACAGCCCATCCCTATGCTGATGTTGTGTCTGACATCTCTCCTTCACCAAGTCTGGTCCTGACTCAATGTGCAGGCTGAGATCCTGGTGTGGCTTTTGCCTGTCCTCACCACTCTGACCTTGCCTAATGCTCTGGGTGCCTGGCTGAGCCTGACCACAATCAGGCACAGACACTGTGGGGTTGGGCCCTGGTTGGTGAGGCTCCTGTCCCCCAGGGATCAATCTGCTGTGGTCCCTGCCTCATGGTGCCTCAGAGGGCAGCTGTCCCTTTCCATGAGCTGGCACCAAAAGCCAATGGCATTTTATTCATTAGCTTTGCAGAACAGGTGATGTTTCATCGTTTTGTTAAAAAAAAGTAGCATGTGTTTGAGTACATAATTACAACAAGGGTGTGTTTATGTTGTTTACTGGATCAGGACTGTAAAGAGATAGCTAACCAGTTACAGCTAATTGAAGAAAAGTCATTCCTAAGAATGACTCCATTTTTACCACTTCAGCATAAAGGAAAACAGCATTGTTACATCTGAGTCAGGGGAACAGAGACAGGGAAATAAGGTGTTGGAAGGCTGAACTAGGGGATTTGAGCATGTTATTAGTCCTTAGACCAGTTAAGTTGGTTACCTTACTGACTGCATGGGAGCTATGGGTTTCCACTGGAAGGAAAGACAAGTGTGCAAGTGACTTCAAGAGCAATTTGACAACCAGGACAATGTACTAACTATGACATAATCAGTGCTAGATACAACCACAAAGCCAAAGTCAAAAGATGTCTGCTTCACTTACCAGACTGTTGCATTAGCTATTTTGCTAACATGCTCAATCTCTTGTGACAGCTGGATTGTTTAAATGCCACTAAATTGTGTTGTTTCTATGCTTTAGAGTATGCTAGATTGTATGTATGGCAGTTTTAGAAGAGCTCCACTCTACAACGTAAGAAGTGCAAAATCCTGTCTCGTACCACCTAGCATTTTCAAGTCATCCTAAACTTTCATTCAATCTTCCTTCTCTATCCCAATGAAAATAATACCTTCAATGCTGAGAAATTAATCCACCTCCTCAGAGGCTACTGTCTCTGAGAGAAGCTATGCAGTTCTTAAGATGTGACAATTTCCACAAATTTCAAGTCAGGGGAGAAGCAAGGTGTAGGATAATAATTCTCATTTTCTTATTTTGTGTTTGAATTTGCATGTCACATTGAGTAAATTCATTCTCTCACTCAGCATTTACGTATTGTAAGTTATGTTTAAATACCAAAATGGTATTTAATGTAATCATAAGAAAAAAAAGAAATCATGATAGCCCATTATTGCCCTGAGTTCAGGGATATTCTTTTAGCCATGCCACAAGAATCACACAGGCACAACTAGTTTTTACAACCCCCTTAGGCAATGCTGAAACTATAAACATGATGGGAATGCAGTCACCGTGTGTATCTAATAGCACCAAAGAGAGTAACTAGAATTGGTGCTGACACAGCATTTGGCTTATATTAAAGGTTTAGCATAATACACAAATCCCCTTGGCTACTTGGCTTTTAGATCATTGAAAGAGGCTGTGGGAAGAGACTGTCCCAAAACACATGCTAGTGAGGTGTCTACTAGCCAAAGTATACATACAGGGGCGCTTGTTCAGTTTGGACAGGGGTCTGAGGAAACAACACTGGGAAAATCCAGGTATATGCTTATGCCTAACTCTTGTTTATGCAGTAAAGGAACCGCATGGAACAGTGAAATATATATTAAAGTATTACACAACTATGTGAGATACAGATAGATATGTCGTATCTGTGTAGTTAATGCTTAGGTTTTATGAAACCCATGTACATTGACACAGTTTCAGTCTTGTACAGCACTTTCTTTTCCTCCCTGTTAACTGTAAGAATGGAAAAACACCACTGAAATGAGAAGTTAGAGAGGGACTTAACAAAAATCAAGAGTATTCAAATCAGACCCTGAAAATTAGATATAGTCATACAGCAGAAATATTCTCTCTAATTTATTATATTTTTAAATTCTGGTATAAAATCCACTCTTTTTTACAAGTGAAAGGTATTCTAAGAACAGAATAATTTTCAGAAAATATGGATTAAAATATACTAAAATTATTCTAAGAATTATCATCAGAGAGATGATTTCTCCTTGCAAATATTTCCATTGAACAATTTTGACTGGATTTTGTTTCTCGTTTGGATGTACACTACATGAGGAATTGCTTTTTTCTTCAGTAAAATTTGTCTACCTGCTATGAAATCTAATTCATTGATAAATGCTCAGCAAAATTAGTCATCCAAATATTGAAATTGCAAGGAAAGCAATTTATGCATTAAGAGACATAGGACTTCAAAAAGTTTGACAATCACTTTTGTGAATATTGGTTAGGATTTAGTGGTGTCATTTCTTACTCCTCTGCTTTCCTATATGAGGATTTCTTTATTTCAACCCTTTCTATGAAAAATGTCTCCTATTTTTTTGACACTTCTCATTACTTTCAGTTTCTTTGTTTAGTTGCTATTTTGTCTTTGCTATGCATTTTTGTTACTTGAGTTGCTTGGGCATTCAAGTAATAAGCCTCCCACTGGTTTTTTTTAATGACTGCTATAATTCATGATTTTAGGCATATCAGTCATCTCAGTTAACTATAAAAGCGAGTTCTTACTCCTTCTTGCTCCCTTTGTTTTATAATATAAAGCCTAAACTCAATGCAGACCTCAACGACGAGTTCAGGTTTTGTCCCTAAAGTAAATCAGCTACCTTGCCAGCTATACCAGAAAATTCCTTTCAGATTGAATTATCAGTAAATTGAAGGTCAACTGAGTTTATTACTTTATATTATCATGTGTACTGCTTAGTGATATTTAGCCTGAAACAGTTCTCCATGCTTCACATAACCATCACATGTTCTTAAGGATTAGTAATTAAAACTGTTCCTACATTACTGATATTTTATATAAAAGAAAGATATGATAATTCAAAGAATGAGTGCACAATTATGTACCTAATTTAAATGCTGTAAGATATAGCTAGGAGGAATTCAATAAAACTGTATGTGAAAATTGCCCATCACATATGTAATATCCTATTACTCACTCAGTGACCTCATTTGCATCTACAACTGTAGCTATTTTTTGAAAAATGTGTGCAGCGTCATTTATATATGCAACCATACAAAAACTGGTTTGAAAACAGTGTTTCTGGTGAACTGCGGTACCTTCCTTCTTTCCTGTGAAGATTTCCTCATATTCTGTGAGATCTGTGTCCCTGGTGGTAAAAAGTGTCTAGAAAGATAGATGGCTGATAGTGAATTTTCTGGAAAAGGAGGAATCCACTGGAAGTGCAAACAGTCTGCATATCCCAGTAGATGACATATCAGATCGTATTGTACTTTTCATGACCCAGAAGTAAAGGCTACAATTTGGGTATAGGCAAGGGCAAAAATTTCAGGCAAGAATTTCCGGCAAAAATTTATTGTCTCACAGTATGGAAAGTATCTAGAGCATCCTAGCTTTCAACTGAGATAGCTCTCACAGAATCAGCTTTCTTTGTAATGACTGTAGCATATTCACTATACGTTTTGTCTATTCTGTGGATTAAATTGGGCCTGTTTAAAGCCTTATTTCTGTGTAAATTGTTGTCAATATTTATTAAGACTCCTTGCAAAAACAGAGCAAGGCAGGGAAATCAGCCTCACTGGTCTACATTAAACAGAAAGAGGTAATAGCCAGCCTTATGCTATATGTTGTCATCTAGGACAAGGTTTTATTTAAATGCTGCTGATAATTTGGACCATCTCTAAAACAATGGCAACATAGCTGCTGTAAATTGAAATCTGGCACAAAAATACATATTTTTGTATTATATTGCCCTAATTTGAACCTCATAGGTCAGCTTCTACCTCTTACCTCTGAGAGCCTGTGGAATCAGACCATACTGATAGAAAGACCCAAAAGTCACTCAAAAGAGGAATGAGATGTTTCCTGGGAAACATTTATGCAGTCATTGTCTACTGTAGTTGCAGGCTTATCCTCCTGGGTACATATCAGTGCTCTGCCTCCAGCGCTCTCATCTCAGTAGAACCATGAGGACCAAAATTTTTTTTTTTTTTACCTCTTTATACCAACATGAAGGTTCTTCTCTTCCTCCTTTCTAAGACTACTCCCTTGAGCAAGTTTTATTCATCGGTGACTAAATCTTTTATCAAAAATGGTGTGGTACAGCATTTAGGTTTTATTTAAACTGAATCCAGAAAATGTTAATTACCATATTTACATTAAATACTCTGTCTTCCTTAGTGGTGGCTGAAAGAATTAGCTAGACCAATCAAGTGGAACTTTCTACTTTCTGAGACATTGGATTTGTTCACAACACAGGTGGATCAGGCTGGCAGACAGTAGCAAGGAGAAATTTTGCTCAGTTACTGCTCATGTCATGCCTGTTGGAAAGACTCATATGGACTTTAGACACTGTATCTGTCAATCTCACACTACACACTGGTTCACAAATCAAAAGAAAGGAAACAAGTAAATGAAACAGGTAAAAAGAAAACATTTTGGAAAAAGAAGATATGAGAATAAAACCCTTGAAATAATGGGAATAATTCCAATACGCTGATTACTCAGTTATCTGGCAGGGTTTTACTCACAAGATAACCTTCACATGCAGATGTTATAGCTCAAAATAGCGTAGGCTTTCCTTGGTTTGTTGTTTGGGTTTTTTTGTTGTTGTTGGTTTTTTTGTTTGTTTGTTTACTACATTGTCCACATTTCAGTGTCTGTGTCTCTGCTTAATCACTCAGAACTTATATCTCCTCTGTCACTCTCGCTAATCATCCCCTCTGA
Source organism: Sakesphorus luctuosus (assembly GCA_013396695.1). Taxonomy (NCBI): domain Eukaryota; kingdom Metazoa; phylum Chordata; class Aves; order Passeriformes; family Thamnophilidae; genus Sakesphorus; species Sakesphorus luctuosus. The sequence continues at coordinate 501,298 of VWZD01001174.1, forward strand.
TTACTAATGACACCAGGTCTCCCTGTGATTTGCCCTTTGTGACCAGTTACTTTTACTTGGGTTGGCAGAGGCTAATTACAGAGGAGAGTGATGCTTGGCAATAGACTTAGCGATGTGGGGTTTTTTTGTGACTTTTAAAATAATGTTATTCCTATTATTTTTAAAATTATGTGACACCCTAAGATTTCCAGTTTGGGAAATAACTTAGAGATATTATTGCTCCACTCTGATTTAAACTGTCATTAGAATGAAACAAACAAACAAGTCCAAAACACTTTATATAAAGCTTTTAAAGCTGATGATTGGAAATCCAACAGCCTGAATTGCAATTCTAGACATATATTAGGCATGTTTTATGATAATTTATTTGCATGAATAATACTGCTGTAGTGTTTATGAGAATAATTGTTAATCAAGGAGTAAAAAATGTTTTGAACTAAACTGTTCATAAACAATCATAAGACTTTCGTTATAACACTCTTACTGGATTAGATTGCTACTTATCTTTGTTACATAGTATCTCTAAAACCCCAGAAAATAATCTTAGGAAACCATATGGTGTGAATAACTTATATTAGTTCTCAAGAAAATTTAGCCATTTCTAGTATATAACTGTTATTTAGTGGCTTAAATAGCACAGGAATGCTGCATTGTAATTTCAGACAAGGACAGAGAGAAACTTGTGCAAAATTCAAACTGCAGAGAAAATTTGCTTTAGTTTTACTCTTTTTTTTTTTTTCTAAATACCCTCCATTAGTAGATACGCATGTAGCAAAGAAAAGGGCAGATGATCTTTACTAAGCAGAAGTGGCTAGGTCATGGTCATGGTTCAGCTTTGCAAATGAAGATGTGGGAAGGGCTCTACCCATGTGGGTATGTCCTTCTAGCCTGCACAGTGGATTTTTTAGGTGAGGCACAGCGTGCGCAGAACTGGCCCCACGCTTTAACTCCTAAGGTTCATCTGCCACGGCCAAGTGAGCTTGGACAGTGACAGTGAAGTCCTCAGGACTAAAACCTACAGCTTCCAGTATGATAATCCCAGGAGGTCTCCCATCCAAGTACTGCCCGGGGCTGACCCTGCTCAGCTTCCGAGATCAGGTGTCAGGGTGGCATTTAACTGCCTAATGACTAGGTAGGTCACTGATTTTTTCACTCTAAACTTGTATCCCAGGTAGAACAGCATCAACCACATAATGATTAACTAAAGTACTGAAATAAAAACATAAGGATTAGTTTAGTATTGAAAGAAGGAGAAGATAAATATCACTCTAAATGCTAGATCCTTCTGTACTGGTTTAGACATAAACCAGCAGGAGAAATGAGCTCAACACGAGAGCTACAATTTAATAATAATAATAATAATAATACAGTAAATACACTGACACAAAGGGAAATTGCTTTCGACTCCCAAAACCCAGCAGTATAACCCAGTGCCCTGGGGTACAAACCCAAAGGGGTTTGTTAGCCTTGTGCTGAGACCCACGTGGTTCCCCCAAGTCCAAAGCAAAAGGAAGTGACAAACCTGTTGGTGCAGGTGATGGCTGTAGTCTGATTGAGAGTGGTGGGCTCTTTCTGTCGAGGTCCCGCTGCTCCTCTGTGTCCGCTGAGAGGTTCCCGAGGTCTTCTTACCCATCCCTTTTGTACCCTCAGGGAGCACTCAGTCCCTCCCCCAGGGCGGGGACTCACACAATGGGTGATTAACTCTGTGAGTCATGGGCTATTTTTGGACTGTTGATGGCCCATTAGCAGCTACGCCTCCTCAGGCTGGGAGTTGAGGTGCTAACGACTCCCTGGGAAGCTGCTGCAAATGGGCCATTGACCTTGGGAATGAATAGAGGTGGTAGAATACACAGCTTTGATCACCCCCACACAGTGACAACTGGTCCCACCTGCTGAACTAGGACACTTCTTCTCTCCTGCCTCCATCAACTTGGCATGGAAGCAAACACTATTTTTCTTTTGCTTTGTAAGAGTTATTTTTCTTTTTTTTTGCTTTACAAGTGTAATTCCTAGCAGTTTACTCCCTTGCATGCATGCACACACAGTCTTCCTTTTTATGCTGAAGGAAGATGCTAAAATGAAGATGCTGAAATAATTTCTGTTCATTATGACATAGATATTTCTATGGTATGGTATTTTCTAAGGCTAAGCCTGACGTTCTTTTAACTACCAACTCTACAACTAGTCAGCAAACCTCTGTCAGTCCCTTCCTTTCTTTAACTGAAAATTATCTTTGATCCATCCTTTTACATGCGGTTATCTGTTACCACTATTGGTCCAGAGAATGATGAGCTGTCTCTCAGAGACAGCTGTGATATGTCAAGACATAATGACAACTAGTTCTGAAGAGCAGTAGTCAGCCGTGGAGGGAATGCAGAACCAGAACTAATAGATAACATTGCAGGATGAAGTCAAGATGCAGTAAGATGACTTTTGTATCACATTTACTGGCAGATGGTTCTAATAGACCATAAGACAATTCAATGCTAGTGTGCTTGATGAGAAAAATGTGCCTACATCTTTGCCTTTGGAATGCCTGCCCAAAGGTGCAATTCTGACTAAAATTCTAAATAAATTCTGAGTAGTTCTAAATAATCCCGGGGCACTTTCATTAAATTTTTATCTGTCTTTGCAAAAACACACTGTAAATGAGAATAAATAATTATGTTTTCAAAGTACTATCTGTAAGGCCTAACATTTTTTATTATTGCAAAAAGCTTTAATAAGGAAACAAAGCCTCTGCCAGAATAGGAGACAAGTGTAAGTCTAAGCTATGACATTCCTAAAGTAAGATGACACTTTCAGTAACAGGATATTAAAATGCATCTGTTGATGGTAGTAGATCATGTGTGTATATGTTCTTGGGAACCCAATAAACCTAAATGACACTGACATGCTATCAAGTAATGTTGTGAATATGTCAGGTGATATTGATCCTCTCTTTACTTGAAATAATGCAATTGAAATTTTTAACATATATTTTATAAAGATTTTAAAATTCTGAAGGGTACTGAGAACATTTGCCATACCTACAGGATATTACGATTGTGACTTCCTATGTGTACAGGATGACTTTTTTGATTCTGTCTTAATGGTGTCAAACTGGTGACCTTGAAAACTCTTGAGTTCTAAGCGCTCCTTTGCTGAACACCACAGAACAGACAGAATTACTGAAGGCTTCATTTGAACTGCAGCACCATTTGTCTGAACTTTCAGCCTCCAGGGATCTGCTCTAAGTAGTGGTGATGCACATTTATAAGGATGTCACTTTCAGTAGCATTTTTATGCGAATGCCTGAGGAACTGGTTCATTTTATGTAAACTACTGAAAAGATCTCTGACAGATCTTTTCAAAAGATCTCTGACTACTTATATGGATTTGAATATATTAGCAGAGGCAGAGTCTTGTTACCTAGAAGGACATCATCCAGTATAGAATACAGATTACTGAAGCAGCTCCTCTCTAAAAATTACCAATACATTCTTGTAACATATGACCCGTTGACTAATTTTTGAGTATTCAAGGCAGGGCACTGATTCAGCTGGAGAATTCTCAGTGCAACAAACTACATGAATCTTTAAAAGAACTCTGTCAAGAAATGTAACTGCCAGAATTCTGACTCATGTTAAAAAATAAATGAAGATGTGGGCCTCTGCTCACAAAATCCATTACAAATGGAAATGCTTCCTACTTTGCTTGAGCCATGAATAAAAGTAGGGAAGTTATTAACTTCCTATCTCACTTTGAATCAAATTTAGTAGTATTACAAACTTGTCTGAAAGTGAAACAGAGTATACATTGGGTATTTGGCCAGCTTCATCTCACTGAATGTCTACTTTATTAATTCTGTCATAATATAAATAATAGAATATGAATAACCCTTTTTAAACTATTTCTCTTTCAAGAAATGTTTTTATCAACACTTTTTAAAACACAACTGATCTTCTATTGATACAATAATTTAAATCAAGAAAATTGAAATTGAAGCTTCTACTCTACCTAAAATTACTGCTTTGCATAGTTTTCACAGGTTTTTCAATCAAATTGATAAAAAACTTCAGTTCTTCAACTGAGATTCAAAAGACCAATTGAGTGTAATACACAAGATATAATTTACACTTTTCCTGTAACTAAAATTTCAAGGAGATGTAATGTAGATTCTATTTTTTTTTAAAAAAAAGTTCGATGGACATGTTAAGATACTTTAATAGTCTATAGAACATTAACTTTCTACACTGTTGATAGCTCTGCCAAAGAGTTGCTGATAGATTTAGAAACACTCTGACATCAAGTGCATAGATTATGGTTTGATCAAACTGAAGAGGTTTTGTGTATTTAGGAAGTAATCTGATATAGAATGCTTCTTTATTGCATTCAGTTAAGAATTATTTCCCTTTCATATATACATGCTGGCTTCACAAAAATTAGATTGACTGAATTTCATTTTTGATCCAGCGGGTCTATTGACCATATTTTCACTGTGAATTTCCAGGAGAAACGTTTAATATTTTGATTACTCACAAACAAATACTCAGCTGGAGAACTTGTAAAAAAATGTTTATCTTTTTATTTCCTGGGGTTTTCCTGATTAGGAGATTTATAGCAGATACCCAGTATGACTGCACCCACTTGATCTGTAAAAATTCTGTAATAAAACCCTGAGATATGCAGCCTCATAGGAAATCCAGGTTTAGATTTCTTTCCTTACTTGAATTTCTTTCTTCATTACTCCTCTAGTTTTGTTTATTAATGTGGTAGCTGACAAAACATTGATTTCTCATGCTTACAGACAGATTTGCCATTAATGAAAGGATCAGTAGACTGAGGAAGCAGACTGGGTTGAGGTGTCAAATATTTTTAGTATTAGTGATATTCTTCCAAAACACCAAACTGTTTGGTCAAAAGTACAAAGATACTCCAAAGAATTTTAATTGCAGTCAGTATTGGTAATAGAATTTCTGTCTCCTGGGCATTCTTAGAATGTTTTATTCAAAGTAAACAGCTGCATTTCAGTTGCTTCACCAAATCAATTAGGATGTTCAGCAGAGTGTGGCTTAACATCTATCAGAAGAATACACCAACAGTTGTTTGGCATACGAAGCCACTTTGGCTAACGAAATGGTAACATTTAAGCACTGAATTGTCAAAATGTGTAAATGAAAAATTGAGCA
>VWZD01001175.1:0-17035 GCA_013396695.1 Sakesphorus luctuosus
ATTGATCACTTATCTATCACATTATAGAATCCCAAGTGCATTCTTGTGGCAGAATTCTTGCAATGTTTCACTGAAAGATGTAAACTATATCCTGAAAACAGCACAGCTATAATTATAATTATCTGTCTTAGTTTAGAAGAAAACTAAGATATTTATATGTACCAGAAAAAGGGGTCTTCTCCCCAAAATCACCACAACCTTTGAAATTAAGATGTATTAATCAGAAAATGTATAGAAAAGGATAACAGTCCTTAACTACAAATATGCATTATATATGTATATAACTAAAACATTCAGACGAATTGAGTTCTATGCTCCTCCGATGCAGTTCTGTTTACAGAGAGCTGGGGTCACTGCTGCACCTCAGCTGGCTATGAATGTCTGTCTCCAGCTTTCCCGGTAAAGTGGAGACAAAGTACAGGGAGACACTCTCGTTCTGATGACTTACGTGAGACTGGCGGCTACAAGAGGGGACAGGGTAGGACCCTTTCTGTGGGCAGTGACCTCTTCTTGAAGAAAAGCACTGAGGATGAGGGATGGTGGTGGCATTCCACAGTCACTCCTTTGCAGGTGGGACTGGTGCTCAGGAAAATCTGCAGCCAATCCAAGGTAGTGGAGACTGCTCTCTCTCACTGGGCAGCACTGCACCGAGCACGCAGAGCTGGTGCAAGGGAACCCCTAACAAAGAGTGCCCCAAATACCTCCGCTGGTCCAGCAAAATGGAACTCTTACCCACACTGCAGTCAACAGCAGGAAGTGTCCCAACAAACCCTCAAAGAAAAAACCTTCCTCTATCCCCACCCCACTCCACTTCTCCCAGCAATCAAGTTGGAATGCCCAACAATTACCACTGTTATTGGCCAGCTCCAAGGGTGGGGAGTGGGTGGCAGGGCTGCAGCTCCCCAAACCTTCCTATTGGTAAGGAGAGAAAAAATTCCATGAAAAATTTCAAACCTATAACATTATCTTATACACAGACACTTTTTTAAAATTACACTGAAGAGAACCAGAACCCCCAAAACTATTTTAAATTAATATGAAAAGCAAATGCTTTTTAAAAGTTAGCCCTGTCCAATCTCTCCATTCTTGTATTGGGCTTTTGTTGCTTGAAGAAAAAACTTGAATACTCTAAATCTCCTTTCTTTGAAATAATTTTAACTGACATCAGAACATGACCTAGAGAGATATAGAAACAAACAGCTTTACTTTAAAATAGTTAGTGTGTAGAATGAGTGACATATACTTGATGACAACTATCTTGGCTCCTCTATTTCTACTAGATGGTCTCTTCTCCAGTTCTTGCACAATGTACAGAGGATATCAGTATTTCAGTGGGAGTACAAAAAAACAAAAACAGATCTCTGTGGTTCAGAGAGAAAGGAGTTGGATATCATTCACTGAATGATGATGCAGAAAAGTTCCTCATATCTGCTAGTTAAACCTAAAGGTGTTCCTGACTGCAGCTCTTATCTGTTCACACTTGCATCTGTTCATCTAATATAGTTGTACCTTAAATCTAACCTAACAGTGCTTAAGGGTTTTTCCTTTACCCTGAGAAATTCATTAATTCGCACATACAGAAAACCTTTACCTTCTTTTCAAAGTATAGCCTTAAAAGGACATCACATTACTAGTGGTTTCCTGGGAAAAAAGTTGTTTAAGCCAGGCCTTTCCTACTGGACAGTTTAGATTTGCCTAAACTTATAACCCTGGTTGCTGCAAAATCCATCTAGATACAAAACTATTAATTAAAAGTGAACACAGAAGAAAGCTAAGAACCAGAGCTCCTACTTGTATTCCTAGTGGAGTAGATCATGGTATAAAATATATATTAATGATTCCAGGAAGGTTATCTTACTGTTGTAGTTGCAAATCCATTATAATTCCATGGAGCATAATTAGATCAAATGTGGCATATTTACAAATAATTCCACGAATTAAGAAAAGGTAAACACTCTGGCCATTAAACCTCCTTTCTGAATCTCCCCATATTAACAAGAATGAGAGATGAGACAGACAGGACAACAGATAAAGAGGCTAACTGTCAGGGTTCAAGTCCATTACCTATCTTTGAATATCTTAGAGGAGGAAAGGCAAACTCTTAGCCAGGAAATTCAACCTTGCTGTTTGATTCCTGGCATCAGATCAGGACCCCTTTTTGCCAGAAGACTTGTTGGATGCTAAGAGAGACTCTTCCTCTATGAGTTTGTAAAGGCTGGGCGGAGTTCAATTTTTAGCCAGCAAAAGGTATTCTCTGCACACACTGAACTGTTGGAAGAACCTGTCCATTTCATGGACAGGATTTACTTCCCTAATGTGCTCGGGTGGGGTGTGGTGGTTGTCTTGGGTTGAGGTGGCAAAATGCCAATTGTCTAAGACAGAATGAAAAGGGAAGAAAAGGGAGAGGGAAAAAACCCCTCCAAACTAGGTTTATGCTTAAACTAGCTACATATATTTATACAGAAAAGAGAAAAGTAAAACTACAATATAACATACACTTACACAAGCTAGGAATGACAAAAAAAAACCTTCCCCACTCCCCAGTGAAAACAGATTCTATCACTGTGGATCTATAAGCACTCTAAAAGACACCTAGCAAGAAACAGAAAGAGTAACAACAAAATGTTTCTACTTCCCTGAATTTAAACAAAATGCAAGTAGCAGCAGCAAGAGCAGGGGCCTAGCACAGTAGAAGAGCTGTAGCACGTTCTTCTTCTACTTCAGCCATGGTGGAACTGACCTAGCACCTCCCACTGCTGCATCATATCTTAGGTTTGCGTCATCTAGTATGAAATACTTCCTTGGTTACCCAGTTAGGTGACAGCTGTCTCTACCAATCCACGTAGATTCTCTGAGCCTGCTAATTTGAGGCCTAGCTAAAACCACTACTGTGGAAGAAATCCTTAATGAAAAGAGGGAATAAAAATCAATGAGTAGACATCAGAAACAAGGACACAGAAAAGGAAGGAATAAATTTGTCTCTGTCTTTAACCTTTTTAAGAGTAGAATGGCAGTGAAGCCTTGACAATGGCTGATAGCAGCTCTCTCTAAGTGAAATTGTTGACAGAGAAATAAATAGCTGGGTTGTATGATTTATTAATATGAAATGTGGGAATACAAGACCTTTTGTTGGAGTTTAATGTGTTTTTCTCTGTATGGGTTTGAGTTCCAAGAAGTTTTGTATCCCCTCTTACCTGCGTGCAGCTTCTACATCCCCTTCTTTCATTCTCCCCACCCCCTGCCATGTGGTCCTGCAGCTCCCATCCAGGTTGTTAGTTATCCAGAGCCCTCCCCTCAGATCTCCTATTTGTTACCAACACATGTTTTACCCAATTGCTCCTAAGGTTCCACCCCCTTCTAAGCCACCCCTGAACTAACCTTTAAAAGTCTGGTCTCCCATTAAATAAAGGCTTTTTGGTTTAACACCACTTGGTGTGTGGTGTGTGTTCTCTGAGAAGCCATTCTCCCCACGGTCGGTTTCCGTCAGTGAAATTCCTAGAGAAGTTAATAAAATTATGGTTTAATTGAATGACCTCATTCACTGTCTTGCCTTCTGGTTGACTGATATTATATCTGATTCATTTCTCACATTAAGTGAAATGCATTACATTTTTGCATTATGTTTAACTGGAAATCTTTAAAAAAATATTAATCCATGATTCTACCCATGGAGAATAGAGTGGTGACTATTTAAACACACTAGTGGAGGAAAAAAAAATCAACCCAGAAAATAACCACAACCAAAAAAACACAAAACATGAGAGTGCAGGAGTAATTCATGTGAACATATTGTAACTACCTAAATTGGATTTTTTCCAAAGCTAACCTTACTAAATCTTGTGAGGAATGTCAGTGGTTTTTTAATGATTACAAGACATGCAGATCTATGTTTGCTTAGCTTTTCAGAAGACCATCGGGATCTTTCACTTTGCCTTTTCTGTTAGGCCCTGACATCCGATCCCATTAGATCTCAGAAGCTAAGCAGGGTCAGCCCCAGGTTAGTACTTGGATGGGCGACCTCCTGGGAATACCAAGGGCTGTAGGTTCTAGTCCTGAGGACTTCGCTGTCACCATACAAGCTTGCTTAGCCATGGCAGATGAACCTTAGGAGTCAAAGGGTGGGGCCAGTTCTGCGCACTCTGTGCCTCACCTAAAAAATCCACTGCGCAGGCTCTAAGGAAACACTTTAGAGCATGTGGGTAGAGCCCTTCCCAAGTCTTTGCTTGTGAAGCCTAGACACACAATTAGGCAGGAAGTGTACATTCTAATCCTCCCTTCAATCTAACATCCTTCATGGCACCAGAGATTTCTTGGATATATATTTCTATCTTTTATAGGCAGATTATAAATTTATTATCCTAAAAATAAAAAAAAAATAAAATTCAGCAATTTGGTCTCCAATTTCACTTAGAAATTTTCAACAAGAAGCATACAAGGAAATATAAATAAATATAAACCAAAACAAAACAAATCACTTTTTTTTTATTCTGCAGTTTTCAAGGTGTTTTAGAGATGGACATCCTTCCATCTTCTCTCTTACTCTTGTCAAAAAAGGTTGGATTTGGCATAAAAGAATTTTTTCAAGAACTCAGAAAAAAGAAGGAGTGTATTCATTTCATTTTCAGGCACAAATGTAAGGTAAGATAGTTCTAAAGTCTGCTTCCCAGTCTCTACAAAGTACAAAGTTGTATATTCTGGAAGCATAAAGCTAAAAATTATTTCAGTATGAGTTTCTTATCATTTTGCAATGCAGTTTCTCTGATGTACAAGAAAACTGGTAGCAAACTATTCCAAGTGCAGTACTCTCAAATGGTGTAAAAGAAGTTTAGCAACCTTGCATTTTCAGCCTCAATCTTCTTTCCTGTCAGAAGGGAATATCAAATATCCATGCCTTAAATAACTGAATAAATTCCAGGATTCCTAGATACAAATCTGTCAAATCTATAAACAAAATAATATTGAGATTGTTTGTGGAGCGCATTCTGCAGTACTAATGTGAAATAGTGACACAGAGTTAGCATAAACTGAGAAATAAATAGAATTGTTGAATTCAAGATTGGAAAACACCTCTAAGATCACTGGGTACAACTATAAACCAAACACTGTAAAATGCACCATTAAATCATGTTCCTGAGTGCTACATCTACACATCTTTTAAATACCTTCAGGGACAGCAAGTCAATCACTTCCCTAGGCAGCCTGTTCCAGTGTTTGACAACTCGATCAAGTGAAGAAACTTTTTCTAATATCTAATCTAAACCTCTAGTTGAAGGTGTTACCTCTTGTCCTGCTGCTTGTTACCTGGAAGAAGGAACTGACTATCACTTGGCTACAACCTCCTTTCAGGTAGTTTTAGAGAGTTTCAAGGTCTCCCCTGAGCCTCCTTTTCTCCAGGCTGAACAAACGAATCTCACTCTGCTACTACTTGCAGGATTTACTCTCTAAACCCTTCACCAGTTTCATTGCCTTCCCGGGATACACTCCAGCATCTCAATGCCTTTCCTTTAGTAATGTGACCAAAACTGAACCCAGAATTTTAGCTGCAGCCTCACCATTGCCAAGGACAGTGGAATTATCACTGCCCTAGTCCTGTGGCCCACATTATTTCTGATACAGGCCAGGATGTCATTGGCCTTCTTTGCCACCTGGACACACTGATGATTCCTATTCAGCCAGCTATTGACCAGCACCTGCATTTCCTTTTCCAACAGGCTGTACTTTTCACTCTTCCCTAAGCCCATGGTGCTGCTTGAGGTTTTTATAATTCAAGGGCAGGACCCAGTTCTTGGACTTATTGAACGTGTTAAATGTTCAAACACAGGAATGTGGTGTTGGGAGGAGCCCCTCAGAGAATTTTTCTCACCATACCAACACAAAAGATTTGGGCTTGGAGTGCCAGAACTGAAGACAAAAGATGGCTGATGACTTTCAGATTTCAGCTGAATGGTGGAGTGGAGGTGAGAAAACAGAACCCCAGCACATGGGGGTGGGGAGAGGCTTTTCTTTTCTTTTTCCCTGTGTGCTGGCTTGATTTGTTTTTTTGGGGGTTTTCTTTAGGCAGCAGCAGAAATAAAGTCACTGCTTACTGATGAGAGCTCTTTTTCTGGCTCTGCNGAAGACAGAACATCATACCGTTGACCTCAGCCCATTGATCCAGTCTGACCAGATCCCATGCAGAGCCTTCCAGCCCACCAGAAGATCAACACTCTCATTCAAGATTGTGTTGTTAGTGAGCCATCTGACTGAGAGTACCCTGGATTCCCTTCTTCAGGTAGTTGATAAAGATATGAAACAGGACTGGCCTCAGTACTGAACTGCAAGGAACACCACTGGTATCTGGCCTTCAGCAGAATGTAACTCCCTTCACCAACATTCTCTGGGCCTGACCATCCAGCTATTTTTTACCCAGTGCACCTGTCCAAGCTGTGAACAGCCAGTTTCTCCAGGAGAATTCTGGGGGAAATGCTGTGAAGAGCTTTTCTAAGTTACAGGTAGACAATATCCACAGCCTTTCCCTCATCTGTTAATTGGGTCACTTGGTCATAGGAGAATACCAAGTTACTCAGTCATAGAATCATTACAGAATTATAAAATAGTTTGAATTGGAAGGAACCCAAGGTTCATCCAATTACAACCCATGTCATAGAAGCAGATCAAGTTAGTTACACAAAATTTGTAGATAATTGCAAAGTATTTGAAATGAAAGTTATGGAGCTCTAGGAGACAGTGTGGATCTTAAAATATGAAACTTCACAGACAGCATTGATTACATTAAGCATTGCTCTAATTAATTTTACTGTATTTCAGTGATGAGTGCTTTTTAGAAAACTATGAAAGAAGTGTTCTCCATGAATAGGATTTTCACCTAGAATAGGGTGAACGATTCAGGCATTCCAATTTTTCAATATCAGTGCTTTAGCTGATAGGTATTTTTTCATGCTTTTTCTTTCTCTTGACCTCAATAGTAGTGTATGATTTGCACAGAGAGGAAAAGCTTTCTTTCAGAAGAGAAATTGAGACCAGTACACTCCCTTAAAAAGAAAGAGGTAGAATCAGGTAGCAGTCTTACAATCAAACTGCTCAGAGGTAGAAAAGACACCTTCTGGAAAAGGACATATATTTCTTAAAATTGTTATTGACTGAATTCTAGGAGAAAATCAAGGAGGAAGAATGACCTAGCACTAAGAATAGTGGAATAAGCATAAAGAGACAGAAGTAAGGAATTGAGAGCTGTTGAAGAGGTCAAAAGGTCTTGTTACTCTGCTGGTTTAAAGGTAAACCAGCAGTAGAAATGAACCTGACTCAAGACAGATTACAAGGCAGAGTTACACTTTACTAAAAAGGTTACAATAAATACAGTGATACAGAGAAAAAAAGGTGTTGGTTTTAACCCACAACAACCAGACTTACAACCCAGCACCCTAGGGCATGAACAGAATGGTGTTCGTTGACCCCTGTGCTGAGTGCCACATGGTCCCTCTGAGTACAAACTAAAGGAAAGAAAAACCATCCAGGCGAGGATGATGGTCACAAGAGAGTGGCAGTCACAGTCCTGTTGAGGTTCTAGTCCTTCTCTGGATCCAACAAGTGGTACCAGAAGCCCCCAAACCCAAAATTATATATGCTCAAGTTCAAGTGGGAATGCCCAGTACCTCTTCCAGGGGAAGGAGTTTCACAATGACTGATTTACTCTGTGAGTCATGGAATATTTTAGGAATCTTTGATGGCCCATTAGCAAACATGACCCCTCAGGCTGGGTGTTAAGGAACTAACAACTCCCCAGAGGGGAGTTACCACACATTGATGACAAAATAAGGAAACACTTCCCTCTTTCCCAGAGTTCTCTAACTCCCAGCTTGTAGCGTGAGGTGTTAGGTGTGCCTTGAGCAGCTACTGCCAACAATCCATTATTAACAGTTTGTGAGAAATTACGTAGAGTGTGTAGAATACACAGTTTTGGTTACCACACAGTAATAAACCAGTTCTGGTTGTTGAACTAAGACAGTTACCTACCACACATCAGGAAATACAGCTTCTTTCCTGAGGGGAAAAAGACAATAAGGTCAGTAGATTTTTACAGAGTTTGTAAAAAGCCGGTGGTGTACATTTTGTTTAAAGATTTGTTAAACACATTTATGCACAACCAAAATGTAGGCTCTTTTGTAGACCACAATTAAAAAACAGCTGTAACAGAAATTATCTATATTTTCAAGACAAGAGTTTTCCCAGCTTTGAACTGTGTGAAAAAGCAATGATGTCTGAGGTATGCTGTTTAAATAAGACTGACCCTTTCGTCTTTTTCCACATAGCTTTCACTGGATCAGTTAAAAATAATCTTTAGAATCCAAGAACACTCAGACTCAACAATGGTGGTATTACATTCTCCAACTTTTGTAAACTTGCAGATTCTCTCTGTTCTGAAGACAGAAGCAGTTTATTTAGTTAAGTGTAACACTTCTTCTGGTTTTTTAGTTTGTTTTTTTTTTTTGTCTCTCTGATGCAATGGAATGATCTCTTTTCCACCTAAACTTCACAACTATGATCTGATGTGGCATATCATATGTGACTAAACAGCTTTAGAATATAGACCTTTGATGAATTACCTCATGCCAGCCAAGAGACATACTATTAATAGACTGATTGAGGGAATCTTTCCTGGTTAATTTTTATAAAAGGTACTTTTATAAAGTGATTTAGTTGGAAGGAGTGAAAAAAATGTGAAAAATTAGGTTAGAATTTACTAAGAAACTTTACACCTAATTTTCATTAAACCATGTGATGCAAAATCAGTGTTTGTCTTAACATTTTGACTAGCAGCTGGGAGAAAAAAAAAGTTTTAGTAATCAAAATCCATTAAATCACATGAGGTCTTTCAGGAAGAAAATGAAATTATGTTGGTAGCCAATGAACAAGGGAGAGTATTCTGATTGCTTCACTGATCTCTGTGTGGCTGTGCAGCTTGGTTTGGACATTTCACCACATGTATTTTGACAGATATCCTGTTACTGTCAGTGATATTAAGGAAAATATGGCTATCATTGTTGGTATATCCAGTTCTACGTTTCGAAGTTGTACCAGTGGCTATTTTTAAATAACTTCATTCTGTTTTGGTCTCCTCAAGAATAATTTACTGTCTTGCTAGCTACATTTGCATCAATGTAAGCCACATTTCAGGTATCTTGAAGTTTTTCTTCACTTTCTTAATTGCATCAGAACATAAACTTTGCTACATTAGAACAGACCAGCAGCATACCTGGCCAATTTTTGTCTCAAACAGCAGTTCTGACTGGTTACAAATGAATCACAGTGTAATACAGACACTGAAAAAAAAAAAGGAACAATCTACAGAGTGCCTTTCCCACTCACATACATTAAAAAGTGGTCTTTGCCTCAGAGAATGCTTGTTGAAAATGCTATTTCTTTTTCAGGTCTTAAAATATGTCATCCATTTTATGGCATTCACTGTGGACTAACTGCTTTGAAATATATTTTGCCTCCACTTGTAGAGAAACTCACTTTACCCAAACAGAATTCTAATAAATTCATATTTACCGTTAATTATTAACTTAATTCTGATATTATTTTATTAGGTAGAGGAAAAGTATATGTCTCACAATTAAAATATTTATCTTTTAAAAATTCTTACATCTATCAGAAGGTTGCAAATGCTTAATCAACTTCATAACACTGTATAAGGAAGGTAAGATTTCTGCACATGGGGGAACTGCATATATAAATTCTGTATAATCTGGATACTGCAGTTTTGTCTAAAGCAAAGCTGAAAGTCAGTAATTTTAGCATTAATATAGACTTAAAATATTGTTCGCAAACTTATGTGGTAAAGTGCATACAGACATACATGCATGCATAGATATATGTATACATTTCAAATAAATCTTTTGCGTGTGTGTGATTTTATTGCTAAATAAAGTTGGCATTTTAACTTAAAAGAAATTTGAAAACATATTTCCTTGAGTCACATAATAAAAAAATCTTTGTGGTATTTATGTCAGCACAAATATCCCTGCCTGCAGCACTGCTTGATGAAATTTTGTGGCTGGCATAAATCTTGTCCAACAGTTGTTAGCATACTACAGACTATATTTTGCACAAATGAAGAGGATTGTCTGTAAGGTATTTTTTAATTAGGTATTGGAACTAAGTGGAGGACTTATGGCAAAAACAATGTTATTTAAAACCCTTTGATAAAATTTAAAAACAGGAGAATATAGAACTGTTACAGTAGCTGTAACTTAGATCATTTGCTCTTCACAGAACCTAAATGATTAACTGCAAGACAGATGCAAGGATTTTTCCCTGAAGAAATAATTCAATGTGAACTTTGAGAAATTATCTACTGAAGATTGGATGGGAGGGGTTTTAAAGGTTTGAGCTTTATATTTAACATTTTATTTCTTCCTTTTTGATTCATATCCAACTTTATTTTATTTTATTTGTTGCAGTTCTGTGACAAGATCAACTGATCAAACTACATTTTATTTTTTGGTTAGTTGATTGGTTTGGTTTTTTTCCCCAGTTATGTTCTGGTATGTGTATAACTAATAAACAGAACTGAAAACATAGATACGCATTACTGAATTACAATGTGTATATCATGTGAATTAATTGTAAGTATATATAAAATCATACATAAGCAAATGTGAAAGACTGAAATATAGTTGTTACTGGCTCAAAACAATTCTCTGTGTGTGTGAGGGGTTCGACTGGATTCTTACAAGGTGAAATTGTGCTCTGCCACTATATTCCACCTCCTTGAGAGCCTCTAGTGCAGCTGTCAGTCATTGGCACACCTGAAACTCCACACCCCACTCCCTGGAGCCTCTAACCCTGATTTCGCATGGTTGACAAACTGGAAGCCTGTCTTGGGTTGAGCTGGCAAAATGCCAACTGTCCAATAAAGAATGTTGGAGCTTCCCTCTCCTTGCTGAGAAAAGGGAGGAAAGGGGAAAAAACCCCTTCAAACTACGTTTATGCTTAAACTAACTATGTATATTTCTACAGAAAAGAGAAAATTAAGAGTAAATTACAATACAACATACTCACAAGTTAGAAATAACAAGAAATAATTTCCCACTCCCCAGTAAACACAAATTCTGCCATTCTAACTACAAATCACTCCAAAGAACTCAATCCCCAGAAAGACAGACTTAAGCAAAAAGGAAAACTAAGAACAAACATTTTACTTCCCTAAGATAACATGGTAGTAAGCTGGTGCTGTGGGCCTGGGCCTCCTTGTCCCTCCTGGGATGGCATGTTGTGTCTTCCTAGAACCACAGCTGTGAAGCAACTGACCAAGCCACTCCCACACTGGCTCTTACCTCTTTTGAGATGATGTTGGAGTATGGTATGGAATACAATACTATTGGCTAGAAGAAGTCAGATGTTAGCTAGCTCAGCCCAGCTCAAATCAGCTGACAGTCCCAGGCCTAGACTATTATGTAAAGCCTAAATTTAGGCTTACCTAGCTAAACCTATAACAAAGCCCCACCTAGGAGGTTGGCCACAGGAGTACAGAGCAAATATAACCAACACCACTAGGCTTCCATGTAGTTGTGGCCCTATTGTACTTGGATTTGTGTTACCTGGTTCTACACTGGACCTAAGGTGGTAGCCATGTTTCTCTCTTTCTCTTCCTTTACTTCTTCTTCTCCTAATGTCTTTTGCTTGATATTTGGGTAACTTAAACCTGGATGGGTTGGAATTTGCTGTCAATACTTTGTGAAACGCGTTATGTTGATTAAATGTTTGCTTTAAGCTTTTGCCAAATTTCCTTATTATCCAAAATTTGCCAGCAAAAGTGTGTTATTTTGACCTCCTCAAAATGTAATCATGTTTTTTCCTTTGTGTGACCTCCAGGTATAAGAGAACCTAAGGACCTTTTCATAAATCCATGGGGATGATTTCTGGGGCCTTACATCTTTTTGGTGTAAAGACACTACACTGAGCTCGTGGGGCAAACCTGGGGCCTTACGGAAACCAAACCATATATATTACTCATGCAAGTAAAAATATGAAACTTTAACTTGAGGTACATAAAATAATTAATAAAGATGCTAAATGAAATGCATATCTCATTACTCCATGTATTTTAGTAGTTTAATACTAATATATTATTAATCTAATTCTAATAAAAACATATGAAAGAGTAGAAAATCACCCAATAAACACTAGTATCCATATGGTAAAATTCCTATACTATTTCTAAGCTGTGTTTCAAATATATGCTCTTAAAACACCTCATCAGTAACTTAGCGAAATATGTCATATTGCTCAAAGACATAACTTAATATTTTGACCGAGCAACACATATCTCTCTCATATTACAAGCTGGTGTAAAGCGTATTACTATCAATATCAAGCAGTTGCATCTCATTTTCCATCAGTCAATCCTTGATAGCAAACTAAGGCGCTAATCAATATCAGACTCTGATTCTGATTGCATACACTCTTTTCCTGTTGTTGCTATTGTCTGGTAACAGAATTTAACAAGCAAGATTCTGAAAATGTCAGTATTGAAACTATGAATATATCAGGGAAATAAGAGCCCTTTCTCTAGGTTCTCTGAAAGAAAAATTTAGAGTGGACTGACATCTACATTTTCATACCTAGCAATCAATTATTCCTGTCAGGAATTAAAAACTACATTTACAGTGAAGATGACTGCAGATCAAGTGCATCAATAGGTTTCCCTGACCCACCACTTAGTTTTCAAACATGTAAATGCTTATCAAAGGTGTCTATTTAATCAGTATATTTAGTATTTTGATTTTTAATCATCTTCTGAGTAAAGCATCTTTATTGTTCCTCTACAGTAATGATGGTCCAGTCTAGTGATGAAGGTATAACTATAAAGTACAGTTTTGTCATGTGTATAAATTCTGTCATTTACCTAGATCTCAGCTAAGCTGTAAAGATAGGTGACCCTCTGTTAGTGATTAAGGCATAGCTGTTTTGTTCCTAATCCAAAGTATCACATGTAAGCAGAAAAAGAAATATTTTGTATGACTACAACTGTCTTTAACACAGGGTATTATTCTTTTATCTGTGCAATAGAGCTTTAGTGTTCCAGTCTTCTCCTTTGTAGTCAATGTATGAAGTGTAGTCCATGTCTAAATAATACTACTCTGGAAAAGATCTAGAAGCGAGCTTGGGGTTGTAGAGATCAGGGTCTTCTGAGCTCTTACTGTTTTGTGTGAGTCTAGGAAGAATAAGTACTTATGCACAAAGTAAAATGCAGGCACATTCTGCTCAGAGTCTCATACGAGTCTGAAAATCCTATGTGTGCCTAAATAATGATAATCTTTGTTGTAACCCTACATGTGGTCCTTCTGCCTTGTAGCTGCAAAGCTGCCAACAATCTGTCTGTGGATCATTGACTGCAAAACCTGTAGTTGTGAGCCTCCTGTGGTTCATGGGAGCATATGCAAAAGCAGGCAGCTGGGCTGGCAGCAACAGCTGTGTTCTCAAATTGTCATCCAGAAGCCTCCTACCAAAATAGGTGTCTGGAAATCTGTCTTATGACACCTGGAAGTGAATTACATCCATGAAATAATGGTGACTGGGCTCTTAGAAGGTTGATGTAGTATCTTCTTGAGACATTTATCACATTTTTTCAACACAAGTACTTTGTCCATGAACTAAAGTAAATCTTGGAATCAGAGCAGAGTGAGACCCTACAGAAAGGAAACATTTCACTCTTGACATGTGTCTTCTGCTGTTATTTTCATATGAATACATTTAGTTTCAAGCTACTTAGTATCTCAGACTCTCATATGATGTCACTGGACAGGTGGGGAGAACTTGTGGTGCCCTCACATTCGGGAACTAAGTTATAGGCAAGAATGAAATGCAGACATGAGGCTCTGTTTCTATGACCTATGTCTGTCATCAGTGAGAATTAGTGGCTATCTGGGACCTGAGCAAAATAACTGTCTTCCTTTCTGTGAAGTCTTTTAATATTGCAACTTTGGGATTTCTCTCATGGCCTTCTTACCGTAGGAGAAAAATTTTGTGTGTTTCTATCATCTTCTGCCCATGCAAGCCTGGGCAAGTCATAGCTCAACCACTCACTAATACTCATAATATGGAAACTGTTATAAAACTAAATCTACTTAACATGTTTACATTTTGACAGTCAATATTTTATTCTGTTGTTCTTGTCTTTTGTTGTGGTATATTTTCAAAATCTTTCAAACACAGGAGACTAGAATGCTGATTCATAAAGAGAAATACAGGGGTGAAAGGCATATATAAGGAGAAATTGTTGCCTCTGTATTTTTTATGAAGATTAAAAAGTGGGGGAGTTGACTCAGTTTTACTTGACTTTCAATATTCAACATAGCTAGATCTAATCAAAATGATGTAAAGGAATATATACTGGGACAAACATGCAAAATAAGTAGATATTTAAAACTATTTGGATTTGCAGCTTTAAATCTATGTTTTGATATCTTTAAATTCCTATTTTACAGTTCATAGTGAGAGTATATGAGCCAGCTTTTAAAATATCAAATTTAAATTTTAATATATTGTTGATATGTATCATCCTTTAGTCCTTCGTGCAGTGTTGGCAAAGTTTTCTGTGTTACCCTCTTTATCTACATATGTTCTTTCCTTTCATGACAAATTAATAGCATCAGTGGGAACTTCCAAAGAGGAAAATTGTTGCGGTGTTTCTCTATCCCTCCAGAGCAATTGTCTTAGCTGTAATGCATCATGCAAGGGAATAACAGCAATTTTGAGATCCAGTTCCAGATGTCCTTATAGAAATTATTTTATTTTAGTGCACAATCATCCAAGTTACAAGGAAAATTTAATCCTGCTAAACCCCTTTCAGGGTTTAGGACTCAAGTCTCGCTCAGAACAGGACTGCATCCACTTAGCTTCCTTTAGATTTTTCCTAGGGTAATTTTAAAGACTGTGTGGGAAGGAGGATGGCAGAAAGAAGGAGGTGAAAGACCATTTTAATCAATGAGCTGTGTCTCAGAGGTGACAAGGAAGAGCTTGTTAGTTCCTGTTCCAGGTCTGCCTTCCTAGAAAGCAGAGTCAAGATAAAAAATGATTTAGCAATAGAGGAATTGCTGAGAATCAGGCAGGTCTTCGAGGGCAGCTTTGACAGATGTTCTGTCCTATGCTTCCAAACATTTTTGAAACTATTTGTAGCTGGCAGACAGGAATGACAGACTTTGTTCATCTGGATTCAGGCTAAGAGATTCTTAAAAGTAGCAGGTGCAATCTCTTTTTAAATTTTTTATCTTTTTCCTTTTGACTTGCCTCATTTAATTATTTGGGGTTTCTTGTCAAACTTATTGTTCATAAAACTTAATGAAAACAAAGTAACTATCAGTTTATGTTCTGAGTACTGCAGCTGTTGTTCTGGGAAATTTCAAAGAGTTCTTAGAGCTCCAGTGGTTTAAGAATGACAAACCCATTACCTGTACCTAATAAAGTCAGAGATCTCACCATCCAAAAGGTGAAGAGAAATGATCCATAGTACTGCTAAGTGGTACGAAGTTCACAAGGTCTGAGTCCTAGCTGTCTAAAATGTTTTTTTCTTGGACTATGCTCTCAAGGCAAGTTTTCCCTCCTGTTACTTTTTGTCTGGCTCTACAAGGAGAGAGACAGATGTGTAAATATTATTTAGTAACAAGTAGCGTGGATATATACTGGAAAAACCAAAGTAAAGGAGTGAAATAGCACTGTTTTCAGTAGTCACAGCAGTATTGTGTGACTTCTCAAGGGAAGGATTTTGGACTTTATTGTTTAATTCACAAGGTTGGTTTGCTGTAGAAAAAAATGTATGTTCTCTTCTCCAGAACTCAAAACCTTTAAATGAAAATTTATTTCTTATTCTTTTGTCTTTTGTTATGTGTTCCTGTCTACTGTCTGGTATTCAGTGAATGATCAATTGTAGCTTTTCCTCAGTTTTTGGTTTGGAGCAAGAAAATAAAAAAGGCAAAGATGTGAGGGCTGAAAATCAGCTTAACAGCACTGAAGAGCATAAAAGGCTTAAGCAGAAAACCTTGGGTGACAGGAGCTAAGAGAAATCCCATCACGAAAGACTAGACTCTTCCTCACAAGGGCAATTGATGTTCAACCTCGTTGATGAGCCTGTCTCCTGCAGCAGGCTAAGGAAGAACCTTTGAGATGATGTTATCAGATCATGTTGAAACCGTTTGTTGTCTTCCTGCTCATGTAAATCCTTGTTATAGAAAATATTAACCACTTGTGCAACTGTAGCAGAAGCTTGTGTAATCGCCTAGTTAACATAAGTTAACATAACCTGTCCTCCTTATTAACATGTCCTGCCCTTAAGACCCTTAAATTGCATTTCATGTGTTCAATAAAGCATTCCAGTTTCTTCACCCTATTTGGGATTGTTTAGTTTTTAGATCTTTACAGTGGTCTTTGTTTGCAGTGGAAACTTTGATGGCATTTTTATCAACAATCAACTTTTCTAACTATATCACACAAAAGCATACATCACTTTCATAACAGTTTCTAAAAGCTGCTGAATAAAAATTGTTAGTAGAATGGGACTGAGAGATGTCTCATACTTTGTCTATTTGCAAACATTATTTGCATCATGCAAGTATTATTAAGCAATGTTACAAAGATGTGGTATAAAGTAAATGTGTAACATGTGTTCCATGCAGCAGGAATTTGAAAACTTTGTAATCACGTATGGATCAACCTTAACTTGGTTCTCAAGTTATTTTTATTTCACTTTTATTTTTGCTTTATGTTCATCCTCTTTATTGCTTCTCAAACATCTTTCTTGATCAGGTTTTCTTTAAGTTGCTTTTATTTNTAAATAATAGAAGGTGAGGGAATAGTATACCACTATCTCCCTAAGACAGTTTGCACTATTTTAGCTATCAAAATGTGAGTTATCATTTTGTACTGGTTATTCCTAGGTAATGGAAGTCAGCAGACTTCCAGTCTGCTCATGAATCCGTCCCATTTCCTTCTTCAACATCTGGTGAATTACTCAGTCCTTGTTTGTGTGTCAGTT
>VWZD01001176.1:0-135920 GCA_013396695.1 Sakesphorus luctuosus
AAAAAATCTATGTGGAACTTGGTAAGGCAGAAAGTTATGGCACTACAGGAAGTATCTAGAACTACAGAAGAGCATGTATTTTTTAAGTTGTCTGAAAAATCTATGAAATCAATAGAGCTCTTTGTTAAATGCTGTAAGGCTTACAGAGGGTTGGGCCTTAATTGTTAAAAATTTAATAAGCAAGGACATGTCTGCATGTATGTTAACAGAAGCAGCTGATCATCTGGTTGTATGTCACTGTATTGTCTTCTGGCAAACTATTTTTCAACATTAAGTTTTTCTACTTCGGTTCTCCAGAATCAAAGGACACTTTTTAAAAGCTGATGTGGAGGAGTGAATTTCAGTCTGGTCAAAGCCTGAGTTCCCCTCTGCAAGACAAAATAATTTTAAATAGTTACTCATTTGATATTTTTAATATTTGCTGAGCCAGACCCTTCTTCAATAGAAATTAGGAAGAAATTATGTACTGTGAAGGAAGTGAAGTTTCCTAGATAAGCTGTGAATGTTCCATCCCTAGAAGTGTTCAAGGCCAGCCTGAATGGGACTTTGAGCAGCCTGGTCTAGTAGAAGGTGTCCTGGCCTGTGGCGAGGAGGTTGGAACTAGAGGATCTTTAAGATCCCTGCCATTCTGTGATAAAATCAGCATGCTGCCATGGGGCTCAGTGGAGCTGTTGCAGGTAGGCTCAAGTGCTGCCTGGATCCATCACGTTTGATACAGAGAACTTCATAAACTACTGAAAATGATAGGTGAAGATTTGTTCGGTTAGTAAAAGTAGGTTAAGCCCTCATAATAGTGGCTTAATACCATTTCTTTTTAAATTTCAGGCTAATAAAAAATAAATCAACATGTCCTTACCCGAGGACAGAAAAATATTTCAGGTGGCTCTGGCAAAATGGGCCAAAGAGAAGCAGAACAGATATCATTAATGGCAATACATTCTGGTACATGTCATTTTGAAGTATCCTTGAGATAGCATATAAAAGATGCAATAAAACATATATAAATTGAATAATAGTTATGCCTCACTCAGTGTCTGCAGATCACTAATCATTTACAAAATAAAAAAGCAGGTATGATGTGGCTCTGCACTGAGCAAGTTGGACTGGAGTTCCCTCCCCAGATCCCCTGCAGCTGGAATTATTTCATGATTCTACGACCTCATATTCAGGGTGAGATAGTCCAACAACACGACCATTTGTTAGATAGTGAAAATATCAAAGAGCACTACAGAGCTGTAGCTTCATTTTTCTTCCAGGTAATAATAAAGGCTGATGAAAATAGAGGTGACATTCTTGCTATTGTGAGCTACTTAATGAGAGAGTTTTTCATAGCAGAATTACCTTTTTGTACTTGGAAATCTATAGGTACTTCACCTGGAAGCATAATAAGCCAGACTAGTAAAGAAAGCTGTAGTTTCAGTGCAGAAGAAGCAAGATACAATTTTCAGGTGGCCTGGCTGACCTCTACAATAGATACAGTGAAGAGCATTAAGTTAAAAAAACCCCAGTATTTTGGTGAAACTAAACACTTTTTAGATGCAATGCAAGGGCAAATGCCAGATGACATAGAGGAACAGAGTCCTCCTCCAGCAAATGGACCTGGATTCATACCATCCAAGGTGCCTCATCCCAGCCATGTATTACATGAAAGTTAAGACCACTCTGTCAGTGAAGGGGCATTCATGATGACTTGAGCTCCCTGGGGTTTAATATTTGTGACTGCTTAGAGAGATGGGGATGCCATCCTTCAAATAGGGCTTCCAGAGGTCCACTCCCCTAGTGGGAATCTGAATGTTTTGCCGAGGCAGTAGAAGGTTTTCAAAGTCACAAAGGAAATATTGCAGCAGTCTCTAAGCACCTGTGAAACGAGCAGCTTCAATAAACAGGTCCCCAGCCCCAAAGAGAAGGAACATAGTTTATAAATTAAAAAGTCACAGGCAACTAACACCAGCTTTAGGTGGGGAAGTGCTCAGTTGGAGATACAAGGAACAGGGAACAGATGAGGCAGCCACAGTAGACTTAATGTAGGCTTGCTTATTCAAGGTATGCAAATGATACAGCCACGACCATAAGGCCATAAAGTAAACAAGGCTCTTTCATTTAAACTTGCTGAGTTTAGTCCTGACCCCAGGGACTGACAAACAAACTAAAAGGATGATTGTTTCTTTTCCACAGCTATGCTGAATAGAAGCAGTCTTCTCTAATTGCCACCCAAAGCACGCAAACAAGGTAACAAAACAAGATTTTGCTTGCCTTCCCCATTTTGGATCAGATTTTTGAGCAAAAAGCTACTATTTGGAAAAGTGTTTTAGAATTGGAAAACACAGAAATGGTTGTACATGAGTGTGTGAGTACATGTATGAACCTGTCTGCTTATCAGCTCATACCTTTAACATTTTTCCCTCCAACCCCTACCATGAATGCTCACAGACAAAATTATGTAGCTGCTTGACATGGCTTTTCAATTGATGATACCCTATTCATATACCTATGTTGCTGCCAATCTTCAGCTTGCCTATTTCTCCCTTTTTACAGTTATAGATTTGTCTAACAAGCAAGGGTGACCAGCTCCTGCAGACCTGGACTGAATGGGATCCTCAGCCAGGTACACATGCATTTATATGAAGCTGCCTTTTCATCAAACACAAACAATTCTGGGAAATCTGGACACAATCCATAACCACTAGGCAGCTAGACAAAAAGGTTTTTTCCACTTCTGTAGTACTGCCAGCCTCCAACACTTCTCACTGTATCATCTGTCTTTATTGAGAGCTGTTAATTATAGCTACAAAGTCTGTTGCTATACATGCACTTTCCTTTTTTAAAGCAGCTTTAAAGGTAGATGCCTTCAAGATATTTTGTCACAGATTTTGGCTGGGAAAAAATGCAGAATTCCTTATCACTCCTTCTTGGATTTTGTTGTTTTTGTTGCTGCTGTAAAGGCCATGGAGAATCTGTCCAGGACAGTCCTTATTCAGTGAGTTTGTGCACTGGGGGTCAAGATACTTGGTAAGGTGATCAAGGTAAAATACATTCTGCAAAAACACCATCTGTGAGATGTTGTGATGTTTGGAAAAACAGCATGTTCTCAGCTTTCACCTTCTTTCTCTATGCAGTAAACACGATCACACTCTCTTTTCCCAGCCTGTTTTTTCCTTTGCCAGCCATAAAATGCAGCTACTTTTCTGTTTGTGTGTGCAGGTCATGCCTGGAGGCAGGAAAGGGAGGAGGCGACCCAAGGTTCCTTCAGTCTGGATTGCTTTTATTCCATGGTCTCAGTCACTACAGACAGATCACATCAGCATGGGTAGGATCAGTCAGCATAGGTGGATTTGCTCTTGAGGTCTCCTGAGAAAAGCCCTAGCAGTGTGAAAGCTTGGCAGCTTGCTCTACTAACCAGAGGCAGTGTTAATGAAATGCAGTTTAACTACAGACCAGAGATCGTTCAGTGCTGCAAGACACCACATTTTTTTCCAAGCAAAAGCCGTTATATAAATACATTGTTTCATAGTACATGCCCTGTCTGCAGGTAACAAGAACAATGACTTCTCTTTCCAGTTCTTGCCTCAAGCACTGTTATCTCATAGAAGGTAGATAATGTAATTATTTTAGAGCATCTGTTCAAGCCACAGCAGAGAAGACAAAAGTAATGGAACAGCAAGACAAAAATTACAGGACACCACTTAATTCAATCATCCTTGCAATGATTTTGCAAACCAGTCTCAAGATTAAAGAACATGGTTTTCTCCTGATCACGGAAGACCCAATTTTTATTCTCAATTAGCATTTCACAAAGGTCCAAAAGCCCAGAGGAGGTGATTCTCAACAGATGAAGGATCTTCAGATTAAGGGAGAGCTTTATACAGGACATGAATACTAACATCTTTTCAGAACATCATGGTCTGAAAAATAAATGCAAAGTCCAAGTATAAACCATGATGGTAAATTAGACAGGACTGGTTTCCTAAAGAAGGAGCCATGACCATTTTCTCATAAAAGCTAAGACACAAGCTCTCAGAGACAGTGTTAGCTACCTGAATAGAAGGAATCAGAAAACGAGTCAAACAGAATTTTAAAGAAAATCTCTTAACGGTATTTCCAGGAGATGTAAAGGCTGGGGTAGATTTAGAAAGCAGGGTAAACATATAAATGCCACCTTATGTTCCTGAGCCCACCACACAGGATTACCATTGTGAGAGCTGCCTCCAAAGAAGTTCGGATTTAAGCATTAACTTTGTGGCTTTCGGCCAGCCACTCACATCATGAGTCCCACGTAGGTACCAAGCTCCTATACCATGTATTTGAGGGAGAGAAAAACTACCACTTCCACCATGGTCCAGAAGCAGCTTTTTAAGCTTTTCAATGGAAGACATCAAGAGGAGGAGCATTTCAATTACAGTTATGTGCCTGAATCGGGGATGGTGGAGGGCACTCAGTAACAGTGAGTTTGACCAGTAGCCTCTCTCTTTCTCCTCACCCCTTCCAGCTACCTACCTTACATGCCTCGCATTTGTGTTTCTGCTGTAGATGTTTGCTCTCCCTGTGCATTCTGGGGGCAAACCAGGCATTCAGCTCCAAGCCAGCAGTGCTGCAATATGCAGTGGGACACTGAAAAGCTAGCTGTGGCACATTTCCTCCCTAATCTAACCCCTGGTACTGTCTTCAGTGTATAGAGGAGACTGATGTGGACAGGAGGCTACTCTAGAAAAACTCCGGAGCTGTTATTTTTTCAAGAACAGGTAGCCTGCAGAGCATATTTTTGACAGCTGGCTGAGAAATTTTTGTTTCAAGAGACTCTAAGAGCAAGAAACCATGACATTAATCACCTAAGAAAACAAGTCTCCCCAAAGAAGCAGCTAAAATGACGACTTTTGCGATCATGTGGCAACAGTGCAGCATGGTTGTATTATGTCAAGGCAGCAGTGAGAAGCCATCTCCAGAACTTCTGTGGGGCAACAACACACCCATCCCACATTCCATGGGGAGACACTTTCCTTTTTGAAAGAAATAGCAGCTACAACAGGTTTCTTCAAGAAGAGGTAACTACTTCACATGAGAAACAGAACTTCACAACAGTGACACCCTGAGCTCTGTGGCTTGGGCTTTAAGCCCAATAAATGCCCCATGACCGAGCTTGATGCTGTACATACAGGTTGGGCACTGGACAGGTGCCCACTAGCACTGCTACTACCACAAGCACTACATTGTTGCAGCAGAAGGCTTCATTACTACTGCTACTTGCTAACTGTACAAATGTACTTTGGCTTCAGCTAGAGCCATCCAAGAAAAGTGCAGGTTCACTGAAAACAGTCAGAGAGGTGATACACTGATCCATCAATAACACAACACTACCAGCAGCTTGGACAACAGTGGGAGGGATAGAGATGACTATGAGTATCATAAACTTTTTGCACAATATCCACATCTTTCCATTAGTTGCTTCAATACCAAGCACAAAGGTAAGACTTGACAGATTGCTGCAGAGATCAAATGGATTTAATCTGGCGTTACTCCTACCTGTCTAACTTGGATAAGAATTGGACATTCTATCTTTTTATTTCAAAAGTTCATTGTGTTATTTGGCTGTTTTTTTAATTATTATTTTTATCTTTCCCAAGAAGCTAATGTGAACTTGAATTGTAAAGTGATCTTATTTTGAGGAACACAAAGTAAACAGGTATTATTTTAAGGATAATGTACTGAATTAGACAATTAGAGTTTATAAACTGAAGTTGTTTGAAAGAAAACATGCTTCATTGGGTGACATTTGCTAAAAACACTTGTATTCATCAAGTCTTGATACCTCTGCAGCTTATTTATGGCTCTCTTGATGCTGTTTGCTCTGGTGGTGAAGCTCCCACCTAAGTAGCAATATAAATCAGTAGGATGCCAGAAGTTAACCACACTGCAACATTTTAATGCTGCTGCGTAAGAGAGACCCACAAACACAAACCACTGAAAATCAACAGTAAAAAAGCATCCAGTCCTGCCAAATCAGGCTCTGACCTTCTTTCTCTGTAGAGTTTCATCATGGCCAGGGAACTGGTTACCAGTGCTGTGTGGAGGGGCCCTCTGCCTGCTGCAGAAGAGGAGGGCAGTACCCATGGTGCCATGAGTTGCACTTTCAAATGAGTCAGAACCAAACTAAAGGACTGAGCTCCTCGAATTACTGAGGCTGCTGGGCTAGTGTCTCATCTCCTCTATGTTGGCAGAAATGCAGGTGAAACACATTTAGAAACTGGCCCACAATCTCCTGGACCTCAGGTGAAGCTATGGCACTGAAACTTTGTGGCCACTGAAAAGCTAAATCTGAGCCCATATGCATACAAATCAAAATGACTCTTGTGATGTCAATATGCTGGTAAACTAATTATTATATTAGTCCTCTATCATTGTTGCACCAGTATTTTGGTTCCATTTCAAAGGCATAACAATACTTCGGTGTTACTTGCAACTTTTTTATTTTCAAAGAAAAATCTTCAAATTCTTAAAGAATTTGTAGCAGCTAATTTAGAGGCAGTACAGGGACAAATCTCTGATTCAGTGAAAAAGAAGATTCTAAAATACGTTCAAACATGGTTGCAGATTAGTGCAGGTACGTTTGATGATTGTTTCATTCACCCAACATGTCAAGTGTGTTCAGGGTTTTGGTAGAGATTTAGTTCTAGCTTCTGGTGTTTTCTTTAGTCCTAATGCTTTATGAAATAGAAGCAAGATCTACATAATGAAACAAACAAATAAATAATCATGCAAACCATTTAAAGTCCTGTCCTTTCCTTCTCAAAAAATCATTAGATAAGACCTTACCACCAAAATAAACATCTTTCTGAGGTATTCTCCTTCTGAAATATGAACACATCCCTTTGTTATTCCCCCAGCTGGCACCCATAGGCTGAATCTTTATAAAGGTGTGTTTTGTCCTGCCTAGAGATACACAAAGCTAAACAATATCTTACAGAGCTTTTAATTTAATCTTTCATGTAGCCAGGGAATTTTAAGCCCCAGTGCTTTTAATTTATGTTACCTCATAAATTAATAATGTAGGTATGATGGAGGATGGCTCATCAGATTAAATGTGTCATTTTATAAAGCTGTTTGGAAGCAAAAAGTATGAAGTACTCTTAAATGATCCATTATGTGCATAAATCATTACATGCATTATTTCTGGACTGGACAATGGTTGAAATGAGTAATAATTTAGTTACAGTAATTTTATTTTAAGCTAGTGAGCACTTGTACAAGAAGGAGGAGAGCAATGCTGACCCTGGCATGCTCCTCTGTGGCTTCCCAGAGTGTTTTTAATACTCCTATGCCAGCAGCCCTGCGCCACAGTGCATGACATCCTTGGTAGCAACCATGGGAGAAGTTCTTCTTGAGCAGGCTACATTTGGGCACGATCCCGGCATTTGATGGAGTGCACAGTGAGCTTAGAACACTTTGGATGTGAATGCATGAGTTCTGGTTTTCTTTGAAGAGTGACTCTCTCCCCATGCTGTGGACACAACAGTCTACTTCAGCTTAAGCAGAAAGCTTCTTACTATGCAATATGGGTCAATCATAAATCCTTAATACTTCACTTGTGGCCTAATACTCAAATTTTACAATGAAACTGAATAAACTTGCTCTTACAACATTCATTGTAACACTATAAAATTTTGGTTGCAAATTTACTACTATTACACATAAGGAAAAAACATCTGTGTAGCTTGAAACTGGTTTATGTCCATAACAGGTATGATCTTCCATGAGACTGTGAAACATAAAAATGCATGTATTTACAGCATAGCACACATACTGGTACAATACAATAGGAATTTTAAACCCATAATGCACCACATAACCTGTGTGGAACACAGGTTACGTAACATCTATCCACTGTTGCTACAATTTTACGATTCCCCTTTTGTACATTTTCCCTAGTTGCTGCTGTTCTTTACATGCTCTGTATCTGAACAGGGAGATACCCCAAAGCATGCCTGCCAGCTCTGGTGTCCTGAGGAAGGGGCAGTGTGAAAGCACTGCCTGTGCCATGTGGAGGGGAGGCTGAGATGCCCAACCCCGCTGAGGAGGAGGTGGCTGTGCAAGTATCATTGGGGAACTTTGCTACCAAAAAACATCAGGTGCCTATGGATTTTAGCAACCCGTGTAAGCAAGATATGAGAATCCCTTCCTTTACTACTTCACTCCTAAGGTGACTTAGATATTGTATTTCCACCTTCTCCCACTGCCCCCCTTTCATTTATCTCATTGTAAATTCCTGCCAGAGAGCTCAGATAATATATAAAATATGATGGAGGCAAAGGATAAAATAAACACAAACTGATTATGCCAGTTTCTTTATAGTTCGAGGTCAGAATCATCTTAACTATCCAGAAGTCCACAAAATGTCAACCTAATATGTCCAACTACGCCTGGAGTGCAAGTTTCCTAAAGATGGTGACACCTCATATAGAGCTGCAAAGTCTCTGTATATGTCTTTCTCTATATATTTGCATACACATATAATATGCAAAAAGGAGGAATAATTAAGAGGAGAGGTTGGAATGCAATGCTTCAATTTTCTGACATACATGCACGTGACATCTCAGCTGTAACGGAGCAAGAAGATGCACTTAGTTCAGCACCACTGGAAGGTCTCAGTGTAGACAGTGGACACACCGAGGCAGACACTATGTAAACACGTGGTAAGGGGCACTCCTCCCTCTTCCCTAAGGGACTGTCTCATCCAAAAGAACATAGAGTACAAGGAAATCAGAGGTCTGCAGAGACTTGCTACAAACCACAGAACAAATTGACAGCAGAGCTAAGAACCAAAGCTGTATCTCCAAATGCACAAGTCTACCCTGGCACCCAGAAAAAACTCTGTAAGTTAACCCATTCAATCTGCTGGTCAGACACACAAATGCATAATCTTTACTGAGCCTGGGCAAGCTTCCTGATAATGATGTTCCCCGGCATCCCAAATAGGCTGCAGGGCTTGCACCTGCTCTTCAACTCAGCCGTCACTTAATTAAATGGAAGACATAAGACTACCAACCGTATCAATTTACTGCAGGAACAAAGAATATAATGCTCTGGTTTTAACCCCAGGGATCTGGCAAACCACAACTGCTCACCCCAGAATTCAGCAGTATTTAAAACATTATCTGAGAGCAGCTGGGAAGAAAAATACTTAAAAACAAAGAAACAAAAAGGTTGTTGCTTTTGGGCTAGTATTTGTTACTGGTTTTAGGTTAAACTGTAGCTTTCTGTAACCTTCATACTCCTCTCATCTCTGAAGAAACCACCTTTGCTGTGGTGTAAACAACAAACACAAATACAACAAAAACAAAGACTGAAGTGCAGGAAACATGGCATCCTTTAAAAATGCCTTTAAAGCTTCGGGATACTGCTATAGACGCTGCAGTGGATGATGCAGTGGATAGTGCAGTGGATAATCCTTTATCTGCAGCCCACAAAGTATTTGGAAGATGAAGAAACTGCAATAGTGGCTGAACAGCAAAATTTCCGCATTTATAATCTTAACCCTAGTCATCTGAGGCAGAGCATTTCCTGAGTGCCCTGGTTTCTTAGATTTTTCCTGTAGTAAGTTTCCACCTTGCTGCTGCGCAGCTGGGAGCTGAGAAATGTGCACTTCTTAGTGTTTACTTTTCTGAGCTACTTCATTAAAAGGCTATGAGCCCCACTGTGTAACAGAAGGGGAAGACGCTGTTCACATCCTTCCACATATCGGGGAAGCTCTCTGACATGGGACATCTTGATGGCTGAGTCATTCCATCTGTCCCAGATATCTCTCAGGCCAAAACCAGCTAAGCTGAGCTGAGCTGAGCTGAAGAAGTGCTCACCAAGAGGCATTCCTTCACACAGCCAAGAGCATCCTCAGCCCCTCACAGAGGATGGGCACTCAGGGTTTTCCATGAGTGCCTCAGGCTTTGTGGGTTTGGCTTACTGTAAAGACAAGGTGTGCTGAAGACAAAGTGCTGCCTTTGGTTATGACTGCGCTTCCTCCCGGAAATAAACACAACAGCTCGAGTTTAACTGGGATCAGAGCATGGCCTTTGATGTCAGGGGCACAGTGCCAGGAAAATACTGCAGCACTTTCTACTTGGCTATTCAAGGCCCTGCTGTAGTCCTGAGTTTGGAAAAGAAAAGCTTACTTAGCTAATTCAGAGACTGCCACAGAAGTCCTTAACAGATATTAATAAAACAAATTACATTTGCAGGAGTTTAGGACAAAAACTTGTTGATAAATATTTGCAGAAAATGTGGATTTTCATTACTTGATTTGCATGTGTTGGAAATAAATCTAGATTGCTTACTGTTGGAGTGAAATCATATTAGGAATAACATGGCACCTAGCATAGGACACACAATCAACTCAGACCATCCTTTAACAAACCTGGAGAGGAAAGCAAACACAAGTTTGATTTAAGTGATTGATTTGAACAAAATGCCTGCTAAATGTAGAGTAGCATGCAAGAGCCACAGGATTAAAAACAAAAGCTCCCATACCTGTATCTTTGCTTTGGAGACTGCTTTTCAGCTGACTTAAAAACATGTCCAAGATAATACAAAGGAAAGAATAAAAAGTTCCAGTTTGTTGCAAACCATGTTAGAGTGAAGGGTGCATCAAATTTCTTAAAGGTCAATTTTGCTAGCTGGGTTGAACCCGACCAAGAGGAGCAGACACCCAGAACCACGGCCACACCCCAGAAAATCTTCTTGAGTTGCGTCACGGAGCATTTCCAGCAACAGCGGTTCACCCTTCCACCGCCTTCCGCCCCAGCTTGCATCTGTGCTTCAGCTGGGGCTGGAGACTCCCGGGAGCGCTCATCCCCTGCGGAGAAAAAAACACATGGCTTACCAAGGAAATCCATCCTGCATTTTAGTTTTCAAATCTTAGGCCCTTCTGAAGTCACGAGCAGCTTTATGAGCAAAAGAACCCACCAGATCCTGCCACAAAACGTCCTTTGTTTTTAGATCATTGCAAAGCCTCTGGTTCAACTGAGGCATAATTAGAATGCAAATACCAATTATCACCTCTAGATTTAGAAGCCACTGGATAAAATGGAAATGAAAATTACATGTTGCTTTGATGTACACAGAAAGGCTTAACACACCACTTAAACTCATGCTGTTAGGATGTGTCAATGAATGAAAACTATGGTATTGAGTTTAATAAAGCAGCAAAGGGGCTTACAACAACACTTGAAAATGTTATTGTCTTGGAAAATGTGGAAATGGGCAGTTTATGGAATGTGGTGTTTCTTAAAAACAGTGAGGGGGACAATGTATTTCATCTTGAAGTTAAGCACAATCACTGCAACATAAGTAGCATGATTAATACTGAATTAGATCACCAGACATTTCAATGATCCCTTGAAAAACAGGTCTAAGGCTATAGACAGAGGGCAAAAATTAGACCAACCCACAGGCTGCTTTGAAGTCTATCTCTGACCAAGCAACCCTAACTTTTTTTAGTTCAAGTCCTGCACTAAATGAGACTGGACTGGAGCTTTGCCCTGTTATAACTGAGCCTATCATACTGCTGGAAATTTCTCTTCTAAAAAACATTGCCCCTTACATCTTTAAATATGAATTGTTATAGCCCTGCTATAACAGGGCTGTATCTGCTATCAGTAAATAATGTATCCAGCTTGTGAATAAATGACCAAAGTGAGGATAGGTGGTTCAGTTCTCACAGAGATCAAAAGGTGCTGACAGACCTCAGCAGCATGCCAATGCCTTTAGGACTTTCTACCTGCCTTTCTGAAATTCATTCCATTCAACATCTGCTACAGTTGTCAGTCACACACATATGGCACTCAGCAGTGATTTTTTTTAAAGATAGACTTCAGTTTAGTTGGTCTGTTCACTGGAAGGAAGATGTAATAGTGATTCATGTTGAAATCCATGAATCTACAACTTCAAAAGTATCCAGAAGTCACTGCATGCATTGAAAGATGAAAACATGTAAAGTACAGCCAGCACAATGAGAGACTATATTATTGCCAAACATTTATATATATTCAAGGCAGACTAAAGAGAGATCCACACACAAAAAGACCCCTCCCTGTCTTGGTAAGAATTAGTATTTGGAATGGAAAATCTCTTAAAACCTCTTATTTCAGGTTCACCTAAGTTTGTATTTACATGAGCTAATATATTCTGAAAGAAAAGGCTTCTTTCTACGGAAAGAACTATTTCTTTACAGATAAGAAATCTGAGCATTAGTTTGCCTAGTGAAGCAGTATTTTATAACAGGAAAGCTGTGGCCTCTGTTTGATAGCTTGATATCTAAAAAAGAGTGTACAGCAGCCAAAGCATAAACATCTAGCCTTTCTCAGTGGCTTTGAAAGAGATGGAGATGCTGCTCATCTCTCCACCTATTTCAGTTTTCAATAGGAGATTGTGTGGGCAGCCTCCCACATAACAGAAGATGCACCAGCAGGCCAATAAATTGTTCAAAGTTCACGTGACCTTGTATTAAACACATAACAGAAAGGTTACAAGCTACCTGCCAAATGCTAAAAGAAGCTAGAACTGAAAAAATACTGCCTGTGAACTCTTAGCTCATTCAAAATAATTCTAATGCATTTTCTTAGTAATACATTTCTTGTAACTAATGCTTCTTGCCTCACTTGCTGCACAGACCAGTCAGGGTTCAGTCTACCAAACAATGGTACACTCATTTCTTTTAACCTCATCCTATAACGGGCAGCTGTCAGCACTCTTTTTGCTGTCCAGCACTCAAGTCCTGCAATGATTCCCCAATTTTTCCTTTCCTCCCAAGATTTTCTTCTGGGCATTGTCACTGCAACACCAAACACTTCACACACTCTAACAAACTCCAGCATCCTTCCCATTGACCACAGGGATTTCTGGGTACACAAAAAAGCGAATCCAGGCAGCCAGGGTCCCAAACAAGAGTTAGGAGGAGTTTGTGCCTCTGTATCAATGCAACTGCCCTTAAGAGTGTACATTTCTGAAACTACTTAGAGAGGTAGGCAAAACTGTTCCTCCTTCCAGGAGACAGCCAGCAGGGTATCTGCCATCCCCATCGTTCTGCAGTTATTCCCCTGGGAAACAGGAAACCAGGATTTAAACCACTCCTGCTGAAGACTTTTAACATTAGGGAACATGCCTTAAGCCCTTAGCGTATATGAGATCTCAAGATGAATAGGTGCTCTGAATAACAACATTGAAGTCATGTTACTTCTTCTAAAATAAGAATCGATCATGATCACCGAAACAGGAAGGTACCACGTCTGGCCCTCTGGCCCAACACTCTTGGAAGTCCCTGAGAAGGGGGAAAATCACAGCTATACCATCTGATGCACCAGACACTCAGCATTCAGTAACAATGTTGTCAGACAGCGCATTACAGACACTGCAGTAAATACCTTCTCCCCACCAAGGGCTGAAGCCATGTGCCCTGGTCCCCCTTGTGCTGTGCACATACACAAGAGTCAGCCACTCACCTGGACACCTTGCATGAATATCACTGTCTTTAAAGTCTATTCCATGGCAATTACTTCCTAAAGCTAACTTTACTGATGTTTTCTCTACTACACAGGCAAAATTACTTACTCTGTTATATTTTTGTGTTAAGCATATCAACAGAAACATTCCCTTTCAGCAATAGACAGTACTGTATGCATAATTTCTAAAGTGATCTTGCACCTCAAGAGTTAAATTTCTAGGGACGCTCTTTCTTTCCATGCATATACACGCTGGAGTGAGTAAAAACTTATCCCAGGCACAATGGGTTTTATGATTATAGGGGTAAAAATCACTGTCCTGGTGATTAACAGTTACAACCTGAGACTTCTAATATGTGTCAGTATCTGTAGCATCTGTCAGTGAAACTGTATTGTGACCTCATGATTTCTTGTGCTGCCAGAGGGCTACATGCCAAATGAGCACAGCCTTTTCCAGTGGATGCAGCACTGTCCTGGATGGTGTCTGGAACATAATCTACCCCAAAAATACAGACTGTCTTTGGAGATGCTGGACACTGCAGATTATATACATCCATGTGGTCTCATCCTCTTATTTATCATGCAGGGCACTTGCCTGCCAGCTGGCAAACACAACACCCAGAGCTGTAGCTTCTACCACCTCATCCCTGTGTCACTGGGGGCATTCTCCTCACCCAAATCACAGGTGCACAGATGAGGTGACATCAAATCCACACTGGTTAAAAAGCTGCTCACTCCCTAACACTGCACAAGGGTCAGCTGGCAATAAAATAAAATTTAAAATTAAAAAAAAAATAAAGATGGCAAAATGTCTTTGTGGAATGGATGAAACAGGACATTAGAGAATTTTATTTCTGCAGTCCTCTAGTGGGCTTCTTCCATTGGTCCTTGCAGCAGAGTCATCTGCATGCTACTGTACACCACAAAAGAAAAAATTAAGATATTAAGCTAGAGGAAAAATGCCTGTCTTGCTTTTACTAATTTTAGCTTTCCGCCATCCCTCTTGTTCATTCAGTTTCATGTTTCATAAATCCCAACTGGAACTACTCCTCCTCCCTTTCAGCCCAACCTCTTCTTCAGGGCATTCAGAAGCAAATGAAGGAAATCACCTCCAAAGCTACTGACAATGTCATTACCCATGGAGAACCCCAAGCCCCAGAAAACAGCTGTCCTTCTATTTCCTCCATATGGGTGAGGCTCCCCTTAGTTGACTTCAGATACCTGGGGTAGGGACATCTATACCTGAGGTACCTACTCCACAGTCCCAGCTGAGACCATGAAGCAAAACAGGCCTGGGAAGGCACTACACCTTTAAATCTTTAAAGGTAAACCATTAAGTAGCTTGTCCAGATCTCTTCAAAAGTCTAGACAAGAGTCTTAAGACTCCTGTGCACATCTAGCCCCTTAAAGGCTTACTGTAGGACCACACTGTGGTGTCGGAGACTGTGGTACCTCAATGTGTACCTTAAAAATATGCTACTGATAAAAACCAAGGGTGGCATTCATCTTCTCAGTTTGAGACATCTGCTGCGCAGACTTGTACATCTTAGACAGTGATTTACACTTTCTGCATAGTTAGTAGACAGAAAAAAGACATTTCCATAGCACAATTTATCTCCTAAAGTAGACGATTAAAACAAGCCAGATGAATCACCCTCTCTGAGTGCTTGTTTCTCTCCACCAGCTCTAAACAGTCTGGGGCGACAAGCTTGAAGTAGGTGTCTCTGGTGTGGGTGTCTGAAGCTGGGTGAGATGAGTCTCACCTCTCCACCACTGCTGTCAGGAACAGATAGTAAAGCCACCACAGACAGCAGTGGTGGACTCAGAGCTATGCAGCACCACATAAAACATATTTAGCTGTCATCGATGACCTGCTTTAGCTGTTGTCAGCTAGTCAGCAAATGAGTTAAAGAAGTACTACACAAGTGCTGGGTGCTCTTGCCAACCCCTCAGAATGAGAAAGTGACCTTACAGAATAAGGTCCTGCTTATTAGGGACCAAAACATGTACCTCACAGTGATGCAAAGTCTGCCAGCTTCCCCAGGCTATGAATGTGTTTCAAAGTAAGCAGTCTCTCAAATATTTTGTAACTGCTTGAGCATTGTGCAGAACAAGTTTGTAAAGCTTGCAAAAATATATGCTTATCACAGAGGAGAAAAGGAGCTGCGGCAAGTCCTGTAGGACAGTGCCTGTCTCTCAGTGTGGTTAGAGTTCTAGAAAGGTGTGACACGCAGCGGGATCAGAGCTGGACACTACCCAAGGTATATTCTCACAGCCTTGAGTTCTGTGTGACCTCTTCTTCACCCAATAATCACAACATGGAGAGATCTGTGGGAGACTATTCCAACACATCCGAGAACACACAGGATGATTCCTGATGATGTTTTTCTGGACACACAATGTTATATGCCTCAGTAGCAGACTCTCAAACTCCTTAGATTTTGTTTTGATCCCATTCCTGCCTACCACACTAACTATGCATTATTTAGGTGTTCAGGATTTTTGAGCTAAGCTATTAAAACCAGCTGAGGCATCTTTTGGTGAAAAGATGAAACATACCAAATCCATGAAGTGATTTATGTCTCTAATTGCCATTGCAGTTGTCTAAATCTGAAATGTTGATATTTATTCAGATATGTTGCTCAGGCATTTTCTTCACAGTCAGGTTAAAGAGTGAGATCGTAAGGATTCACTCGTCACCTGGCAGATCACCTACTGGCTAGTGCAGCTTTCTTGTGCCATTGTCGATGATGACCTCTCTTTTCAGAGGTCATCCTAGTAGCTGGTTTAAGGAACTGTTAATATTTCATTTTGGAAGCCAGTAATTCCCATGTATCAACCTTTCTGCACAGATCAGTAATGAGAGCATGCGCAGCCTAACTTTTCCATCAAGCGACATTCCCATCTTCTCCAAATTAGCTTTAGCTTTGCCAAAGCTGCTTGTATCAGCGGCATCTGTCTCTCAGCCCCACTAGAGCTCATCAGATGCCAAAGAATCTGTTCCTGGGCATGCCAAAGCACCATGACTCCTAACAGCCATGTACCTCTCTTTACACACAGACCCTGTCAGAATTCAAAGACATACTTGAGAGTTTCCATCTCTCATTTTAGGAGTCACCTCCAAGAAATATTTCCATTCTGTATTTCAAGTAGTCACTGGAACAAGGTCTAGAGCCTCACTTTTGCTCCTTTAGGCAAAAGATCTCCTCAATTCATGCTTTCCCAGTAAATAAGGGTATTTTCTATTCTGAGCAGACCAGTTGTGCTGATATCTGAGTTCCCCTGACCATGCAGGGCCTGTGGATTAGGGCACCTCCTTCCTAGCAGAGGGGTAGAAGGCTGCTCTACACACTGAGCTACTGAAAAGGAGCACACACTCCACCTCCACTTTTTGAAGGAAAAGTTTCAGCCACTTAGCTGTCAACTCAGCTCTGAAATAGACTAGTAAAGTGCTAAAGAGAGTGAGCAATACTTAGGGACAGGCATCTTAGAGGGAATAAGGCACAGGTCGCTGCTCGGCATTATCTACTGGGCAAACTAGATGATTCATCCTGCAGCCTCACCAGTGTTCTCTGAGGGTAGGCAACAGGCACAGCAATAAAGGAGATGCAGGTCCCCTTTCTAGGTTTTTAAGAGGCTTCTGATAAAATCCCACTCCAAAGGTCCTTACAGAAAATAAGCAGGCAGAGGTGTTGGAATGGATAAAAGGCTCAGTACAAGATAGGAAACCAATGAGGAGTAAATACAGTAATGGGGGAAGTGGACAAAGCTCTGCAGAGGTCTGCTGTGGGACCAGCACTCTTCACCATTAAGCCCAGGTAGTTGAGCCATGAGGTGACAGTTTCCTCACAATGTGAAGTTAGACAGGTCAGCAAGGGCAATGGCCAGCTGTAAGGGTTGACAGGCTACGTGCCTGGGTCATTAATCGACAGATGGAGAAGTGTCCTGATAAAGAGATGCAGGTGGGAGTAAACAACCCACACACTGTACGCTCAGTGATGAGCTCTGGCCATTGCCACCAGGGATCCTGAGCTCTTCACAGGCTGCTCCATGGAAAAGGGCAACTCAGTGATCAAGACCAGCCAAAAAAGCAAAATAACTGCCAAAAATTATTGGAAACAACGCAGAAAAGAAGACAACTATTTTCCTACATCTGGGGAAACTGCAGCTGTCAGCACACCCACACTTCAAGAGGTGAATCTGCAGCTAGAAAATACATGTTCCTGATCAATTCCACCAAGGTGGAGGCAGGACGTGACAGACCTTTGGTCAGGCCTTGTATGGCAGCTGTAGATGTGATTTTTGAGGAAACTGCTCTTGGGTTCCTGCAGGAAAGCTCTGAGTCCCTGTGGGTGGCTGGTGGGTGGGACTGCAGCACTTAGTATTGCAATGACTTTGGGTTTGCTCAGATTTCCCTAACTTTCCATGGTCGGGACTGAAGGTCTAAAAGATCAGTATTATAATTTTTAATGAATGTCAATTAATGTATCATAATTCAAAAATGACAAAACTGCATAAAAATTTATTAAATCAGTTTTTAAAAGAGAATATTGGGTCAACATAACATTGTACATATCATTTTTAGATACTAATTGGGAAAAGTTCAAAGTACTTTCTTTAAATACTTTGCTCTTACAGTAAGAGATAAAAATAATTTTACTTAATTTGATCATGAAATGGCATGACTAAATTAAGAATAAATCAATACAGAAAATAGTTTTAAAGTCCACAGTAGAGTTATTTTAAAGAACAAAACTAGGGTATTAATCTGTTAGGTCAGAAGGTCTAAATTTGGTTGAGGCCACAGAATAAGGGATGCATGCATCTAAAAATGGGGAAAAATACATGAATACAAACTCAAAGCAAGAAAAAACTATTCTGAGTTCAGACCATTTTTCCTATAGGAATTCACAGTATAAGTTAACTAATTATAAAAGTAAAGTGTTATGATAATCTATGCAGGATATTCAAACTTGTCTGATCATCTCACCTTAATTTCAGCAGGGTAGAAAACAGGACTATTGGTTCATTGGCAATCAAGATGATTCTCTTGTCCTCTTCTCTGTGGAAATCCATTCCATATCTCTGGTATCACCAGATCATCTGTACAGCTTAACTTGTGCCAAACAGGCCTAAGTTTCTTGTAACAGATACTCCCATATCCTAAGGTATTACTCACAGATACAGTGTTTTTTATCACTCATGGTTATAATATATAAATTCTTGTTTTATCCTGTGCTAAGTATTACACCTAAACTTACTAAAAGCTGGAACTAAATAATCTGCCCATATTTGCTGAAGATATGCCAAATTCTCCTCCCTAGCATACATATGCCTTTCTTTCTGTCAAAAATTCCAGCAAGGTTTTCTGCAAAGTATGTATTTTAATTCCAGTTAGTGATACAGAGAAAGCTGAAAAATTATCAACTTCATACTGCAGCAATTTGGACTTTAATCCATTTAATTTATCTTCAGAGCCAACTGCTTAGAAATTCTATTAAAAGTGCTGCATTCGAATGGGCTTCATTAAAATATGATATTCTACTTTGAATTTTGTGAAGTGAGGAGTTCCCCTAAATACTCTCCTTTTTATTATTAATTAGAATTCATAACTGGAGTCATAGTGGAAATGGAAGATACTGGGTACTTATTACAGCATCAGCATTGTTAGACTGGAAATTAACCACCATAAAAGCATGCAAAGAATAATCCTGATTATAAGTTATGTATTTTTGATATTATTCTGCATTCCCTTCTTGAATAAAAATTACAGAGAGTTACCTGGCGAGGTCACTGGGAGTTTCGCCACTTACTTTGAGGATTTATGGAAGCAGAACTTCCTTTAGCACAAAAATCAGATATGACCAAAACTGTATCCTGGGCAAATTTTAATCAAAGTCTGTTCAAATTTCAGACTGAACAAAGGGTTGAGAAATTATAAAAAACAGACTGGATTCTCTGCAGGAAACTACTGCATTAATTATCTGGGCATTTGAGTGCTATGTGTCTTTCTTGTGTAATAGTTTTGTCTCCAAGGGAATTCAGCTACTTATACTAATATAAAGAACTCATTTATATCAATGCATATATGCAGGCAGGTATGTGAATCCATGCTAACTGTGGAGGCTATGCTAACTGCATGTTATTAAAAAAAAAAAAGACAATGTTCTTTCTTCCTTATGGAGCTTTCAAATATTCAGAGCTGCTTGGCCTTCAAGTAAGCCCAGTTTTAGACAGAAGATCCTGCTGTAGCCCACTGGTTTCTTGCATACTGAATTCTAACTCCAACTGATTGTTCTCCTAGAACCTAAATGATTAACCTACTATTGAAACTCAAACACAATGCTTTTCTTAGGTCTTAAGCTGAGAACAAGATAGTAGGAGCACCTGTTCTCTGTCAACCAATAATCAGATATTGGTGTGGACTTGACATGGACTTGGGCATGCTCACAGTTGTTAGACTAATCCACATATACCCACAGAAGTCCCCACATGATTTTCTCAAGGATGGAGGAAAGATGAGATGCATCCTTAGCAGCAAACTCATCAAAAGCTGAGTCTCCTTTAAAAGCCCCAGGTTTGC
Organism: Sakesphorus luctuosus; assembly: GCA_013396695.1. Lineage (NCBI taxonomy): Eukaryota > Metazoa > Chordata > Aves > Passeriformes > Thamnophilidae > Sakesphorus > Sakesphorus luctuosus. The sequence continues at coordinate 20,065 of VWZD01001176.1, forward strand.
CTAGACCCACGTGGGCACTGAGGGACTCAGGATAACTCTGAGCAAAAATACATTACATGCAAAAATTCTAGTTTCTATTTTCTCTCTGATTCTTGCCTCTTCCCCTTTTCAGTGAGAAAGGCTTTTGCAACCCACTATTCCTCACTTGTTTCAATCAGCTACACAAGACAGACTTATGCCTTTTTCAACCACAAACACAATATTATCCTTGCTGAGAGTTGCACTAGGGAATTTGAGGTGACTGTGGAAAAGGCATTTCTAGCTCTTACTTCCTCACTTTTGTACTCTGATAAAATTACAAGGCTAACGTGGCTCACGCTTGTTTTGGTTGTTCTTTTTAATTGAGGATGCTTGGGGCCAGAAATAGTGATACTGAACTAATGTATACCTATTACTTCCAGCAGAGTCAACACATGACTTTTGTATAACCAAAGGGTGTTAGATCTCATGTCAAAATTCATGTCTTGAGAAGGACTCACAAAATTTCCAGGCTAGGTACCTCTGCATTAGGTTCAGGTAGAGTGGATCCACGTTTCTGGAACTGGGCAGCTAACACAGGAGGTGGTATCTGCTTTCTCCAATTAATGGTGCCCACACATTTGGTGAGCAGCAATGCCTGAAAGCAAGCCAGCACCTTGTTTTCTGTTGCCTTTGATCTTATGCTGCAGTGGCTGTCAGCAAAACCCAGTGAAGACTACAAAGTAAATGTACTCTTTTATTGGCCAAATTCCTGCTTCCGCAGGATGCTATCCAGGTCTGCAGTGGCATCTCACGGTTTATAATTAACAAAGATTAACTGGGCTGTGACTAAAGGTTGGCAGTGGTACTCCAGCCAAGTGCAGAGAGCTGCTTACTACATAAGTGAACATGCTATACTGAGTACAATGTGCTAGGAAAGCAACAACATAAATAATCCTATATATGAGCCTTGTTGCTGGGAAATTGTTGGGCAATATATGTTGAGCTAACATACACTAGTATGTTGAACTACTAGTCTATTCTGAACATGGGCTCTTACACTGAGCTGCTTCTATGCTACAAATCCTAGTGTTTACAATTGTCAGCCATTAGGAAATAGGGACAAAATGTCTTTTACAGGAATTACAAAATTAAATCAGGAGACAGTGAATAATGCATTCTGGTGACTTAATATTTATTTTTTACTGGTTCTTGTTCCAGCTTCTCATGGGAGAAATCTATAATTAAATAGATGGATTAGTAATCTGCTTATTTTCTGAAAGCAAATGCCTAAATTGATTCAAGATGACTACAAATGCACCTTACTTCATTGAGGGATAAGTGGGTGAAATGAAATGGTCTGTGATCTAAAGAAGGTCTGAGAAGATGGTCCAATTGATACTGTCATTCTTAAGCTCTGTCACTGTAAATGAAACTATTGTTTGTCCATTTCAGCCACTAAAGTAAGGAAGCTTAGATAAATCTTTAATAACTTATCTTTCTGCTTTGTGATGCATTAGAACTCCTGCTCTGGCATTAGTTTAGCAACATCAAAATGGTCTCATTTTATTTTTGCACCATTTGAGGAGGGGACACACAGTGCAGAAGTAATGAGTCACCTCCAAACTTACAGTTTATGAGTTTGCACAAGCGCGATGGCAGCCAAAATAACCAGTGGGACATGATCAAAGATGAGCTGGAAGGACTCCCCAGTGAGTAAGCCTAGCACAGCTAAGAGCAGCTGATTTTGAGGCTGTTTAATGTCTAAGAAAGCATGGTGCTATTTCAGAAGGGAGCCAGGTGTTATGCAATAAGAAACTCCTCACACTTTTGGAACAAGCTATTGAATATCTGCTCAAATACGCTGTTGTGCTAACTGAAAATACTGCAAGGAATATGAAAACTGGGCAAAAGTTGCCCTGGGCCAAAGTCAGACTGTAATTAAAGCCCATGTGTATTTAACACTCGGTACCCAACATAAGCATAGAAGAGGGTACCTCTTTTACATCAGGGGAGTAAGTTACATTATCTTTACCCTGTAGTAATAGAGTGCAGGATGGCAGGTACTATGGAGAAGCAGATACACAGCAAACCTACTCCCCCACTCATTTCTGTACCTGCATCCAAACTTGTTACCATCACCTTCACCCAGTTCCAGTCAGGAGCAGGAGAAATCTGCTACCATAGCTATGGAGCAAGAACAAGGCGGGTTTGATGGTCTGTGCCCTGATCAGGAATGTCCACATTGAAGACTGTCTTCTGTGCAGAAAGACAGCCTGAAAAAAGTGAACTTTTACTAAGTTAACCACTCCATGCAGAAGCTAGCACACATTCCTCACCAAGGCCACTTCAGCAGAGATGCCCTGCCTGAGCCACAGAGCCACCAGCCTCTCCTGTTCTCCAGCTGCTTCTGTTTGCTAGAACACACAAGCACTGCAAATGTGTATAATGTATGGCTTGCGTGTGAAAAAGACCAGCAGGCACAAATCTTGCTTCTAGAGATGTGAAGGGTGAGATTTAAACAGGGTCTGCCCCTGTGCTCAGTCAAGTACAAAAATTGCCTGACTACCAAAACCTTTAGAGGCCATGAGCAGAACACTGCTAACACTTACACAGTTTTACCCAGAGATATATTTATGCATCATTTGAGCTTATTTTCCCCAAATGATGCTTTAGTAGAAACCTGAAGTCACTGTTTTCAATAAAAGAAGGCTTGGCCAACTCCTATTGCATCTATTCATGGCAGGGCCCTCTTGTGGCCAGAAGACATGTGCGTGAAGTCTGGGGACCATGACTATCTGCTGTAGATATTTCCTTGCCTGCTTTGAGAAAAGATGTGCTGCTTGTTTTTAGGCAAGTTGCTTCATTCTGCAGTTTCTTGGCTGCTCCATCTGCAAAATGAGGATAATAAGAATCTCATCTCTTAAGCAAGCAGACTGCCACTCATGAAAGTTTTTGCTGTGCTTGGGATCTTCAGTTTGTACTTGCTAAAGAAGTGAAAAAGATCTATTATTAAATTGATTACAGTGTTGATACGCTTGTGATGAATTCCCTGCAGGCATGCAAATATATTAAAGGCCAAATTCATTTCTTGTTTGTACATATACATACTCCTTGCAACTCCAATGATGCAGACGAGGTTACTCCAGCTGAACATGTGGCAGAATCTGGTTCCATGGCAACTCAGTTCAGACATTTATGTGAAATAATTGATAGCAGAGAGGTGTCATTTGCCTTATAAGCAAATTTGAATATCACCAGTCGCTCTTCCTGACAGAACAGTGCAGAGGAAATGTGCTGTATGGGAAAGCTGCAATACCATTTCCTTGGTGCTGAAAGCCTGGGAATATGGGGCTCTACATAGGGACTAACTAAGGGGAGGATGTGTTTTCTCTCATGAGGTGATTGTTCTGCAGCTCTTCATCACAGTTAATGTTACTTATCTCTGGAAGATCCTGAGATGCAGAGCAAGAATGGAAATATTTACCTTGCCAAGGAAAGGAAGTCAGTCCTCAAAGTACACTGTGCTTTCATGTACAAATAGGGTGAAAACTGTCACTTGGTTGGTGAGAGAGGAATGGCTGCTGCAGTATGGATAGAAGTTGGTGAGAAAAACAACAACAGAAAGATGAAAAAGAACAACTCAGGCACCAAGCCTACATTTCTCAAAATATGGAGCATGTGCAATGATACCAGGCACAAAAAACACATGGTATGGTTACTGCCTGCCTGAGCAATGCACGTAGATATAGTTGTCTTGAAAAGTGCTGGTACAGCAGGCTCCAAGCATACTGATGATTCAATCTCTGAAATAATTTGAAACAGCAGTCACGCTTCTGAAGCTGCACAAAGTCCTTATCTTCCTTTTAAAGCAAAGAAGCTACTGCACCAGCAGGAAAATAGAGGGAATGCTGGAGGGCTTTACAGCAATGCATATCAATGAAAGGCTCCTCTTGGCTAACCATCCTAGAATGAAACATATTCCTAATGGTTCTGCCAAAGATCCTTGAAATGCTTTGATGGTGGTTGATAGAGGGGAAAATCATCATAACTACAAAGCAGAGGAAAGTTTTGCTGTCTTGCTCTTGCAGCAATGTCTATACCCTTGCAATGGATTTGGGCCACCAGAGAACTTTAGAAAGGCAATCTCTGCCAGAGGTATAGCAGCCAGACCAAGGGAAGCCAGCAGTCCACAGTATGCCCACTGCCTCACTTTATTTTTGCCTGTAACTACATCGTGGCTTTTTTTATACGGCTTTAAAAAACAGCTGGCAAAATTAGTCAATATCAGTCTAAAAGGAAATGCCAATTGATTTGGGAAAAGAAGTTCTCAAACAAAGCCAGTCAGTTTCATTAAAGGGAAGGAAAGAAACTCCAGGCGCTATCATACACCATCATCAAGGCTATTTAGATTTTTGTCACTGATGACAAAGGAAAAAGGCATCTGAAGTAAAGAAGGAAAAGTCCAACTAGGTCAACAAAGTCCCTGGTGGGCAGCAATAGGGTATCTGAGAGCTGGTATGCAGAGCAGACATGGACATGCTTGAAAGGATTTGATTTTACAGCATGGTGAGAGTGCTCTGCTTCCATTTCTATGTAAGGTAGGCAATAAACTGTATTTGAACTGGTAGAAGAGGAATGAGATGACCCACATTTCAAAGCTGGAACCTGGTACATTATTATTATTTATGATTCATAAAGCATGTGCAGTGCACCACAAGAAAGGAAGATGTGCTCCTTGCCCAGAGGAGCCTCCAATGCAAACCTTGGGAGAAACACTCTACTGTGCACAGGGACAACTCCAAGATCACTTTTTAATTCTAATTATAGTGTAACGAAGATCAGGCCTGCTCTTCTTCCCATCTGAAAACTGAGATACCTTTTCCTATCTCTACAGGGAGTGATTTTTTATGTTATGGGAATGCAACAGCTGTATTCTCTGTGAACCAAAGTAACAACCTTCAGGTACCCAATTTTCCAGTTTTATTTGCTGATTTTAGTTCCTTTCCCCTCTTGTGCATTTCTGCCTGTTCTCACTTTCTCCTTCACAGAGCTTTTGCTACCATTTTTACTTGCCTTTTTTTTGTTTTTCAATATTACTTTTTCCTTTTTCATGGGCTTTCTATGGAGTCACATTCACATTTTGCCTCTTACTGTTTAATAATTCCCTTTTCTGAGCCGTTTTTCCTCTTCACCTTATCTTGCCCATCCCTTTTCTGCCTCTCCTCCCTCCATTCCCCTTGGACAACCTTTTTGTTTCATAAACTCCGTTATCTCAACCAACTACCACATCCTCCAGGGCATCCCCCAAACCAGCAGCTTTACCTTTGCTCTTCCTTCAGGAACTGAGCTCTATATGCATCCCTCAGATGGGGTCTCCTTCACATCACTCCCAGTCTCACCTGCTGTGCTTCTCCAGGACGTGGCTTACAGGTTACCACCAAGATCACAGCTCCTCACTCCAGACCTCCCCACTGGGTACACCCAGAGCTTCAGATTTCTCCGTGGAACCCTCCTGAGCACATCAGTGCCTATTTCAAGGTCTCCTTAAAGTCTCCAGAGGTCTCTGTGGTCCCCAGAGGTCTGCCAACACGTCCCCCCCCCCACACCAGCTCCACCCCATTGGGCTAATAATGTCCCTGTTGGCCATAAGACCACAACCCCACGGCTACCATGCAGCTGGATTGGCAACTATAGGTGAGGAGAGACAGCTGGAACAACCTGTACTCCTCACATAGGTGGAGCAAATCTGTCAAGCATCCTCCCTCCCTCCTGCCAAGGGTCCTGCATGGCACGTACTTGCCTAGGGGCTTGGGCGCTGCTGCCGGGCCCCGAGGGGAGCTCCGGAGCGGAGCTATGCCTCTGCAGCCCGGGTGAGGAAAGACCCGGAGCTGAGCGGGGCAGGGGACAGGAGTGGGCGCCGGCGATGCCCGGTGGTGGGGTAGCTGCGTTCCCCACCGCCCGCCCACGAGTCGCGGGCATCGCCCCAGCACCGCACTCCGTCTCCCCGGAGCATCCCCTGTAGCGGTACCCGGTCTCCCCAGAGCATCCCCCGTGGCGGTACCCGTCTCACCGAAGCACCCCGGTCCCGCTCCCAGTCTCATCGTTTACCTTCCACTTTGGTGAGGGTAAGGACGGGGCTGTTGCAAGCGCTGAGCGGGGCCACCCTGGCCGAATGCTTCTTCATGGCGAGCCCGTCGCCGGCGGCAGCTCCCCGCCGCCCCGCGCCTACATCCTGGCGCCGCCGGAGNCTCCGGCGGAGCACGCAGGGAGCAGGGACCGTAATGCGGCTGCGGACACCGCTCCCGCTGCCGCCGGTGCGCCAGGGCTCCCCGAAGCAAGCCGGGCTCCTGGCCCCGGTGGTGACTGCTGGCCCTGGGCTACTGCACCCGCACGGAAGGGGCTCCTGCTTCTATCACGGGCTGCTCAGTTCTCTTCACACTGTCTGAGGGGAAAGGAGAATTTACACTCTCCGAACCAGTTCTTGATTTGCTCCGCATTATCACTCCCTTATTTTCCTTCAGGTCCAGCCACTATTCCGGGTCTTATTTTCATCCATGCCTTTAGTAATTTCTACCATCCTTTCCACAGCCTTTCTGTTCCTGCCATGTCCTTTCCAAGCGAGAGAACAAAATTCGACCCAATAGCCAAGATAAGGCTACCCCACGGATTTACCAATAATATTCCAATACCTGCAGTCACATACTCTATAGCTTTCTTAACACAGTTTAACAACTTCTTTTTGAGGCATGAAACAAAATACATCCATAACTACACATGTTAAATAAAATGTACTATGTCACAACTGGATGCTGCTTGCATGTAGCAACTTTTTACGGTGGTGTTTTTTCAGCAATAATTTTAAGATCCCCAGTCATGACATACCCACAACATGTGGTAGTGTTACTGTTCTGTCAAAGCATAAAAGTCTAACTGGTATTAATTAACAAGACTTACTGAAAAGTGGATGCAGGAGAGAACACATCACAATGAATATGAAAAAAGGTACACATAGCTATAAGCAAAGAATAAGGTTTCACAAGATGCTGAGGGGACAGTGACCTCAGTGCCCTTTGCTCCTTGTGATTTTTTCTGTGGGTATGAAAATACTCAGCACATTTACCAGGTTCCAAAATAAGATGTGTCAGCAGACAAAGACGCAAATACTCAACATTTCTTAAGATTTGGTCAAATTAAAATGAGTGTACTTTGCAAACAAGACTGGGCAGCTATCAATACTTCACAAACATTCCAAAGTATTCGTTAATTATATAAATAGTAGCTACTGAAAAGCAGTCCTGAAAGACTGTTCAGGAAACCGTGGGAAAACACCACCTTACTTCTGCTATCTGGAGAGTTCTTCATATTTAAGAGGCAAGCTTTCTCACAGGTCTCATCTGGTGATCTGCAGTCTGATGAAGCTCCAGGATGTTTTGCACTTCCAATGCCTCTTCTGTGCAGTCGTAGCTCTAAATAGGGGCTAACTAAGTGAAGGATGTGTTTTCTCTGGTGAGGTGATTGTTCTGCAGCTCTTCACCAAAGTTGATGTTACCTGATGAAGATCCTGAGATGCAGAGCAAGAATGGAAATATTTACCTTGCCAAGGAAAGGAAGTCAGTCCTCAAAGTACACTGTGCTTTCATGTACAAATAGGGTGATGAGCTTTATACAAAAAATCATTAGGTTCCTTTCAAAATGATCCTTCTGAAAAGAATTTTCATGTGCTCAGTGCTAAGACCACAAAATGTCTGCTTGGTCAAATGAAATAAAGACAACTCTGGCTTTCATGATTATTTTCACGTCTTCTTAATAGACATAGCTGACCAATTCATCTTCCTGGGATGGTACAGATCATAGGCATGTTTGAGAATTGTGGGGCCATCTTGTTTCTTGGCACTATTTCATCTTGGAGTTCAATTAGTCTCTGATTTTTTGAGGAAGTTACATAAAAGGAGGCAGATCTCACCTCGGATGGTTCTGTCCATGAAATATTTCGCAGCGTCTTTTATCTGAGGATTTCAAAGCACATTATAAAATATTAATTTATTTTACACTGCCTCTGTGAAGAAAATTCAGGCTCACTGGTGGGTAAAATACAGGCACAGAATGGAATATACTCCCTTGGATTCAGATGACCAATAATATCAGAACCTGGAGAACTCTGGCCTCTGCTTGGAGCAGATCTTCCAGGATCATCTGAGCCTCTGCTATATAAGCAGGAAAACACTAAATCAGCATTTTATATCAAAATTTCACCTGTTTTTCCTAGAGGTAAATGGCTATGAAAGGCAGGACAATCAAACTCCTCTTCTGGTGATACTAGGATATGTACTAACAAGTCTTTGTTGCTGAGCACTTATATTCTTTCCCTCTAAAATGTTTATGCTCTCTTATTTTTAAAAGTGAAGACACAGTAAGCACATTATATTACTTGGAGGATGGTGCTGCTCACCTAGAAAAAAAATCACATTGAGAACAAATGTTTTTTTGGATGACGTTATTTTAATTCTGCATACGTATAATATTGCAGGGTTTGTAGAAATGTTAACATATTTAAGGCCCACAATGTTTTATTGAAGTGTAGAATTCCAAATATCAAAGACCTGTATGCAGTAAATCTCTCCTGTGGCTGGCTGGCCCTCTCCTTGTCCCAGTGAGGATGATGTCCAAGTGCCTTGCTCAGCAGAGGCTGGGAGAGCTAAGAGGCATCTCAAGTTTTCAAGTTATCCTGTCCGTCTTCCTCCTCCGATGATGCCTTGCACGACCACAGCACTCAAGCCTTCCTCTCCTCAGTGTTCAGTTTAGTCACTCCAGAGTAGCTTTCAAAGCAAAGCTATCAAGAGCAATCAGCATACAACTAGAACTGGTTTCAAACTGGGGAGAGAATGTCTAACCACTTGTGAACTTCTGGAAATCTTCATCCCAATGTGTGTGTGAAGTATAGCTGTCTGGGCAGGATGCAGTCAGATACAGCTCTGCTTAACTCTGATCCCAGAGCATTTTAACTCCACCAGTCTCTGATTTGTCTTGCTACCCGTGCAGGCACACATACTTACACCAGAGACCCACACTAGGCTCTGTCTTACACTGTGCATAAAAATACCAGCCACACATCACAATAACAAAAAGTTGTGTTTATTTAATGAAGACTAGGGTGCCTGAGGACTGTGTTCCAGAGACTCTGCAGTGAGAGCTGCATTTGGCAGCAGGCTTGATACTTTCTGTAATGTGTATTCTGCTGCAATATCCCCACCTCCCTAAGCTTTAACACATTTGCTGCTGGACTACATTTAATTTACAGTAAGCATCTTACAGTATGAGCAATGCAAAACTGATGCACGCAGGGTGAAATTTCAAGTCAAATTTTTGGCTTTTACCTTTACAACACCACTCCCATATTCAAGAGGCAACAGGGGAGAAATTGGTGGATGTCTGGGTTGCAGACAGCTCACAAATGTGGAGAGAAACTCTCAAACCTTGGAAACTGAAGGAAGCAGATTTTCATTTCCAGTCAAGAACAAGGATGCTTCATGTGAAAAAAAGCAAGGTTGGATTAAAAATTCAGGACAAAACAGTCAAAATCTTCCCAGAATAATTTTTAGAATTTGTAGTTTGATGGAACTGGTTTTGTTACAATTGGAACCCTTCATTTTAGATTAAGAAATTACAGTAATTGAGTTGGGTTTGTACATATAAACCTACACACATACAAACCTACAACACTCAGCATCACTGCTTTTAAACCTATGTATCATCACCACTTTTCTGAAAGATTTCTTATTGATGTAGAAAGGTATATTCAAGACAAAACTAAATTCTCACAGTTACATGTGCTACAACCTTTGACTCTTATCCTATTAGCTCATTTGTTTAACCAACATGAAATATGCCCAGTTGGTAACATGCACAGTTGCTATTTCTCCAGTTCAGACATTTTCATGTTTAGTGTACTCATTAATAAGACATTTATTAATTTATGTGTTTGCCTTACCACTGAGGGCAATAACTGTTGTGCTTAGCAACCTTAAAGGAAATGGAGTGTGGACTTTTACTTGTGTAGCCCATTTCCTAATAGGCTCCATCTCATATCAGAATGAATTCATCTGCCAGGAGTCAAATGCATATTTGAAACCTACATTGGCTACAACCTGTCAGGAACAGATCATCCTTTCCTCTGGTATATTTAAAGTTATTTGGTAAATATTCTCCACAAATAATTATTAGTCTGTTTGTGAGGACCTTGTTCTACTTGAATGCTTTGTTAATTTTTTTTGGTTACTGTCTAATAACTTTCTAATCTGTTTCTATTTCCTAACTCAAAAACCACAGATGTCAAATGCACATTTCTAACACAAGTATTAGCTATTTTGGAAGTGATGGTTGCTGTCCTGCAATCATTCTGTAATCTGCATTTAGATGCACTGTCTCATGACCAACCACCACTACCCTGTTTGCACGCCTCCTACATCCCCAACCTCCACTCAGAACAAATTCACATTTTCGTCAAATTTACATTCAGCCTTTCTCTGCAATATTAGCCTAGCAGTAAGGACAGTGTCTTTCCAATTTTCCCTCTTCCGAAATAGTTCAGTTACTTTTAGTATCACATCTTCAATTCACAGAACAAGACAGTGAAGGGGAAAAGAAAGGAAGAGGAAGGATTCAAACTTCTCTGGCTGGAGGTTTTCACCAGACTGTACCACACAGACATGATGCTGTAGAGTTACTACTATACTTGAATGTCTTCTCTTGACATTTGATCAGAATAGAGTGCTACAAGTAACAGTCAAATCTGAGATGTCCATAAAGGCCGCAGATTGTGTATGCAATCATTTATCCAATAGTTCATAGACAAGGATGCAAAGTCCTGGTGAGAATATCTTCCTCATATTTTGGGATTTTTTTAACCACCTGTTTTTAACTGCTGTAAGCATTACTGGAGGAGATGGCACTGATGGATTTTATTCCCAAATCTCATAAAATATTAACTGTTTCAAATATTTTCTGAGAAGCTCTCCGGTTTTTGTGCATAAAGAACAGCTGCATTTCAAATAATACTGGTGAATTCCACAAAATGTAAGAAAAAAGCTAGATTTAAGTTTCAGAGTTTCAATACTCTTCTGGGTTTATCTCGCAATTGCTTTTCCTTGCATATTTGCATGTGGGGTGCTGTCCATCTACAAGACCTAGATCACCTCAAATCATAACACTCCCCCCATCATTATGCCATCAATATCAACAATTCAGTAACAACTACTTCTTAACCCTCTCATTATCTAGAATACATATAGTATTGAAAGTAAGTGGGGATCACCTCCACATTCCTCACCACCAGCCCATTCCTGGCCCGTTGTCTTTGTAAAGCACTGAATGTGAAGTCCATTCCAATGCAGTTGTGTTTGTTTTCTGCCATCAAAAACAATGTGTAAACTGTTTTAAACCTCTACTGCTGTAACACTTGTAGTAAAGATGCAAAGGCCAGGAGACCATGTTTGACTGTAGTCACATTTAAAGCATTTTAAGAAATAGGTGAAAAAAAATCTGAAGTTGGAACATATGAAAAGAGAATTAAAATATCTAAGACCTAAAAACAGGATTAAAAAAAGATCTATTGTTCAGACTCTGACTCAGAAAGAAAAGAAGTAAATTCAATCTGTAAGGTGACCTTTTATCCTCAAAGAAAAGGTTCTTTCAGAATTGACTGAGGAAACAAGCATATGCTCCTGGACTTGAACACACAAGCAGAGACCATGAGAACTGAAGACAGAATCACATTTTTTTTCTTTTTCTCATCTGAACATTTGCAGAGCTCTTCCCTGCCCTCCCAAATAGCACTAGGCAGGACAAGAACAAGAGATGAGATGAAAAAGGGACATCCAAAGATGTTTCAGAAAATAACAGTAAATACACTTCCAAGCTAATATATTCTGTATTTCAAGTCACCCTTTCTATGGACAGTGCTCTGGGATGAAACTTAAAAAGTCTGTCCAATTTAAGTTTTACTGCCAGCTGCTTGAACCAAAGATTAGGTAGGATTTAGGCACTCCCAGTGGCCCGTGGACTGGAGAGAGTTTCAGCCTACATAAATACCTTGCTAGATATTTGCCAGGAAGAAAATTTAAAATACAAAAAAGGCTAAGAGCCAGCAGATCCAGGCAGATTCCTGTGTTGCCCTTTTACCAGGAAGACTGATTTTAAACACTTTAAATGAGTACATTCTTTCCTGTTCTCCTGTGTATACTCTGCACTTTGTCTTTCTTCTTATTTTTTATGTCAGTATTTCTTTCTTTCTTCTTTCCTTTGCATTGTCTTTTCTCTTTCATGTCTTTCCTTTGTCAAATTTCTCCCAGTGCCAATACTAAAAAGCTTACAATATGCACTGTATGCCACATCCACTTACAAAGTTACACAGATAAACTGAAAAAAATCCCATTTAACTCTGCCTTCTTTTTTAATTGTTCATGTCCATCACAACCCTTAATAGTTAGTACTGGGATTTTTGGAAGCGTCTCAGACCTCCCAATTTACAGCTTCAAAGTAAATTTGCTGTAGCTGTCCAGAAGCTGTGCCTCTCAAGCTCTCCTACCCTTTGCTCTGTGATTTAAATTTCTGCCTGTGCACAGTATCAGCATTATGTCCAGAAGAATTCAAGATGAGGATGAAAAATAATGTTCCAGGCACAGCCTCTCCTCAAATTTTTCAAGTCTGTCCTGCTTCCTCACAGGAGCTCCAAGTGAGGTTCAGCTGAGTGGGCCTCTGAGCTAATTCTCAGGAAGCAGCAAGTCAGATCCCTGGAAGAAAACAGGTTAATTCTCCTGGAACCTCTCACCAAAATGCTTGAAACAAGTAGCTGTGCTGATTGCCCTCAGAGAGACCATTCAGTTTGGCACATTGAATTCCTCCTTCAAGAACATATTTTATTTTAAAAGGAATTATATAGGATGAGCCTTTTAGCACCACATGCTTTGTAATTATATCCTCCGTATCCTGCTATTGTGATCCCTCCAGTCTCCCACTCTGAGAGCCTAATTGCTTCTTCTTGAGCCCACTGGCTATTTCCCTTTTTGGAGGGGTGCCTCTCCTCCAGCTTCTTTCAACTGCCATTAAAGCTGGTATTAATACAGTTGGGCCCCAGCTATTTTATTATGAGATAGGAATATAAGCCTTCTTCCTAGAAGAATATCTGCCTTCAGACACTGGGAGAAGCAAAAGGGAGAGAATGCTGAGGTGGAAATGCCTATTACAAAATCTAAAAGGACTTAATAATGTGTGCTATGAGCAGTGGCAGTGCAATTCCCCCACTCCATTTCAGGCTCTGCCATCATTGTGACACAGGGCCTGAGTCAAGCTGCTGCCACCAGTTACTCACAAGTAAGTACCCTGGGACATAACTTAGCCACTCTCTTAATGTTCTTTTGAGATCCTATGCTTTTCATCCCTGGGAACATCCAAGAATTATTGTTATTAAACACCTGGAGTAGATCTAACAGGTTTGATATTTATAATCTATTACTCTTTCTTAATGAAGAGGATGCCTTTATTACTAGTGCAGAGGGTGGATGTATCATTACTGCTGTTTATCACTACTGCAAGAATAATTAAAATCTTTGGGTCACATGTGAAATGAGTTTCTGAAATGACAGTGAAACAGTCCTTTGTAGACCAAGAAGTACATCTCTTAATATTCCATGTGTTCATAAATTGATTCATAATCTTATGTATCTTTACAGAGTGAATTATTTTAACCTCAAAAGTGCATTGCTGAACAATGCAATGTCAGATGTGTACCTACAGCACAGTTATATTGATTGTCATTCATGGGAAACACCACAGAGAAAGATTAAATACTTCACGCTGCTTCAAGGCCATGGAAGTTTTAATTAAAGGGCAGGGTTAAAGACAGGAAGCTAGTTTGAGGTTCTGGCTGGAAAATTAGGAGGGCTGCTCTGTGCCTTTGGAAAGAAGGTACTTTATACAAAGGACCATGGATACAGTCAGGAGATTCATAACAATCTAAAACTAGAATAATTCCACTGATCTAGGTGTAGCAATATCAGACAAATGCACAGGCAGCAAAGAGTATAGTCTACCCCAAATACCTTGCACTAAATTCAGTCTTTTACTCAGACTGTAACACTGTGCTTGTAGCAGCCTTGAAGAGAGAGCTGAGACTGAGGAAAGTGGGAAGTTTTTTTCAACAAAAATGCCTTGAATAAACAAGGATTCTAACACTATGTTTCCTATTTGACGAATTTATTTAAACTAAAACAAGCAAAAACGTTGTGCATTTTTTTAATTCTTCAGATGAGAAATTCAGTTTAGCTCTAAAATATTTCACACCTACTGACCAGATATTGGTGAGATGGTCTAACAGATTGCCTTTGATTTCAGCAGATATGGGGGGGAACCACTGCATTAGGATTTGTGGAAGAGGTCAAGAAAGAAATAGGGAGAAACTGATGGTTTCTCTTAATCACTTTCATGCTTCTCTCTAATTTTAGCTGGGACTATACTATGGCACATAAATTTACTACAGATACCTTATTTTCCCCCCACCTAGCAGGACACAAGGTATATGTGCTGTTTGTGGAGGTTCTGTATGATACATAACTTTTATCCTTTGTCAGCTTGATTCCTGCCAGCTTTTAGGAGTTTGCAATTTACATATTGTTTCAAAAAGTAGTGATTTCTACAACCTTCCTAATGTCCATTGGCAGATCTTGTGTAGTTTTTTCTTGCAGTGTAAGAAACAAGAGGTTATAGTGGGTTCATGCTCTTTGCTAGCCAGTAACTACTAAATCTCTACAGAGCTTGTTAAAATAGGCATAAAGATTTTTTAAAATGCTGGAGGAGAAGCTCTCCGTGATTATGTGACAATGGCTGTGAGCACTGAAGATGTCATTCTATACTGTAAGCCCTGTCTTTTACACAATAACAGGACAGCTCCTTATAATAAAGGCTTCCTGCTGCTTATCATTAATCCCTCAACTTCTAGACTGGATTTGGTTAATGCTTTGGGGGAATGAATCTGGATGATTAATTAACAGAACCAGGGATATCTGTAATAAGATTACACACAGGGTTTTACATTTCCATGACTCAGTTGATTTTCTTTTGAACTAATGGGAACTTTGTTATTGCACTCAGTGCACTCAACATTGCAACTGTGATTGCTGATAAAACAGTAATAATAAAACAGCTAAAAGAAAACTAAATTTAAGATGTAGACAAATATAAAATATTAGCTTACAGAGTAGTAGGAGGGAAGGTCACATTAAGCTATGAATCTGTAGGAAGGCTAAAAGAGGGCAAGATATTAAGCAGAAATATCCAAGATAAAGAGGGAAAGTGAAGATCACTAGGACAAGCCAAGACAGGTGGACAATACTTCAGGCAAGCATCAGAACACGAACACAAAACATAAATGGAATCAGAAATAGTAAGAATATTGAATTCATTCAGAAAAGTGGAAGCACCTGCCTATTGTGAGGAAAGTCCATGTGTGCTTTGGATAAAGCAGGGGAATTCAGAAGATCCTGTTCCTTTCAAGTAGAGCAAAAAATAGGCTCCTAAAAGCACTGTTTTCTATTAAAGGATGCTCCTTGTTCTATAATGTGTTGTGTGGGGCTAACACGTGTCCTTGTGCAGAGACTTCCAACTTGTTCTTTAGCTCCTTTCACTTTGGCCACCAAGACAAATACTTTGGAGAATGCAAGTGATTTGCATCATCGTTCTCATCACGAGAAGCAAACTTGTAAGATATGGCCATAGCAGAGTTCACTGTTTGGCACAGGCATATGAAGTAGGAGTAGCGGGGAGCAAACTGTCCTCTCATCTGAGACTCCCTTGGCTAGCACCCAAGGGTCTTAGCATAACCCTGAGGGAACATCAGCTTCTGGTGTCATTTACAGCAGGATGAGGCATGCTGTGATCTTTGCTAGGAACTGGACAGATGGCTAGGTGATGGTCGGATAAGGGACCTGAGAACAAGAGACAGTCTATCCATCTCCCTCCCAGGTGTTCTGAACCTCCTTTAGACAGGCTGCAGCCTCTGCACTGATGGCAGAAACACTCTCATGAGAGCTGGAACAAGAAAACTTTCCCCCTGAGCTGTTTGTGTTGTTCTTCCCTCTTCCACTCGCAGCAGATGAAGGTCTAGATCTCAGAATAAATTTCCACTGAGCAATGAAGGAGCAGGAAAGCAGATTTATACCTTGCATGTTATTTCCACAAGCATCTCCCCAATTGCATATAAAACATGACTATGATTTTGTCCTAGGGTTATGTTGATATTAATAAACCACTTGAATTTTGGTCTAAGTAATTAAAATCACAAGTACCTTTTATTACAGTTACAAGCAGGAGGCAAACCTGGCTGGGGCTTTATTATTTAGATATGTGTAATAATTCAGGCAGCAGCATTCATTTCTTCAACTGCTTTTCTTTCACAGAACAGTCCAAAGCCTTCAGCAATGCAATACACTTTTCCTCAAAGCTGTAAAACATAAATCTAGCTCCCATACCACCTGATGGAGATAAATAGCACAAATGCCAAGCAATTTTTTCCGGATTAACTATGTATAAAACACCTTGCAAATAACTTATAGCTGCTTCATGTGGTAACTCACTGAAAAGAAATAACTCTTCAGTGTCAAATTAAACCTGGCTTAGATATTAGCATTTCCAAAGCAAAATGTAATTACAAACTGAGTATTGCTCAGATCTAAAAAAAACCCCCCAAACAGCTTTAGACTCAGTCTAGGCTCTCTGACACTTTCACATACCTCTAAGAATAAGCCAGCCCTTCATCAGAAGTAAGCATAAGACTTGCTGTTTGTTCAGTCTTTCCCTCAATAATTGCATTTCTCTAGGATTTCTCTAGGATTGACTTTCTAGAGAGGATTACAACGACAGCAACAGCAGACGCATAGAGAAAAGAAGGGAAAAATCAGTAAGCAAATGCATTTATGGGAGACTGGAAGGTTATAAGGCCTCTCAGGCCCTATTTACTGAAGCCTTTAATCACTCTATAAGGCATAGATAGTGCATTTAAAGGAACTTCAGAAACACTAATTGAAAAAGCTTATATACTCCCCAGGTGTAAGATTATATATGGGAATTGACAAGCTTTTTCTTGGTTTCTTTTTCCCATCAGAAAAGCTTATCTTGTGCTCTTTTCCTGATTGTTTGGATGAACAAGGGAGGTTGCAAGTAGAGAAGCAGAACTATGCCTGGAAGGCTTGTATGAGATAGATGAAAGAATCAAAACATAGCTTTAAATCTACAAGGAGTTAAGACCACTGCATGACTAAGCTTGAGATAAGTTCCTGCCAGTCAAATGGGAGAAAATGCACTTGGGCTTCTTAACCAGGAACTCAGAATAGTTTATTTTCATCCCAGTATTTAAATGCTACCCATATAATCACTGTGTAAAATAAGGTCACAGAAGGCGTATTTGTAGGAGAGATTTTTTTTTTTTGAATTACACTTTTNGCATCAGCTGGAGATAACAATCCAAAGGCAGAAAAAAGAAGAGGCATACAAAACTTATTAGGGCAATTAAGGCTGTAGCAAGGAATGACATGAAATACTAAAAAGGCAAATACTGGGAGTCCAAGCTGGCTTTGCTGAAAAGAAAAGCAACAGAGCTCGATCCAAAACAGCATCCAAACAGATAGTCATGGATAGCCTGCATCCATTTCATTATTTCAGGAGTGTATAGATTTTCTTGAAAATTACTTTCAAACATAAGAATGTTTTTACTCTCTGGACAAGATCCAGATGTGGATCCCTTAGGCCAATCTCTTTCCATTAACTGCAGAGGCACTACAAAGAAATCCTCCAAACAACAAATCTAGATTTTAGAGGAATACATTTAGATGATAACTTGCCCTGAATTTATATGTTTCAGTATATGTAAAACAGTAATCATCATCATCACCATCATCACAATCACTGCTTCATCTAAGTTAATGCTATATATTTAAAGGAGTTCATACCCTGTTCTTCCTCCTGTCAGTATATAATATACATAAAGATAAGAAAATAAGATGTTTATGTCTTAGTCAAGCTATACTACCTACAACATGCTTCACCAAATCTAACTGCTAGTTACTGTCTTAGTGCAATCTGTCTAAATTGCTAAGGAGCAGGATTGGTTCAAGTCCTTTTACTTAAAAAGGAGTTTTCTTTATCTTGTATAGGATCATACAGCTGCTTCAACATATATATTTTCAATGAAGCCAACACCTAGATATTGACATTCTATGTGATCATTTTAAGTACTTTAGTATTGACCCAAGCTATACATTTTTATCTTACTACATCCTTATCTCCTGTCTATCATATCAAACATAACTTTGCTGTATTTTCTAGCTAATCGGGTAGAATCTTAAACAATTCCCTTTAAATAGTAGCGTTATCTTATCCGTTTATCATGTGCTGTAATCATTGAACACTATCAGAATTAGTGATGAGTAGCTTGCACTCATTGGAAAAGCCTTTACATAAGGTGTGGATATTCCATTTCCTCCTATTACTCCCTTCCTGGGTTACTACATGCAAAGTGAAAAAAAACCCCTTGTATATTTTATTTCACAGTGACTTTTACCTCTCCAACTATAAATTAGTTTTTTGGGTTTGTTGATTTTTTTTTTTTAACAGAAAAAGTCTTTAACTGGAGACATCACATCCTATTGCATTCCCGGAAAAAATGACAAAGTTTTAATGTGCAGAGCCTTATAACAAGTTTGGCCAGCCTGGTCTCACTTCCAGGTAGTTTGTAGTTGCCAAATTGCTTTATCTGCTTCTGAAGAAGTCACTCAAAGTCACTGAAAACCTTTTTATAAATGTTAGTACAGTGTAACTATATACTGGCAACAACCAGGGCCATTATTTTCTGCCTTTCTTACCTATTTTTCATTCCTTTTACCCTACCAGCATGAGGTTTGGGAAAGTTCTTAGCTCTATTTTTCCCGTGTTTCACCTGAAGAAATTATTTGTTTCTTTTCTATTTCCAACTCAAAATTAGTACAATGCATCTGGTATAATGAAATTGCTACCCAAAGGAACTGCCAATGATTGCCTGATCAGTGTTGAGAGTTTTGGGTTTCTGGTTCGTTTGGATTTTTTTTTTTCTTCTTAATAGTTGCACAACTATGAGGTGAAAGGCACTGAAGAATAAACAGAAATCATCACTTCTTCTTTTGTCACTAATATATTAGCATTCTGATACTCTCCTGCCTGCTTGTATACCACACATAAGCATTAACAAACCTAATTTTAAAAGATTAAAAGAAAAGTGGTAACCATGAATGTACCAAATGGGAGAAGAGATGTTCTCTGCAGGGTGTAGATGCCAAATCCTCAACAATTTCAGTAATAGAGAGAAATATGAGACTATCTGCTGCTGGAATAGGACCATCTCAAAGAAGAAACAGATAATTTATAAAATGTTAATGATTACAGCAATTCCATAATTAGAATCACTGCTACTTCGGTTGCAGATAATATAGATGGATGAAAGGGAACTGAGAAGCTCCTCCAGGCTTGCAGGACAATTTTTGCTGTTCAGCACTGAGGAAGATTATGAGAATCCAAAGCCCATGTAAGGGAGAAGTTGAACAATCAGAACGAGGAGTCAAATACACCTGGATGTGAAAGGCAAACCAACCATGGATAATACATAACACACAAGAGAGCGTCAGAATGGTTTATTATTAATCTCAACCAAGGGCCTATTTTATTGTGTTCTCATTTTTCTTTTCAGACTTTCACTACATAGCATGTATTTCAATGTGAAGGGGCCTTAGGGATTTGCTATGGATCTCAAGAATGACTTGAACCGAGCCTCAGACTCACAAGAACAAAGCAAAGGGAGCATAGAACCAAGTAATTTCTACTGTAATCACATAAAACAGCATATTGTAAGTCATCCACTTTTATGCCTCATGTCAGTAATAAGCTCTGATTCCTGAAAATAGTCCTGTATATTAGGAGGCTGTATGTCTCATTCGCTGAAGCCAGAGCAATGGCAATAGGAGGACTGCTTTCAATTATTGTGTCTTTTAATATATATGCATTCTGTGTTTTTCTTCTGTATCACATGGTTCATAATTTCCTGGATAGCATGCTTGCAGCTGACATTACTCCTCAGCATATTTCAATGTCAGGCCTTATACTATGGAAAAGTGCCCGGGCATATAATAAAAGTACTAAATAATGAAGCTTCAACTTCAGCCGACTTGAGCACATCTTCAGAGATCTCTATCTGCTTACAAAGTGATTTGCTAAGTGGGTTTAAGTAGATATTTAAAGCTAAAAATGTGCATCAGTGCTTCACTAATGCTGATTTGCCTCCCTCCCTCCAAGTCATGTATTTGATTTAACCCTTGAGGACACACATTTCCCATTCTTTCATTTGATGTTATTGTGAGTATAGTGTAACTCCACCCAAAAAGTCCCATCCTCTCCTGAGTCCTATTGAACTTACGATCTCAGTATATTTTTCATTGCAAGAATCCCACAGGTTAGTTCTGCTCAATGTGAAAAACATTGTTCTGTTTCACAGCTGCTGTCTATCTTTTACTGGGTAAGTAATCAAGAACAATTATTTTTTCTTGTTTTATGAGAAAATTCAAACAGGAGAAGTCTGAAACATGATACTTCAACCATTTTTATATTCCCTGCACTCACTTTGCTCTCTCCTTTTTAAGCTTTCTCTAAAGAAAATAGCTCCATCTTTCCATCCTCTCTTTGTTCTGGAACTTCTCTGTGACTCTGATCTTTCCCCACCTCATGTCTCTCTTATTCCTGCTGAAGTTGGTCCATGAATGGTTGGACAAAATTGGCCACAACAGATAAATTTTATGTAATAAGTTATGGATTTATAGCTGTAGGGAATCATGCTTCTTCAGTGGGGAACCCAAAAAGACTCTGTGAGAGTAGTGTTTCTTTAAATTTAATGGTCTGACTCAATGTGATTAGTCCTGCCAATAACTCTTAACAGAACTCAGAGAAAGAAAAGAAGGAACTGAAAAATAGAGTCATATTTTAATATTCTGAATGCTAAGAGAGACAGAAAACTGGCTATGTGTCTGTCTTTCTTGTAAGCATATTTGTGAGACTAAAATGCTGTACAGGTATTGCCTTCCATAATATGTAAATCACATTTTCCTATAGAAATGAGGAAATGTTCACAATACAAATCATTTTGACTGGGACAGAAAGAGACTGCAATGTAATTAGCAGGAGGATATGGCTGTAGTAGAAAGTCGCCTCTCCTATGAAGAGAGGCTTTGCACAGTCCAGCCTAGACAGGTTTGAACAGTAATACAAGAACATTCATTATATCCATTATAATGTCTCAAGCACATTTGTGGCCTACCCAGACTGCAAATACATTTCCCTAAATGGATTAATAAGAAAGCAAAGGTCCTAGAATTACTTTGACATATCATTTAAGCACATTGTAATACTGATGATTGTTAAGGATTAGAGAAAATCTAAGATAGAGACTGTGTATTGAGAGCCCAAAATTTATTACATTTTACATAATGCTGGATCTGTTGATTAGGCCTCGGCTATAACAGCTAAGAGATGTCTCAGAAAGGGTTTAGAAGATAGCTAGACTATTTCACATATATATTTGATTTTACTTATGTCTCCCTTTTTTAACATTTTTATTTATAACTGTATTTTCGTGTTTATGATCAAGAATGTGGCCTATTGTTTTGCTAGACAACACTTGTTTTCATTCAGTCTGTGCATGTCCACCATTTAAGTCTTGTGAGATAGTAAATTATTTTCTCAGAAGCAAAAGGATGAAATAAAGCAGTACTACACTCAAGCCCTGGGTGCCTGAAAACTATGATACAGCTTTGATTTCCAAACAGCAGATGAGGAAAGTGTGCGCTGCTGTGGGTGAACTGCTCTATGTGTAAAACCATGTGGACATCAAATACAAAAAGTGTGCATGGGCACCCTACACTGTTTAGAAAACCCATTTGTGACAGAGTAGAGGTGCTGCCCTGGCTCCACAGACCAAGCATGAACATCTGCATAGGGACAAGCCTCTTGCAGGCATGTGGCCAGAGAGGAGAGATGAGCGTACTCAGATAGCTGGGAGCTCTGCAAGCACTAGGTCTAGCTCAGCCATCCTGGGTGAAGACCTCAAGACTCCCTCAGCATTTGACAGTGCTTTTAGGCAGAATTTGTGAGCGAGTACTTCTCTTTCTGCTGCTTCTGTGGATGTATATCCTGCTTTCTCTTCAGATCATATAAAGATAAAGGTATGTTCAAAGAATTTCAGTAAAGCAGAAAAGCTCTTTTCCCCATGGAAGCTCAGTTTGTTACTTGCATGAGGAGATGTCCTGACTTTCCTGAGAATATCTGCACAAGCCTACTATTATTGACCCTCCAGGAGAAAGGTATCTGAAGCCTGGTCTTAAAGACAAGATCCAAATTCCACAGCAGTCAACAGAAAGGCTACTGCTGATATTTGTGGAAAAATCACTCCTGGCTTAGGCGACTTTGGGAATTTCAGCAAGTGCTCAATTGGTCTATTCTGCTGAAGTCCATGGAATTGTAGAAGAGAAAAAGTCCCAGAGCAGGAAGCATTCAATAAATCACTACTTTTTCAGTAGTGAATTGGAACATCAGGAAAGTGCAGAAGGTTTTCAGTGGAACTGAAAAATCCAGAGCAAAGGATTTAGCCCAGGCATACCTTATCTGTGAACAACTACCTGGCATGTGGTCTCCAGATAAAATAACATTATGGGAAGTATACGAAAACTATGTAGGTATTCAGAACACCATATTTATAACCTGTACATAGGACATCTTAAAACGTTTTGGAAAATAATCTTCACATAGACATAGTTTTATAGAAAACTCACTGTCATTTTGAAGAACTAAAAATCAAGAGGGAAAAATACTGAGAAATTTATTCAAGTAATTGTAATGATACAATATGTAGTTTTATTTGCTTCCTCATGATTTCCTTGCATTCATACAGAACTGGTGTGTGATAATAAACAAATAAGAGAAAATTGTTATTAAAACCAATAATGTATTGCATAGTGACTTATTTTGCATTTAAGATAGGGCCTATTTCAAATACTTCTCTTCAGTTTGAGCTTTACTACAAAGGCAACAAAAGCTGCCGCTCTGCTTTTTATAAAACATCTTTGTCAACACACTAGAATTGGATTCTAAGTCACCAAAATGCTTTAGATTTTCGCACAAAGTGCAATAGGGCTTTTCCTCATCACTCAGCCATTTTAGCTGGTTGTTACAATCACTTGGAGATTGTTCTGATTTGGCTCTCTATGTTATGCCTTTTAGAGCTGAGACAGGACATTCTGCTTGCAGTATTACTAAGAGTATTTGGCATTTGGTGCAGTCGTGTGTGGCTGTTGTCAGCATGGAGCCACATAAGCAGAGACTCATCACAGAAAGAGCTACGATGCTGTGATGGGAACAAACCCCTGATGGAAAATGCAGAAAGGATGGTGCATGGCAAGAGGACTGGAAAGAGCATCTTCTGTATTACCATACATTGTGTGTGCAGTCTTTGAATAACCCAAAGCAAACAGAAAGCTGAGATGATACATCCTTGAAATGTAGTTACCATCAGTAAATAGCACAGTTACTATTTCACAAAATGCAGTAACTATTAACATGTGAAAAAATGTGCAAATTAAGAAACACTGTGGGGAGGAAGAAAGGTCCCACTTGCTGTATTTACATATATTTATTTCAGAGCTTGTGCCAAAGGAGGGTAAAAGATGGCTTCATCACAGTCATTTGCTCACAAGTACAAAATCTACCTGATGGTGGGTGGTAGGACTGAGATGACAGAAGAGAGCAGAATACATCCTAAAAAGAGGAAAAGGGTACATTCAAACTGTAGGAGAGCTCCCAAAGCAAATCAGAGTGGCAAACTTAGTTGCTTGTTCTGCTAGGCAGTTTTGGAGAGCCACTCCACGGGAAGGGGATTGCTGCCAAAAGGATACCTTGGCTATCATTGCCATGTCCACACTCAGAGCCCTGGCTGCTATACAGATGGGCTACTCTGACAGTGCATGCTGCTCTTTTCCACTTCTTTTTTTGGTTTTGTTTTACATTATTGGAGCACCACCCTTCACTCGAATAAACTTGGGGGGTTTCTATTTAAGGCTAATATTTGAAACAGATTTGAGACAACCTAATGTCCCCTGGTTTTCCTACTTCCTGGCTAGTCAGGAACCCAGACCAAAAAGGATGTGCAGAACTCCACCATGTCTGCAGTCAGTATCTATGAAGTGACCCACAGGCCCTGGAGCTCCTTATGGCCAAGTGCTAGGGAAAAATCAGCCTTGCCTCACAGGTAAAGGTATGCAAGGAAATGTTCTTTTACCAGCCCAGCTGTCCCTCTGGTTAACAAAAGTATCTTTACATGGAAAGATACGTGCATTCCAGAAACCTAGAAAAGGGGACAAACTTGTTAGGCTGGAAGATAAATGAATAATCTCTCCTTACAAGATTAGAGAGAAACAGAGTTTTGGTTTTTTCAGCTGTTACAAGGCAACATCAATTAGTTTGAAAGTAGGCTACGTGGCAGCACAGGGTAGAAACATTACTGACAGTATTAAAAACAGATCAAAAGACAAACACGGTAAATTGGGATTTGAGGTTTAGTTGTTCTAAAGAGCTATTAGCGGTGGAAATTACCTCCCTACTGATTCCCAGGACAATCTTTTCATGCGGTGAGAATGATCCAAAGGTAATTAGCATCACTGGAAAAAAACTCATGAGTGAAGTTTGTCTCTGCACTGAAGTGAAGATCAGATGCTTTAGTTGTGGGGAAAGGATTTCATCCAATGCACAAACAGTGAAAGGGTTATACCCAGTGGGCACTTCAGACAGGAATAACTTATCTCCCTTCTCTTCCTCACCCCTTCCTCTTGGTTGTCGCTCAGACATCATCAGGAGTTTCTCCTGAGGATCTTGTGAATAAGGAGTTTTCTTAAGAGGGACAGGAGTTGCACACCTTCAGTATGGTTACACTAAGAAAAGTATGTGAGAAAACACTCTGAAATGTGCAGCCTCTCCTTCCACTCCTTAAACTAAGGACTAGTTATCCATCTTTATATATAAAATAAGGCATTTTTAGAAGCAATATGAAGAAAAAGTAATTTTAGCAGCACCATTCACAGGTTTCACACTTTGATAAGGTAGGAAAAAATGTAACATGAAACAAATACATGGGACAGGAATAAACCCCCCAAATTGCCTAATGTCCAGCTAATTCTTCTTTAATAACATATTTTGACCCAGACTATTCAATGCCTAAGAAAACAAGAAAGATTTCAAGAAAAAAGAATTTCAACTGGGCTATGAAGTCTGTAGGATAAAAGCTATCAAATAGTGCCTTGGGTTACATTTGTGGTATTTGAAATGCATTATGGTATCCTTTTCTGTCACAATTTGTTTAATTCTACAGTCAGACCCCAGAATGAATGTGTTC
The DNA here is from genome assembly GCA_013396695.1 of Sakesphorus luctuosus. Taxonomy (NCBI): domain Eukaryota; kingdom Metazoa; phylum Chordata; class Aves; order Passeriformes; family Thamnophilidae; genus Sakesphorus; species Sakesphorus luctuosus. The sequence goes on from VWZD01001176.1 coordinate 45,530, forward strand.
ATAAAACTAGTTTTGCTTTAAGGAATGAGTGCACTTGACTTTCAATTTTTGTGGCACTTGATTGCAAATATCTCAAACCCTCCATATTTAGTAAGTGTCCTTCACCTTGTTCCACATCTCCAGGCCATGGTACACTGCTGAGTCCAGAATTCAAGTGCCTCTCTCACTTTCCTTATCCAGTGTTACTGAGTCATAGCAAAGTGATTATTAAAATACACATTTTTGTCCTATAATTCATCCATTTCAGATGAAAACAACAATCTGTAGTTTTATTTGTCTTAGATCTATAGTTTAAAGGGTGGACATTTGAGATTGTCTTCTGCCTTGCACATCATCAACAACCTTTTCCGGATAAGTTAAGTTCCCCTTAAAAATCCTTAGTGTGGGTAACTGTGTTACACGTGATTGTGTTAAAATCTTTCCTGCCTAAGATCCCTAGTGACTTTATAGTTCAGGAAGAAAACAACAACATATGTTTCTTGTAAACTTACTGAGTATTCATATTCTCTCGTGTGTGTTTTGGGCTAAAACCTCTGCAGACCTTGTGGTGAAGCTGCATGGAGAGACTAACAGAAGCTAGCTCCCTTTTAGGCTTTCTGTATTTTGGAGAGAAAGCAGAAGAGGAAACTTTCAAAGAGAAAGTGAACGATTTGTCCTGACATGTTAAAGTTCATAGAAACCCTAAAACCTGATTATCTTACATTAAAACTTTGCCCAGCAGTGTCAAGCCTGCTCCTATTTTAAAATGTCCTTGAACAATTCGCCTATACCAACCTAGATTTATAAAGACTGCTGACAAATCCTCAGACAGAATCAATGGTACGTCTCTTGGACATGTTATGTGATGTTAGCCCGTACAGGATCTGAACCAGTAGGAATCTCTCTCACATCCTGCAAGGATGATGCAAAAGACGCCTTAATACAAAAGGAAGGGGTTTCTTTTCCAGATGAAGAAGCTCACACATGAGAAATGCTGCCACACAGATCAGTCTTTCTGCTGCATAAAGATCCAACTTACTGAAATGCCACAAGTCTCCCTGTCAAAAATACAAAGCTTATTTGCCAATGATACCCTCCTACTCTGTCGCAGCCCACAAGATGCTTAAAATAACTAACCAAAGGTGAGCTTCAAAGCCTTCTGCCTTGAGCTTCAGTTTCAAACAAAGCAACTGAAATTTAAACAGAGGAAGTAACTGTTGTTCTGTTCATGACTTCACCCTTCAACCAGAAATAAATATAAATCCCTTATTCCTTAACTATTTCATGAAACTGTGGATCAGGTTCATAAAATTACAAAGCACTGTTAAAAGTTACAACAGTGGTGTGATCCTTAGCATGAAAACACAGAGTGCTTGGGTGGCTCTGCCATCTTGGGTCACCTTTTAAGTATGGGAAAGGTATAAAAAAGTTCTCCAACGCAACTCTGTATTTTTATTATAATATTACTACACAAGTACTTAATATTGGAGGCTGCAAATCCTGAATAGTCTTCTACCATTAGCTGCTGCCTTCAGTTATAGTCAGCCTAGTCTACCTGCCAGTAATCAGAATGGGTCATGAGAGAGACAAGGAAGCATCTGTAGGACTGTCCATAACATGTAACTGTGTCACACTGATGGATTTATGTATTACAGCTCCCTGTGTCCGTCCTTTTGCCTGCCTCTTCTGGCCTTCATGCCTGCTTTTTCACACAGTCAAGCAGGCTCTTACTTAAATTTTACTCTGGAAAGTGTCCTTTGTCCCATGGCAAGTCATGATCTGTGCTATATGTTAGCTGGGTGACCCCTTTCTGCCTCAGCCAAATAAACTAACATGATTCCCCTTCATTCCTGTCCCATTCTTCTACCCCATTTCTGTCTTTTAATTTCAAGTCAATGATTTTTCAGCTTGATCCTCTCTTCCTCTAATACTTCCTCCATTATATGGGGCTGAAAATCTCCATTTCCTTATACCTGAGCCATAAAGAGGCCCTACTGACTGCTGGAAAGCACCCTCGGGTAGCAGATGTTAAAACTGAGATTATTAAATATTCTGGATACGAGTAAACATGAATGAATTTGAAGACATGAGCTTCTAGGTGTTCTGTAGGTGACTTGAGAAGAGTTAACTGCAGTTTAGGTAGCACAGAGGAACATTTTCAAAGATAGAAACCCTGAAATGTCAGAGAAAAGAGTTATCAAAACAGATCATTGTTAACAAATGGCTGTTTATTGCTAACACAAAGCACGTCTATGATTTGAAGCTGGATTATTTCTGTAAGTGTTTACTAGAGGAAGAGACAAAAATAGACATTTGTATCCTATCAGTTGTTCATAACACTCACAACTGCTTCCTTATGGCCCACTACTATACTGTTTTACTTCCAATTACTTCCAGTTCCAATTTCTTCCAATATGAATTCCAACTTTTGGTCTTTAACAACAATCCACTGAGTGAAACACTCTCTCAGTATTAGTGTAGATATATCCTATTCCCAGTCTACTTTTTAGAGGAAAATTAATTTGAGATAGTGACCAGAATAAATTTCATGCACATGAAGTTATCAGAATATCATGCATGTCTGGACAACACTTACAACACAGTGGATTTATAAATCTGTTGGTGATTATATTGCTTAGTTGGAGTTTGTCACCTCAGTTTTTCCTGCCTAAATTCATGCCTTACACCTTTGTGGCAGGAATTAAATCAGTAATGCATAGCACACGGTAGGAAAACCACACTGCAGAGCATGATCTCATCAAAGTGCCACAGAGAAGGGGAGATTGAAGTCATTCAGACAGTTCCTGAAAAATACCTTGATACTGCTTTCAGAAAATGTTCACCAGGACATTTCATCCATAACTGGCTTCTGTCACCAAGTGAGTTTTTTCTGCATAGGTTCAAGCAGATAAAAAACAGGCATCAAGTACACATGTCAGCTGAAAGCCTCATTCCCTTGCTTCTGTGCAGCACAAAGGGTGACCAGCTCAGTATTTCTGAGAACTAGGCTGTCTGCTTCCCTCTGCCAAACAGTGTGAGAATCAAAGATAGGAAGAAACCTTTGCTGCTGTCTTTGGCATTTGCTGGCAGTCATGTAGACCCGACATTATGAAACCACATGTGCCAACATCCATTAAGTGTCTTTACTTTAAATAACTTGTTTTCTCTGGCAGGCAATCTCATCCCACTGGAAGTGCCACTAACACATTAGCATGCAATTGAAATAACATTTGCAATGACATCTGAGAAAAGGTTTCAGCTTGAAACTTATTAACAAAGTAATGATGAAACAAAACACTTAAACTATAATTTGTGAAGTAGGTAAATATGTAGCAGACTTTGATGGCAAGGCAGTGGAGAAGAAACTTATCACCATTTGACCTTCTGTTTGAGAAATGAAAAAGCAAACTAGAACAACCCTGCCTGGCTACAGTGAAATGCAAAGTAACATAAGGCAAAATTTAGCTATCCGGGGTAACAGCATGAGCTCTCAAACCTTTAAACACACAGACCCAGAAGTTACAAATCACAGCACTGCACAGGTGGAGCAGAAAGCTGTTTTCCCTCTGGGCAGGGTACTGAGGGCTTGCTGGCACCTCAGAGCAAGGGCAGGCTTGGCCAGTGCGGGGGACGGGCCACCCATGCTAGCAGGGGCAACCATGACAGGGAAGGGATGGCATCAGGGAGTACTTCTTCATGAGCCACAGATGGGAGCAGGAGCCTCTGGGGAGCCTGGTAGGCAGGCAGGTTGCCAAAATCAGTGTCCTCACAGCCAGCTGAAGCAAGTTGCCAAAAAGGATCTAATATCACAGAATCATAGAATTAACTGTGTGGGAAGAGATCTCCGAGATCATCAGGTCCAACCCTTGATCCAACACCACTCTGATTACCAGATCATGGAACTCAGTGCCACATTCAGTCTCATCTTAAAAACCTCCAGGGATGGAGAATCTACCACCTCCCTGGGCAGGCCATTCCCATGCCTGATGACTCTCTCTGTAAAAAATTTCTTTCTAATATTATCCAACCTAAATGTCCCCTGGCAGACTTTAAGCCCGTGCCCTCTTCTTCTACTGCAGGTTGCCCCTTCACTTGAAGCATGGACATGTCCCCTGTTTCTTCAGCAGAGACTGTAGTATCAGAAAAATCTGGAGCTTGTTCCTTTCCTTGACTTCCAAAAGGAACAGTACACACTGCCTGCCTCTCCTCTTCAGGCCCCAGTGAAGTGAGGAAGCTGCTACTTCTCAGTACAGCCACTGGCATCAGCGAGACCTCACCTACACACCAGCAGCTTCACTAGAATGATTGCACCAGTCAGGACTGGGGAAACAACAGATCTAGTCGATAAAGCATGCAACTTCACCAGAAAATGCACCAGTATAGCTGTCATACTGGCAGGAAACAGTTTTGCTAACCTACCCGACTTTGTTTCTGGATTAAGCTGTACAGGCAAAAAACCCCTCCTGGTAAGAAGTAAATTTAGGAGGGCTGCACTCTGCTAGTGCAGCCACATCTGCAAAACCTTCTTTAGCAGAAACACAGGATGAGTTTGTCAACACTTGCAAAACAAAGAGTGATCAAGAGCCACTTTTAAATTCCAAGTAAGAGAGGTCCATTCAGCCTACTGGTCACAGAAGTTTGAACTGTCAAAGATGTAAATTTCCCAAAGCAGAGACAGTAGTAGGCATCGCTGCTGGAAGGCAGGATTTAGTCTTTAGATCATAGTAACAACTCCAGCTAAAATCAGTCTGCCATGACAGTGAGATGGGAGCAAATATATTGAAGGTGATGTCAAGACAAGCAGACAAAAGCTTTCTGAGGCAAAATGTTTTCTGTACCTCCGCACAGGTGTTTCATGCAACCACAAACTAAACACACTCAAAATCTGCAACTCATATAGCAGGTCCAGAACTTGCTTCAAGTTGAATAATCAGAGTTTGCAATGATCTCAGGCATTAGGGCCTCTTCCCAGCTGTTCTTTGACTATCATGAGCACCAGTGACAGCTAAACCCCATTAAACAGCATTTGACATCAAATGTTTGAGATCTTACGCAGTTTTCTACATTATTAATTTTCTACCTGATGACAGTGTGCTCCTATTATTTTTGCCTCCCACTCTTGTTCTGTAATGCAAAGCTTAAAGTAAAAAATCAGGTTAATTCCTTTTATTTTACTCCCTCCTGCTGCTGTTCTATCTGTCAGAGCTGCTGCAAGGAAGAAAAACTGTAGCAGAACAGACTAATGAAAACATTGCCCTACCTTTTGTGGTATTAATACTGACAGAATTTCACAGCTCCCCGTCTCAGACAGTAAAGAAAATAGGTCTTATTTTTCATGTTCCAACTATTATTTTCCCATTGTCACGGGGTAGCAAAAAATCAAAACCACCCACCATCCCCTGCAAAAAGCCACCCCTCAGAGCCGCAGACAGAACACTTATCTTCCAGTGGCTTCAGTGATCCAGTTTTCCTGACTACTTTTTTTGTTTGTTTGAGTTTGTTCCTTTCTGCATCTCTATCAGTATCCAGTGCATGGCTAGAAACAAAGCAAAATATCAGCTTCCACATGCACTGTGTCCAGAAGGGAAAGGTGCAGTCACCTTCTGTGTAAATTCTCCTTCACCACTTGCTCTGGAAGCACAGTGCAAAAGGGGATGGGGCTAGAATCAGCCACAACATGAACAAACAAATTTGTGATCCCTTCTGCTTGCCTTGTTCAAGACATAATAATGTTACTTAGTCACACAACTTGTAACACAGGACCAAGAGTGAGTGTCCTTCGTAGCTAACACCTAATTTGTATGATTAGCAAGGGTGGATTGCTAGCATTCAGGTAAGCACCTAAAAATGCCAGTCTCCAGTACAACCCTCAAGCTGCATAAGCTGCAAGCACTACTATTGAGATTTAGGGGACTATTTTGCCTTTTTTTTTTTTTGGTACATATATGTATTAGTAAAATATTACTATAATGCCCTCTAGTGTCCACAAATAAGAGTATTTTGCTACTTCATCTCAGCACCTCTCTTTCAGCAGGGAAGTTTACAGCCTTACATGCTGCTGAAGAGCATGCAAGGGAATCAGATCATTTAATATCAGACAAGTGCTGGTTATTTCCATCTGTTTCCCTGCATGGGGACAAAAGCCAAGTCCCACCAAATCCGACAGGGGCATGAAGGTTGCTGAGATCTGGGCCTTTGCAGCAAGGTACCTTAGGAGTTTAGGCATGCCTGGTCATCTCATAGGGGTCTACAAGTGGTTTTGAGAACATGCAACATCTGCCTCAGTGCAGTCAGTCCATGATGAATGTCCAATATAAAACCACAGAGCCCCACAGGCAACATTGCTTGTGTGTCTTGAGATCAGAAACAGGTTACAAGCCTTCTGCACATAGATGCCCAGGGAAAACATCAAGGTCAAGCAGGAGCCTTTAGGTGATGTGTCCTGACTGACTAGGGTTTGGATGCAGGAGCAAAAAGACGCCCCATAAAGGAGTAGGAGTCTCACTTCTTCATGGACCCTAAGCTTTGGGGAGATGTGGAGGGAAGGGAGCCCTGACCCATCTGCATGCAGGATGACAGTTCCTGAAGGAAAGACATATAACACTGAAGTTAAGCACATGTGGACTTGGAGAAGTTACTGACTCCACATGGAAAAAACCTGAAACTTGCTCCTGCTCCTACCACTCCTATTGCCTTTAAAGCAAAGATGCCCTCAGAAGAGCAGTACAGTGACCACAATAGCAACACTTTGCAATGTGTTTATCTAAGCACAGATATAATACCGGATGTGCAAGAGCCCAGAGAGGTTAACCTGACTTATTCAATGTCACAGCACATAGCCATGAATAGATCCAGACCTCCTGGCTCCTAGACCTGTGCTTAAACCACAACAGTGTGCTCCTTCCTCTCAGAAAATGTGCTGAGAAGTTGCACAACCCGAACCTACTGGTTACATTTCTTTCTGAAGTTCCTGACAGGAATCCATAACCAGATTCTCCAAACTCAGCATTACAATTGCAATCTACTGGTGGTGACACATGCGGTATCTTTGTGTCTGATGTCATATCAGGTCACTTTCAGACAAAAATATGATCAATGAGGTGCAATGTGTATCTGCAGAGATCTTAAAGTATATACTGTGAATTCCAGTACTATACATGAGACATAAAATATGTTGCCTCAGGATCATTTTATTGCCACAAATAATTTAGGTACTACTATTTACTGCAACTTCTGAGCTGACAGAATCCTATTCACTTAACTACTTTTGGTATTAATCTTAAAAGGCAATAGTCAAAGTCTCTTGGGTTTTTCTATGGGATCCTCCTTTTAACGCAGTCTGCTGAAGGAATGATTCTCCCTCCCCTTGCTGTTTTTTCTTTCACTGCAGTTTACAGACACTGAAGAACTGAGATGCAGCAGCACTTCCTAGATGTTATGAGAAGACTATTTTGAGCCTTGAAATCTATTATTTAAAATTCCCTTTTGCTCCAAGCTATTTTTTTCTGATTTCAGAAAATTGTGTGAAAGGAATAAATCAAATTCCTCTTGCCTTGCTTTTTTTTTTTCTTTTTTCTCCTGTCTTTTCTTTGGAGTTGGGGGAGACCACATACATTGGTTCTACTCTATGGAACTGCTGAAAGCAGCTTCCTGTTAAGTTATTAATAGAAAATTATCAAATTCCAAACATATAGGTGGAAAGTCTAACCAAGACAGCACTAGATGAGGCTTCCAAAGTGACAGCAGGGACAGCTTTGGGGATAACTCGACAGAAATGGGTCACTGAATGAAATTCTGTTTTACAGTAGAAAACCTATAAAATTGCTTTACTTCTCAGCATATGAGTATGACACAGTGTAAACAGGGATGCTCTGCAACTGCAGTGAAGAAGAGATTGCAGGCTACTAAAATTGCCTCTGCATGGTCGGCACTGAGCTGAGGCATGCCAGTACATGCTTTGTGTAGAATACAAATGGCCTTGAGAAGGAAAATGTATTTCACCCTTTTTATTAATTTCTACACCACTTATGTCATCTTCTTTTCCTCTCACTGTAGGAGTTCTAGGCTGTCATCCCCAATCACCAACCCCACCCTGCCCCAGCAGGCACAGAGTGCCTCCTGAGGACAGGAGCTGCCTACACTGCAGTACCAACCTGTGCTCCTGCAAACCCTTCACACCCGAGAGCTTCTTGTTTGGGGCACAGCATCCTTGTTGGACAAAAGTCAGCATTGTACCATGCGGGACTGAGAAGGACATGCAGAGGAAAATCTTAGTATTGTTGTCTTAGTGTTACTCCTTCCCATTGAGAAATGCTGTAAGATCAAGTAATTGCAACCGTAATGCTGATCATCCCCAAAAGAATTTACAGTACCTGAGTTCAAGGAGAAAAGTACAAAGGTACATTTACTTAATACAAAACACCTCGAGGGCCAGATATTTAAAAGTCAGAAACCTGAAGGTACTGGTATGTATAGATGAGGAACTTCAGAAGCTGATAATATCCCCAATTTCCACTGAAATTAATGGAACTTGAAGAGACTTAGTTCTCCCACATTCTATCTATAACAACAGAATATTCTCTGCAGCTTCAGGAGCTTCACTACCTTTAAATGCTAGGCCTAAAATCCAGCTTTCAGCAGTTAGTTCCATGTGTTAGATGGATGAAGCAAACAAAAGCTTTAAAAATATTTTTACAAAAATAATTCAAAAATTATAATTTCAAATTTATGATAACGAAAGGGTAAGGTTTTCAAGGGTACATAAGGGAGAGATGGATGCTTATTGAAGAATTCATAGATTTCATTTTAATACTATTATAAAGAAAAATACCAACACATTTTGATTAATTTCATGTAAGCACACACTCCTCAAGCAGGAGGGACTGCCATAGGGCTAGTTATTCTAATAATGTTTGCCAGCAATATTATTATTTGAAGTGTATTGTAGACAAATAGCCTGTTGTTTCAATACCCTTGATATACCCATTAAATGTGTTCAGAAGCAGCTTTATTAGACACCGAGAATAGTGTAATTATTGAATTTTGTAATCCCCTTTAACAGTTGCTGCTTTTTGCACTTGAATTGACATTTAGCTAGAAACAGAGTACACCGATTGCTCTGATTGCTACCCTGTTTAGAAATTATACGGGTTATTTAAATCCTAGGATGTGTTACAACAGACATAAAAATTGAAATCAAATGTAAAAGAGGAAACATTAAGCTTACTGGCAATATTTAGGTATGTGAAATATCCATAATTCATAAATATCCACATAGTTTCTCAGCTTCTTTCCCAATAAACATTTCAAATCAATTTTACTTTTATGCTTCATATGTATCATCTTAACTGACTTGCTATAGATCTGATGCACATTTCCATAGACCTAATATGCCTATTGCAAAATCATATTTTACTAATGAAAAACGTTCCAAACATGGAAAATTTAAAATAAGTAAAGAATTACTGAGGTAAAAGAAATACTGATTTCACCTTGTCAGTAGGTTAAAAGTTAATTACTTTTTACATGAAAGCCACATGAAATTGCAATATAGACAACATTCTCTGTTCCTCAGTAAAGCAGGAATAGTAAAACCAGTATAATTCCTTACAATATTCTCCATAATACCGTGGTCCATATGCCCATGCATTTTTCAGCCTCACCACTGCTTATCAACACAGATGCCCCCGCCAGTGTGGGGAAGAGGTAAGTGGGGAAAAGAACACACTGGGCTGGGAGGGGATGTTTCTGCCCTCTCTTTTCTGAACTGTAAGGCTTCTGGACAGACACTAGACAGCAACACAATTCTGGCCCATATCAGCCCCCATTATACGCATCTCATTCAAGTACTTTCTCCTTTGAAACTGAAGGAATTAAGAAGACAGAAACAAGTTCCCAGTGCCAAATCAATCGACCCTTGCCCTCTTCCCAGGAGCTACCAAAGTAGTTCAGACAGCTTACAGTGCTGGGCAGCCAGCTGGACGTGGCCAAGGAGAGTGCTTGTCTCTCACTATGGACTTCGCTGGTGCAGCACTGGTCACAACATGGTCTTTCATCTTCTGTTTTGTTCATAGACTTTATTATAATGGCACCCATTTTAAACTTAAGAATTAGCTTGTGTATCCAAAGCTGTTCAAAGCAAGAGGAACACAGTAGTCAAATTCTGATTGTGGGTATTCTTCTATTATTTGTTCTAAAACTCAAGGTTGTTCTTTGGACTCAACTTTTTCAGGTCACTTCAGACTGAAGTCAGTAGTATTACCCCATGTCAAACTGAAATCTATTCAAAATAATTGGCTTAGAAAGCCATGCTGTTCACCTTTCAAAAACTAGGTTTGCCTCATACCCTCAAGATGCAAAATTCTTTTAAGATTTTTGTTCGTACTTTAGAAGTTTATCTATTTTTGTCTTTTCATTTCTTGAGAATGGATTCTTGTATCTCTTATCAGAAAATATTACTGAAAAGTTACTTTTAAATTACAATTTTATAACAGAAACAAGACTCTTATGTCGGTTTTGTCTATCAGAAACTATTGTACGGATGAAGCTCTGATTGCTAACAGTGTTCCCTTTGGTCCACTACAAAAACCCCTCCACATCTTTAAGGTGAAGGTCACATGCATAGGTATTCCTGCTGAACTACCCCTTAATTCATTTGTAATAAATAATACTTTAAAAAGGCTATCCTTAAAAGATACCTTTAAAGTGAGGTAAATGTGTTCTCTAAGAAGACATTATCCTGGTTTATCTAGTTTCCAGCTAAAGCAACTTTTCAAAAATAACGATTTTTTAACTGTCTATTCCAAAACCAGCATAGGATAAAATGCCCTTGGTAATATTTCTAAGTGGAATTTTGGACAGATCAAATGCTACCTTCTCTCTACACATGCCAGTGGTGTGACTATTGCATAAGCATTTGCTCATTTCATTCTTGCACTTGGTGAGAGATTATCTATCAAGTTACTAAAGCAAAATTTACTTTTTCAATTCAATCACTGAGCTGAGAGATAAATACATACTTAGATGTTTATATTCAAGCAGACAGGTTCCCCCTCTGGAGCACTTTAGAGATTTCCATTCATCTGATATGGAATGCAGGTGCTTATTTTAGGAGACTTTGTTCACTAGACATCTAAAATTAAGATCCAGTCTAGACAGTCAGATGGAGAGTTGCAATACCTAGATGCAAGCTGGGTAGGCAGACTGGATCTTGTCCCACATGCTTAACATTTTATGAAAGTCAGATGGCCTTAAGTGAAATGTCTTTCTCAATGGTCTTTCTGCCTTCAAATGGCCATTAAAATCCTGAACTATTTTTAGCATTTCTATATGATTTATTAAATATTAAAAATTTAAGTAGGTAAAGAAAATTACTGCTCATTGCTGTCAACCTGAAAACCAGCTCAATATGAAAAGTTTTGGAGACCGGAACTCAGAGATGTTTTGGGGTCAGTGCCATCAAAGTAATGAGGCGACTTCATCCTGCAGCTACATACAGTAAAAGGAGTTTCAGAAGTATGAATGCCCAAATGAATGAAGGAGTGCACGCTCTGAAGGTCAGAGAAATAGAATGAAACAATTCTAAAACAAGAATCCTGAACTCAAGTTCAAAGTGACTGAATGATACAAATTTGGATGAAATAGCCTCATCACTCATGCCTGCAGTAAAAAATACATTACAAGCAAAATCAAAGGAAGTGCTTCACTGTTAATAAAACAAATAATTTTTTTTCAATTTTTTTTCAATATAGAAGTAGCTATATTCTGTTGCATAAGGTGTTTTGGTTTTGTGACACAAAATGATTTTATCAGATGTTCTCAGCTGGCCAGTTGCTATTAAGATGGTAGCAGATGTCCACATTGCTGTCCAGATCCCTGCTACATCCCAGCTGGCGCTTGTTCTTCAAAGGCTCCTCACACCATTGTTCTAGCACACCACATAAGTCACAAGAGGTTACAATTCCCACACATTCCCATTTCTCTTAGATGTTATGCTAAACACACTGAATTTATGCTCATGGGGTTACATAAAAAAGGTCTATACATCTTTTAAAAAAAACCTACTAAATGCTAGGATTGGTATTTCTGTCTTATATTGTTAAAAAGTTAGGATTTCAAATAAAATGAAGGAACGGAGTGCTAAAATGTCTTCCAAAGCAGCGGAAAGAAGTATTTGAAAGTATCATTAACAACAATTGATTAGAGTCAATCAGAAGCTTACAGTGCTTTGTGGATAGTTTTGTCAAACAAGCTGCCATGATATGAATACATCTTAATATGCTTGGCACTTGGCTGTGAGTTTAATGATGATAAATTGTGGGAGATGGAAGAATACAACTAATTACTCTGTGAGCACGAAGCATTACTCACCAGAAATTAACGTGTATTCTGGGAAATAAATTAATTCCTACTGTCCTTTCTGAAATATTAAGACTTACTAATTTTGACAGTAACTTCTCCAAGGTATAATATTCAAACACATGAAGTATTTGCTAGTTATCTCATAAAGACAAATGAAACATTTAAATATGGCATAAAATTACATCACTGAAAAAAATCTCCTACTGCTGGTAAACTTTTAAAACTTAAACTATAAGGGAAGGGCTTTATTTAAAGCAATTCGTTTGTGGAAGTAAGAAATCACAATCGAAATTTCAAAGAGTTACTTTACATTCATATGCGATTTTATTTTTACATCAGTCATCCTTTACTTTGAGTGAAGCCATCCACCCCAATTATGCTTTTCAAGAACAGCACTTGATCTGGAAGCTTCACTGGCTGCCTAACACTTCCTGCACATCTGGCAGCCCTTCACATGCCTGGAGCCTGCAGAAACAAGCACAGATGTTGGCTTGTTATTTGAGATGCTTCAGAGGCCCTCCACTTCTGTACCTCCTTTTTACTTAGGCTGTCAACAACACAAACTTGTTGCAAAGTGTGCAGTGGGGTATGAAACCTGTCTTAGGCCATGCAAACACACAAACACACCCAGCTGTGGGCAGGACAGAGCAGGTGCACAGGATGGCAGCTCTCAGGGGGAAGATGATTGGCTCCCATAGCATTTACTTGTTGAATCTGCTTTGTGAATACATCCAGGTGGCTTATCCCTCAGATACCATGATCCCTGGAGAATGAGCTCCTTCAGAGTTGTGAAAGACAACTCCACTGGAGTCAGATGTAAAACAATCGTGATAACAGTTCAACCGAAGACAAGACTTCTTAATTTTATGTGATGTGGCAAGGGACTATCTATACAGGAGAATCTGTATTAACAAAAATATTTAAATAGTGCAAATTAAGTGATATGGAAAACATAACGACTCATAAGAACAAGAGCAGTACAGTGCTAAAAGGGTTAACATTTTACCTAATTAACAGAATAGCTTCTAAGTAATATTGTGAAAGAAAAGAAAACAAATCCATGACACTCAAAATGAGAGTTCTAAGGTAGGGAAATTCAAATGTATCTTGTAAACCTCTTTAAAGGGCTTCTTAAGACTTTCTAATTCACATTCTTTTATTCTGCCACACCTTCTCTCAACTCAGTACTTTGAAGATTAAAGCAAATATACTATAACAAGTGCCAACAGGATCTTGCTTTTTAAAATCATCAACAAAAATGTGCTTTGCACTCTAACTCCTGAAACTGTAGAGTTTTTCGCCACTCTGATATTTTTAGCTTTTTCACTTTACTGGTTTACCCTCTCAGTTGCCTATTATGGGCCAGTTCCTCAAAATAAATCTTCATTGCCATGTAAATAACAGTAAAGATACTGCAGTATTGCTCTCTATGTACTTTGGAAAACCTGCTGAATGGACTTATATGACAAGCAGATTTTAAGAGCTATTCTTCCTACCTGCCAACTGAGATGGAATAATCAGATCCATGTATATGCTCCTCTTTCATTACGATTTCATTGGGTCTAGACAACTAGTTTACAAACACATCAATCTGTGCACTTATGCCTGTGTGAATGGTGGAAAAACATTTATAATTGAAATTGAAAATAAAATAGGATGTCAATGTCTTGGGAGCAAAAAAGAACTGGATGATTACATTATAATCTTATAGTTGTTTTGAAAGTTGTTGAAGAGGCAGTGAAAAATGCAGACACTGTCAAACCAGCAAAGTCAAAATCTACTTTCTACAAGGCAGAAAACTAAGTTACTAAGATCTTAGAGGGGAAAGGAAGAGGTCTGCAATACCCTAAGGAATGCATGGCACTGAATGGAAGCTTTATTCTCTTTGAAAGAAATCTACCCTTGCTTTCCTGAGAAGTGAGTGACTATCTGAAAGGAATAGGAAGATCATTCTCCTCACTTTTCATAATCTGTAGAGTGTCTGACTGATTCTAAAGCAAATCAGCTGTAACATCATTACAGCTCTTTAGATGAAGCAGTTTTCATGCTGTTCATCTTTGTGGATGATACAAATGTGCTGTTAGGGTCTACAGACTACCCAAACACATCTAATTACTTCCTATGATTCAAAGTCTCCCCAGATTGATTGCCAATTCAAGATGTACAGATTCAGTAGACATCTCAGCAAAAATGGGCTAATGGCTATTGCTCTAGGAGTCTAGTCTGAATACTTTCTAGTTTTGCTAGATAGTTCCAGCTTATGTTGTGAGATTCCTCCAGGTAATTTATCTTGGTCTGCTTTCCCAGGGATAAAAGTGCAGCTCTGGGTCACTCATTCTGCTCTGTTCCCCTCTTAAAGCCCAACAAGCACTTGGCTAAGTTCATCTGGGAGCTGATCTTGTTTTACACTGCAGATGCTGTGCTTCGCTGTGCTGCAGCACTAGGGAGCTGCACTGACAGGCAACCTGAGACTTAGATACTGAGCCACACACACTACAAGGCAAGGTAGAGTCCTTGCTCTCTACTGGCACTCCTCAGTAAGCTATCACATTTTCAGCAGTGCTGGCTGTAACAAAGTTCTTGGCTGGAATTCTGATAGTCTTTTCTTCAATTTTAGAGCAAAAAGTCCGTAAGGAGTTAGGATGACGGAATACAGCTCTAACATGACAGCTATAGCCAACAAGGTTTGAAACATTTTGTTTCAGTACAGGGAAAAGGTGGTATAGTGGCGCAAATCATACTGCCCCAGAACTGGCCTCATTGTTTCAAATTGGTACAGTCAAAAAATACATGTAGATCTTATTAATCCAAAATATTTTAAAGTCTCTGGCAGCAATTTATCTGAAAAAGTGTAAATGCAGGCCCCCAGAACCACCTCCTGCTCTATATCCTGTGTCCCAATGCATGCATAGTGTCTAGATGATGCTGATGTGATAAGAAGTCTACAGAGTGTCTAGCCTCTCTCCTCTGCAAATTCATATTTGTTCTCCCTTTGGTTTGCAAGGGGCAAAAGTTACACAAACATTAATGGAACTCAACAGTGTCAGTGAAGATAATCAGAAGAGCTCCTACTAATGTGAATCAGTTTTTCAGGATTGGGAGTTCTGTCAGTGCCTGCACATGTCAAATTGCCTTGTATTAGGTTCCTGGAAGATAATCTCCTATGAGACTTTTTAGAAATACCTTGAATTCTCCATCCCTTTTCTCATGGTAAAAGTAAGATTATAAATGCCAAGAGACTTCACTAATAAGATCAATAAATGATGGGAATACATTAACAGGTTGTGATCCTTTGTATCATTCCACTGAATAAAACTTCTTCCAATACAAAAAAAACCCTATAGTATTTTCTTTATTAAGAAACAAAGTATTAAGACCTTCTCTCTCATGCTACAAGAAACAGCATCACTGTATCACTATGGTGTACACCGCTCACCATAGGCAAGGTGCTAATAAGAAATCACAACTGCAATGCTATTCCTAGAAATTATTGGGGTTTTTTAATGGTAACTGAAATGAAACCTCTTGAGCAAATTTTGACATCATTTAACTCTTTAAAGTAGGAATCTTATTCATTTTGATTTTAGGTTCCATTTAAAGTTTTTCCACTTGAAAGTCAGAATAGGAATGTGCTGTGACCTTAAGAAGCTGCTTGGCAAAACATTGTTTATAAATCATTACACATAGAATATGTACATTGACATTGATGTGAGGTAGAACAGCTTTTAGGAAAATGGGGGTCTGTGGTTGTGCTACACACATGAAAAACAGAAACAAGGACACTAAAAAAACTGTTCAGTGTGTATTGTGCATGTGTGTTCCCATCTGTATGCTTTTTTGGGGACAAAATTTGTGCACAGCAGCTCTGGGAGAGAGCGAGCGCATATATAAAATGATATCTTTGGTTATATCCCTCCACATTCCAGCAGTTTGCAGCCTAAGAACTAAGTGAAAGAGCCACTCTCTTCCTCCCTTTGTTTAGCAGTTCCTTTCCAGCTATAAATTTGTAATGTTTGCTGTTAAGTAGAGAATCACAGAATATCTCAAGTTGGAAGTGACTTATAAGGATCATCAATTCCAACTCCCTGCTCCTTGCAGAACTACCTAAAACTAAAAAATATGACTAAGAGTGTCATCAGATGATGGTGCTTGAAATAATCTAAATATGTGATACCAGATAGGTCCTTTGAGTTCTAAAGGAAAAATTTTGGAGTGAACCATGACCATATTGCCTAGATGGGAACTTCTCAGTCTTTCTAGACAATGCTTTGCATTGTTTTAAGAAAGTAATAATTTTACTAATTTATTTTGTAATTTTTTTAAGCTGCACTGTGCCCAAATATTATGGAAAGAGTGTTACAAGAAGCAAATCTTGCTCCACCCTTCTAGGGTACAGAAATCTTTGGTGGAGAGGTCAGTGCAGAAATGCCCAAAGGAAAAAGAGCAAGAAACAGTATCCTTGAAACACAAGGATAGTGCTGCTATACTTAAATATGGATGTCAAGATACTGAAAAGCATCAACTGCTTTACTTAAACACACTATAGAAGCCTATGTTCAGACACAAGGGAGGACTTGGAAGAATTCTGGACATGGGTCCAACTCCAATTCCTTTGGTTGGGAGCACTCCATAGTGGTTGACATTTGGGTTAGCACGTGCCCCCAGAAAGGAGCCTAGGTGTAGCATAGTGGCACTACAACAGGTCACAGAAAGATGTCTCACCAGGGTCACTTAGGACATCTGCAGAAGTTCCCGACTACAAGAAAAACTTTGTCTTCACTCATCAAAAGGCAACTGGCTTATTTCCTGAAACACAGAGCTTTTTCTAACTTACATTTCAGTTTTCATCTTTTAAATAATGTACCATGAGCAGATAACTAGTACAGATCAATTGAAGTTACTATTTATAGGCTGGAGTTGCACTTTTTCCAAATCAGCTCAAACCTTTCTGCTTTCAAATGTCTTTTTAGTTTGCTATGAACAAAGCAGAGAAAATCTGTCATGGAGGAATGAGATTTGGGCTTATATTTGATCATTTTCCCTTCACAAAGATAGACTAAAATAAAGAAACTTTTATATCATTGAGCATTTCAGATAAAGGCTGACAGTATCTACTTGTGTAAATCAACGGAGGCATCAGTGTACTTTTTTCTAGCTACAAAAATTCAAACTGATGTTCTCCCTCAGCTACTTAATACAAGCTTTCAAGAAGTAACTGTAAATATTTATTTTTAAAAGCCTTTGTTCCTGTGAAATGTATTCATACTATTTATGCTACTGTTCTGTACTTCTGTGAAAAAAGCTGAGATCCACTGAGTTATCATTAGCAACCTTCATACACTTTTGATCTTCATTACGACATTTTTCTGTTACTGATAACTAGAAATGTTCCAGGCAAGAATCACTCCAGTGCAATCACAAGTACAAGGCCTGGGTTTCACCTAAGTGCAAGGAATATTCAAGGCTAATGATTACCAGTTGAGCCCATGGAGGTCCTGTGCTTCCCACCACAGTCATGGCTCTGGACTTCACAATGTATTCCAAATGGAAGACAAAATGCATTAGCTTAGACATCAGTCAAGCTGCTTTAATATGCAGTTATGCACATGGTGCTTATTGCTGATTCATTAAGCCACAATAATATGCTTCCCTTGTTGCCCACCACCTACTATACCTGCTAGTCCAAACCAGGAAAAAAGGGAATTCACCCCTTTGTATTGACAATCTCTTCTGTTGTTTTACAGGCACTTTCATTTCCTGAAGTTCTGATTGCTGGCATTTTATCTATAATTTTAAAAAAACCCTGAAAATCAAGCCTACCACTATTACTTTTTCAGTGTTATTATTTACTAACCAGATGTCTCCTTGTAGAGAAAAGGCTGCAGGTTGAAATGAATGCTACACGAAACTCTTACCTGCTTTAGGTAATAGGAAATAGTAAACTGAATGTAATATCTCCCAAATTGTCTTAAACTGATGATTGCTGCAATTAGCATGTATGGCATATTAATTTAACTTGATGGTTACTATGACCAACAGTAAAATTAGACAATTCTCTATAGCATAAAGTGTAAATAATTGGAATACATCCCTAATTTGTTAGGTAAATAAGAAAAAAACTTAGTATATATTTTTTAAGTTTTTTTGTTCCCTTCTCAATATGATACTGCTCAGACACTTTCAATTCTTGATACCACAGAATCATAGAATCATGGAATGGTTTCAGTTGAAAAGGACCTTCAAGATCATCTAGTTGCAACTCCCTCTGCCCAGAGTCGGGATGATTCATTTCACAGAATCAACTAGCTTGGAAAAGGTCTCTGAGATCATTAAGTCCAACCTTTGGCCAAACACCACCTTGTCTACTAGACCAGGGCACTCAGTGCCGTACCCAGTTTCTTCGTAAAAACTTCCAGGGACAGTGACTACCACTTCCCTAGCCAGCCCATTCCAATGCCCAATAAATCCCTCTGTAAAGAATGTCTTCCTAATGTCCAACCCAAACCTCCCTTGCCACAGCTTAAGACTGTGCCCTCTTGTTTTACTGCTGGTTGCCTGGGAGAAGAGACTGACCCCCACCTGGCTACAACCTGGTAGTTGTAGAGAGCGATAAGGTCTCCCCTGAGCCTCCTTTTCTCCAGGCTGAACAACCCCAGCTCCCTCAGCCACTCCTCACAGGACTTGTGTTCCAGTCCCTTCACCATCCTTGTTGCTCTTCTTTGGACCCACTCCAGCACCTCAATGATCTTCCTAAACTGAGGAGCCCAGAACTGGACACAGCATTCGAGGTATGGCCTCACCAGTGCCAAGTACAGGGACAGAATCACCTCTCTGCTCCTGCTGCCCACACTATTCTTGATACAGGCCAGGATGCCATTGGCCTTCTTGGCCACATGGGCACACTGCTGGCTCATGTTCAGCCTCCTGTCAATGAGAAGCCCCAAGTTCCTTTCTGCCTGGCCAATCTCCAACCATTCTGTCCCCTCCATGCCACTCTCCTCCATTCTGTTGCATCCATGCAGTTGCTTTGGCCAAAGTGCAGGACCTGGTACTTGGTCTGGTTGAACTCCATACCACTGGATCTGGCCCATCTCTCCTGTCTCTCCAGATCCCTCTGGTGAGCTCTCCTACCCTCCAGCAGATCAACATTACTCCCCAGCTTGGTGCCATCTGCAAATTTGAAACTGGTGGACTTGATCCCAACCCAACACTGATCCCTGGAGGATGCCACTGGTGACTGGCCACAACTGGATGCAGCATCACTCACCACCACTCTCTGGGCCCAGCCATCCATCCAGTTCTTAACCCAGCAGAGAATGCACCCATCCAAGCTGTGGCTGCCAGCTTTTCCAGGAGTATGCCATGGGAGATGGTGCCAAAGGCTTTGTTCAAGTCCAGGTAGATGGCATCCACCACCTTCCCCTCATCCACCAATCGAGTCATCTGGTCACTAGGGCTTTCCTAGTTAAGTGTTTTAATAAATATACACAAATTTCTCCAGATTTAATTTTCACTTATTAGAAGATAGTAAAATAAAATTAAAAAAAATTAAACCCAGAAACATAGTTTTTATGTTTCTTTTTAGTTCTGCTGCTGTCTTATTTCAAAGGAGTTTGAGAAAAAAGGTTTGCAACTATTCAGTTATGAATCACTCAAAAATCCATATCCTTTTTATAAAGTATAGTTCATCCAAGCCTTCCCAGCATGTGTCGCAGAGCTGACATCTGCAGGATAAATGATTTCCTAGGGACTGAAGCCCAGACCATAAAAATAAAAAGAACACAGAAGGTGTTTATACATCTATTTGGTACCCCTACCACCTTCAAAACTGCTGCTTCACTGTCACAATCTTGAGCTGAGCACAAGGTGTTCTCAGGATTAGTGCCACCTGAGAGCAAATTAGCAGCTCAGATATCCAGCATGAGCTAAAATGCCAAAGCAGGACTTGCCCTGTGAAGTGGTCTGTCTCCAGCCTTGCCAGTGAGCCAGAATTTTGTCATTGCCAGACAAGTTACAGAACTCAACCAGTGATGTAAGGATGTGTGTTTCTTTAAGGATCAGAAGTCTCATCAGAGACAGGGAGTGTCACACTCAAGCCTTTGCTCCAAAGCAGCTTTCTACATTCAGATCTCCCAAGTCCATCTGAGTCCAGGAGAAAACTTCTCTCAGTTTCTTCACATTACAGCTTCCCAGTGACCCAAGATTATTTATTGGCAGAAGTCTCTCTGCTGCTTCCCAGTTGTGAGACATTCTCAGCATGCCGGTGGCTTTACATAGTGGCATGGCAAGGCATGGAGACATCTACAAGTTCTGGCTTTATGATCAGCCATGGCTGAGAATGGCTTTGAGGGTCTTGTATGGTGGGTTCTGACAGAGACTTAATTAAGTAGTGCACTATGACTGAGTTGGGTGGTTTCAGCAGCTCCTTATACAATATCTCTCTTTCCAGATTATGAAACATTGTTAAAACTAGAGATGCTTTAAAGGAAGAGCATTAAAGAAAAGATGATCCCAAGCCTTCCGGATCAAAGGTCATCCTTCAAACTTCCTTGGGGAGTACCATACAGAATTTTTTATGTAAGCTTTTATTTAAAAATCATATAAAACTTGACTGATATAATTATCTAACACGTACTCACTGACATACTTTGAAATCACAGACTAAATGGAAGAAGAAAGGCTTCAGTTTAGGTTAGTAGCTGGACCCTGATCTTCCCCAGTAGCACCACACGACAAGGAGCGTTGCCATTCGGCAGATATCAGTGTTGTGTGATACCATGATTGCCAGGCAGCACAGAAAGTTGTGGGACTAAAAAAACACAGAGAATTAAAGTACCCTCTAATTGTCTCAAGGCAATCACTCATAGCTAAAACATCTTGCTAAAAAGACACAGACAAACTCACAACTCTACAATTTAATGGTAATGAGAGCTGTGTGCACAAAGTCCTGAACATGTTTCCAACAGTTATTACTTTATCACATATAAGTTCCAGCTCTTCGATAACTGATCACATTAGTATTTTAAGATTTTTCAACAAAAAATATTAGAGACCATGAGCCTGTGAAAAGAAGGCTTGAACCAACCATCTAAGCATAATTTGTGTCCTTAGAAACCAGGCTCAAAAAACAGAGTGACAACATTTGCACTCAGGACCATAAGAAGAAATAAGAATATTGTGTTTTGTGAGATAATGCCTTGACTGTGAAGAGCAATTCACGACTTTTGAGTGCTTGTGGCTGTGATAGGATTCCAAGTTCTATTAATCAGAGTGGCATTTGTGAAAACATTGAGAAAAAATACCGGAAACCTCCCCAGTCCAAATACTGCATGTGCATGGTTACATTTCACTACATCCAACAATGTAAACAGTGACCAGATGTGTTTTCATAAATGTTTTCAAGCTTATGAAAATGAAAGAGCAATGAAAGAATGTGAAACTCTACAGAAAATCTACTGTCATGTCAATGGAACATCTTGTTCCATGACATTTCTAACCAAAGAGATGTGAAATCACCAAACCCAAGTTACCAATTAAGTAAGCTTGACTTCAACTTACAGATTTTTTAACTGTCTATCACAACTTGCATAAATATTGTCCTTGAGATAAACTTGTTGAGACTGGCAATAGCTAAAACTATGGTTTTTCACTTTCAACTGATATATATTTTAATAGATGCTGGAAGCCTTATCACATACTGGATAGCCCTGTGAGGCACTATAAAAAATAGAATGAAAATAATGCCACTGGCCCAATGATACTACACTTCATGCATAAGGCAAAGCAATACAGAGAGGAAAAGGAGAAGGATGATAAAGTACATTAAAGTGAAGCCCACCCTAGCAAGTCAATAAGTTAGTCAACACCCTAGATGATCCTCAGTGTCCACATTTGCAGATCTTTGTAAACAAAGAAAGCAACCCTGCAGGGTGGGAAAAGGGTTAGTATTTGCAGTGTGTTTGTTCAGTTTTTTCAGAGCAAAAATTGCAGAGCGTGTGATCAGCTAAGCCACACTGCTGAGGTTCATTCCTATTAATTTTACAGTAAATATGCCCATACCAATTCCTGAAAACATAGATGTGAAAGTAAAAACACTCTCTGTGTGCCTATTAAGAGCACCACAAAAAAAGCATTAACTCAGAAAATGAATTAAACATTATAATAGTAATTCCTGCAGTGCCACCTTGTGTTCAAATACAATTTCTAATCCCATCAACCCCTCAACTTGTATTTGTGCCAATGAAGCCTTCCAGCCCTGGAAACTGATTTGCCCTAAGGTTAGTTTAAAAACTGAGCATCTTCTTGCACATTGGATAAGCTGCTTCTCACACATTTTTGCAGTAAATTCCTTGCTGGAGTCTCAGGGAGCTCAGTTCAGAGGCCAGATTCCTCTAGAGCTGTGAAATTCCTCTGGCCGCAGCAGCATCTGGCAGTTAGGACTCTGCATGATAAACTGGGAAACAGCAAAACTCCCTGGAGAATGAATGAACTTGGTGGATTTTGGAACTTTCAAGGAAAGGATGTTGCAAAAAAACATTCAAGCAAACTACATTAACCTGACTACAATAGATCACAAAGATCTATATACAAATATAGTTCCATATTTAATCTTTCTTTACATAGAAGAGTTTTGAAATTTACAAGCAACGCACTTCTAACTGCAAAAAAATCTGGTGAGAACACACAAGCAGTCACTCTATATACAGTAAAACACCAAAGTAGGTCACTTCTATTCCATAACAGAACACTTACAGAATTCCAGGGTAGCCCAGTGAGAAAGATATAGGTAAAAAAAAATCAAAAAAACCCTAAAATTTCTCCCACAACTAGTAACACAAGTGAAAGAATTCCACTGAAGTTCAGCATATTGTGGTCATTTCATCAATATCACAAGGCCTAGATGCTGTTCTTAAACCCCAAAAGCAGCAGAACTATTTATTTATAAATTCATGTTACTTACACTTTTAAAGAAGTTTAATGCCTACAGCCCAAGGACTTCCTGGCCACTTATGGTTTCCACAGACAGCAGAGACACCAATGGTGCATCTGAACTGGAGGTTATGGATAGGAGACACATCTACAAGGCACTGTGCAGACTTGGAGAGTTCAGGGTGCACACAGAAATGTAGTTAAGCACAGGGCTCCATTTCATCTCTTGTGGTATGAATATCAAACATGTAGCACCACTTAGTGCTACCCTAGGGTTGGAAAAGCTTGACTGGTTAAGTTAATTTAACTGTCACTCTCTTCCTATGGAGTGTCAGTAGGCAGTGCTCATTCCTGCAGAGGCTTCTGAAGCTATTCCAGAGAAGGGACTTAACAAGTATCCCTTCCAGGGTGTCAAAGTCATACAGGCATTGTCCTGGGGAACAACTCATGGACCATGATGCAGAGATTTCTAAAGCTTATATTTTATCCAACTCACAAGCACCTTCCTTGCCACTGACCTTCCAAGACAGCTAACACCAGAGTATCTGCCATGGCCTGGTAGCATCCTCTGTGACTGCTGATCTCACCTACTGTGGCATGCTATGATTTAGTGAGGATGAAGAAGAACAGGAGAGCGAGTAGGAGATTCCAGGTAGCTTGAGGCAGGAGAAGTCACGGAATGGCTATCCCAGGAGATGGCAGCATGATGCAGGATCGTGAGCAGCAGCATCACCAGCCATACCTTGGCTGTAAGCAGTGCATGAACAAGGTTGCTGGCCACTGCTAAGCACTGACCGATGTGTAGGTGCATGAACAATGTTGCTGAACACTGCTAAGCACTGACCTGCTGTGTTTCAGCACTTCTGGGCCCACACACTGTCCTCACTCCGGTGACAAATCTGTTGGGTACCATTTCCAGATTGGAGGACTTGAGTTAGGTCATTCTTTAATTCCAAGATGTGAAAGGCCACTTTAATCAGAGACTGACACAAGGGTTGAGGTAGGATGGGAGATCTGGACATCATGTAGTCTGACCCATGCTCAAGCAGGGGCAGCCAGAGACAGTTTCTTAGGACCATATCCATATTCTTCTGAATATCTCTAGTGATGGAGGCTGCACAGCCTTTCAGGGCAACCTATGCCGATGTTCAACATAAAGCCCCAGTGTGGCTCTCCAGGACTTTTGTCACTTCTGCCAGAGGGGTAGGAGCATTCCCAGTTCAAGCAGCTGAGGTAACACAGCACTTGGCAGTCCTTGCTCCTCTCCACTCTACTGTGCAACTTAACCATCTTGAGTTTTAAGAGGATTTTTAAGTATTCGAAATGTTAATGTGTCAGCCTTTCCTTCATCAAACACCACAGCTATTTTAAAGAACCATGAGATTAGAAAAAATGCAGTTCAAAAAGACAGAAAGGAGATCAGATGTAAGATGAAAGATTCAGAGGCTTCAGCTAATTTGAGCTTGTGTTCTGCAGACTCCTGTTGAAACTGGAGGAATTCCATTATTATGTGCCTGCCTGGATATGTTGAACTAAATATCCATATGCACTGACTGCTCCTTTGGCAGATCAATCCAAATGCTACCAAACTCTTCGCAAGAAAGCTGCCTTCTTTTCTCTCCCTGACCTTAGACCATGGCTGTAAAAAAAAGCTTTATTCCTGAAGTATGAAAAGTCTCTTGACATGAGAACCCTCTCAACATTCTGTCATGCCAAAGATTTTACTATTCTGAGCTTTGGCATGTTCTGACCAGGCCATGGTCAAAAGAGGGAGCACAAGCCCCTCTGCTCTTATTCTCAGTGCTCCTTCACCAGCAGAGATGCTCAGTTTATTCGCTTTTACCTTTTTTAACATGGCATTTTCAGTTCTAAATAATTTATGGAAGCTGTCTGGAAATTCAGAACACTCCTCATCACACAATGCATGAAATCTGAAGATAAATGGATGGTGATTCTGAGCCTGAGAAATAAGAGTTCAAAATCAGGCAGGATTTATGATTACTTCAGAAACACAAAAAAAATCCCAAATCTGGAGTTACAACTTTCAATCCTTGAGCAAAACAAATCCTGGAATACTAGACACTTTGTGTGTACATACATGTATGTATGCATGTATTGCATAGACATGTATGTATGCATGCATGCATTCATAAGTGTGTTTTACCACGTCTAAAATGAGAGCTAACATTTCTACTCCCTAACAAAAGAAGGAAGAAAGTCTCCCTTTTACAGATGGGGGCAAACAATAAAGACACAGGAGTAATTTCAGCCAGATGGCACTAATGACAGGGCTGGCAAGAGAAGCTTGAGGCTTACACTCAAGGCTGGGTGCAGACTGCTGTGCATCTGCTGAGGGGCTCATCCAAGCTGAATATGGCTACAGTTTACAGACTGAACCCTCTTCCATTTGCTAGGCTATGACCCAAGGCAGAGCAGCTACATGGCTGTTTGAATTTCTCTAGGCTGCTCTGAGCTGGTAGGCTTGACACCCACTCTGTTGTCATAGCCTCAAAACCATATTGTCTCAGCAATGAGAAGGCATCAAACTGTCATGTCTGGTAAGAAAGTAGATATGCAGGGCATATTACAGCAAGAAGAGCATCCTATGGGAATGCTCTTGCTTACAATATGTGGATGTCTGTGAGGTGTACGTTTGGAAATCACAGATTTTTGAAATAAAAACAATTACCCAGTAGCTAGTTTACAAAGGAGAGGGAAGTATCAATGAGTATTGCAACACACCACCAAAAAGAAGCATATGCTTGTGGCTTAAAAAATCCTAGTGCAGCAATAAAAACAATGACATTTTTGTGCAAAGAATTTTATCAGTTTTATTAAGCTCAGACTTTGAGGGAGATCTACAACATTGTCAATTCTCCCAATTTCATGCACATCCTCAAGACACCTGCTATTCTGCTTCCACCACAATGGCTGATGTGTCCCTGTGAGAATGTGAAATACCTTTAAAACCATTCCTAGTACTGCTGGCTAGGGGGGAAGGTCAAAAACTCGATCCTTGTGCACTCTGGGATTCAGTGAGGAGATGACAAAATGAAAAAAGAGCAATAACATGCTACTTTATATTTACTGCTTTTCAAGCCCTCCCTCATAGGATTTCTGACTGGCAGTTCCAGAAAGTTTAGTAATTAAAATACTGAATATCTAAGAAACTAGCAGATGCAGCTACTGAATTTACAAGAGCAGCATAAAAAATGGAGGTCTGAGTATACAGTCCCAAAAATCTGGGCCTCAAGAAACAGCTGACTACAAAGGCTTCTGCCCTCCAACAGAGATCAAGAGTAAACGAAACAACATCTACATGTCCTGTTTCACCACAAGCCAAAAGGTGTGAGAGCTTTGAGTTCCTGAGAGAACCAGTTAGCTAGAAAATGAAATGAAATGCAGACCCTCCAAGCGGCAGACTTCCTCATTAGTGGCATTCCCAGCATTCAAACTAGTAGGTACTAAGAAATGACAACAGCAGGATGATAGCAAGGTGCTCACTAGCTCTCAGGCTTCAAGCTGACAGTAACAGATCACACTCCTTCTCAGTCCCCCATTAACTTTTAATGTCTCTTCTTACTTAGTCTTACGGCTATAAGTCGGCTGGAAAATAATTGCATATTCTGCATCACCAGGTGCACGAGTCTCAAAACACATGTACTAGTCCATTTCTTCACTTACTTTGACTGGGAAGGTGATTATTAACAGAAACTGCAACAGTCTCATTGCAAGGATTGTCGGGGACACGGTGAGCATGTTGTCACGAAACAGCACCCAGTTTTCTCAGAATGAAAGAAAGGAGTTGGAGTTTGAAAGGGCATAATATTTTACTCCAGAAAATTTGACATTTTTTTTGCTCCTCAATTGCACTGTAATGTTTACCCATATTCAGTGCTGCTATCCTCAGAGGAGAGAAAAAGCTTCTTTTCTTACCAGCTCGTGCCCAGGAATAGAAATAGACCACCTGCATAGTCCGTGTTAGGTTACACATGACCCATTTGGCTGCCAGCTTTAGGTATGGAGAAACATACTTGCTCCTGAGTCACACTGAGTTCATTTCCAAGTGCTCCACTAGGTGAAAAAGTGTAACAATGAAGAGAGCAATGTTTCCATCAATTTTAAGGTTCTTGAAACTGTTAGGATGCTTTAAAGTCATCTCAGTATAAATCTCAGTGGGCTATATCCTCCTACTTTTCCTAGGCCTGCTGAATCTTATTTGTCCACCTTTGAATGTTGCCGCAACAAATGCAATACTAAGCAATAGCAATGTGCTAAAACATTTAACGTTAACTCCTTCAAGCCTCTTCTCATTGGCCTCTCCCAATTATCCCTTCCCTACTGCTGCTACCTCTCCATCCTTTCTGCCACCACCTCTCACAGCTCTGCTCCAGCAGCCTGGCAAGTGGTCTGCAGCAGTGGCTTTTTCCAATCCCTGCAGCTAACTTCAACTAGAAGGCTTGAAAAGAGAAGAACGTTTTTCCTTGGCTCTGCTGCTGTCACCTCTCTGGAGCATACAGCTTGAGCTCCCAGCTTAACTTTAGGATGGGAAAATCTAGTAAGTTTGTATCAGTGCACTACATTGGTCTATGAAGCCTTCTGCTCATACGAGCTTAAACCACTTCTCCCTGAAAGTCTTAATTACATTCATGCCAGCTGCCCTCACCCCTTTATATTTCTCTGGGTAACAACTTCATGTAAAAATATCTTCTAATGTCTCTTCACATTGCTAGCATTACAGAAAGAAGTTTCAATGCAAATGAGAACAACATTCAGCCTGCCTAAAATAAGTTATATGTGCCTTGTGTTAGGACATAATATACTTTGTTCTTCATTCTGATTTTTCATACCACTATCACCACTGATTTTGAGCACACTACTGTGAGATTAAACAGTAAACGGAAATTAAAGATCAAAGAGATATGTGACAAATCCTATGATTTCAGCATAGTCTTCAAAGTGTTGTAACCCTGTGCTCTTGTCACCTGCCCCCTGCTCATCTTCCAAATTATCTACTAGTAGACTGTGTGTGCTACTACTTCCCTGTGAACACTGCACAGAAAGTCAAAGGAGGGACTTCGGTGAACTTAATGTGGGACATCACACACGGTAACAGACCATCCTTTATGCACTGCTTTGCTGTGTGGGTGGCAAAGGACTTAACTTGGAAGCTCTGTGTGTGTGTGTTTCAACAGCTTGATGAGCACTCTTTTGGCAACACCCACATGGGCCTGCAACTCTACACAAGTGACAGAGATTTCTGTACACATAAGCTATCTGGTGAGATCAAGGAGTACTGTATCAATAGGCTAATCATCATTTCACACCTCGATGGCATCACACAGCCCAAGCCTGGCACTCTGCTGAAATCATTTCCGAGTGGAGCAGGGTCTTTCAGGGAAACTGTGCAGCTCTCCATATAGTACAGGATTGTCTTGTATGGCATCCCCTGTGTGCTCCAAGGTATGGAGTACCCCTTCACAAACTTTTAATCATTTGCTCTCTTAATGATCAAGCATATGTTATCAAGACCAAGATATATTAAAGTTGGTTTATTTTCAGATTGAATGTAATATTCCTAACTTCAGACATCAGTAAGTGTCAATTGACAAAAGAAAAAGGGAAGAAAATGAAAACCCGACTTCTAGGAAAACTCCCAACATCAGAAATTTCTGTGAAGGCAGCAGGAAAAGCAATTCAGAACTGGGTCATAGTGGAAAAATGGTTACCATTTAGCTGACATAAAAAGGCAGGCTTGAGAAATTTAGTATAGTATGTAGTAGTTAACATGTAATCTGTGGGCCTCAGAAAGAAGCAGCTACTAACAAATCTGAACAACATCCTTCTCATGCAGATGCCATTACTGAATCCATTCACTGCCAGGAAGGAACACAAAAGTCAAAACTCTCCAATACTCTTGAGTGAAAGGAAAAATATGAACATAACACATTACCTCACAACTCATGTGACAATTCATCATGACAGAAAACTTTGAATCGGAAGCACTCACTGGCTTGCAGATGCATGCCTGCGTCAAGCAACAGGAAGAAAAGAATAATTCTAATATCATCTTAATAAGAAATACTAACCAGTTTTGTCTCACAAAACCTATACAAGAGGCAAGCTAATTTTTACTTGGCATGATGGAAGTTTAGCAGAGATATACAAACTAATTCTCAATTGCTAAACTGGGTCTTGGGCATGGTATTGGCACTTTAATATGGTACCTAAGCCAAACAGCCTGTCTGAGAGGCAGGGTAAATTAGTCTAGATAGAACACTGTGTAAACACAGCTGTAGGTTTGCAAGAGCCTACATTAAACTGTAGTGCTTATACTTGATTAAAGCTAAATCTGACTCATGTACACCAAAAAATCTGATGTGTGCACCACTGTGCCAATAGCAGCGACCTAAGACCCTGGAAAACAAATATGTCACCTGATGACAGGGAAAAACTTACCCTCTACTTGAAACTAAGCAGTGAAGAAAGAAGAGCTAAAAGTTGTAATTGCTCTAGTTCACTAAGTGTTCCCTGGGGCACCGTATTCTGAGCCCAGAATAAAAGCCATCAGCATCATGAATGGAGCTGTCAAGCTACGCTTGTTAGCTAAATTGGTTGAGAAGATGAAAAATCCTTTTTCACTTGCAATTGATAGAGGCAATAATTCAGGTTTGCCAGAAGAAGACACTAACAATGATGACACCTGAGGCAATTTGAAACCATCTAGAACTCCTTGATGGGTTTCTGGGAAATGGGCTCCCAAGGGATTCTCAGAGATAAGCAGAGCCTGGTATAAAAATCTTTCCATGGCTGAATGTTTAAACAGCACAGAACATCGTATTTCCTTAATGGCAGGTGTTCTGTAGAAATGCAAAGAAGTTAGATGTGGAAGACTTTGATAGTCAACACTGATCTGTTTGCCCAAAGTCACAAGTTTATCGAGTTTGAGGTTTTTTTAATGTGTGCTGGGATGATTCTTCAAAAAGTATTTGACAAGGTCCTCAATTGTTCATACAAAACCAGTGAACTCGGGGTGTGTCCACGACTACAAAAATCTTGCCACCCAAGACAAGGCAGTAAAGATTAAACCCTCTAAGGCTTTGCTCTGTTAGGAAGAGGTTTTCCTGCTGCTCTTTCTGACTAGATGCTAAAAGGTTCCAGCAGAGGCATTTACATCCACTGGATGTACAGATTTCTATAGATAGAGAAAGGTGTTTTCATCTGCTCATGTTATGAATGCAGGAAAAATTTACATGTTTTCTAATGATATTGCTGCTTTTCATGTGGAAGCTGACAGATCTGCTTGTGAGTTGTCACTGCTACAGAACCCAGCTCTACACCATTTAGTCTACACGCTGGGCTTGGAAGGAAATTTTCAAAGCACATATACACTGTTCTCAGTGGAACAATCTATATCTTTTCTCAAAGAATGGAGACTTGGAATATTCTTAAGAGAAGGCAAAGTACTTGAAATGCACAAGGGAAGAAGAATTGCAGGACATTTGTTTTTCTCAAAGGTTGCTGATCCATGCATTGGACTCAACCTATTTGCCTCAAGACTGATAGTGACTGCAAAGTTTATCCATACATACTTCTCCTGCAACACAAGCAGAGAGACAATTTTTGTTAGAAATGCTTAAAGAAAGACACAAGGTTGGTGAATCATACTAGGAAAGGGAATGTACTCTCTTCTCCCTGAGAGCAACCACAAATAACACTGCTGAGAATCTGAAGTTAACCAAAAAGAGTTCACAGAATCCAAAACTTGACCTGAATCTTCACTTGTTTGGCACAATTTGCACTTCTAGAGCATGGTAAGAACAATGTGCTTGTCTGAACGATATAAGCAGTGGGTGGATGGCTGGTCTCTGCAGCTGACCAGAGGCAGAAACAGCCACTTAATACCAAGAAGCACTTGGGATTCTGTTTCACCACTATTACCATTCTTACCTAATACACAACACTACAGAGACGTCCTGTTGTCAAGATAGTACCACTAATGTTTTGACTGTGGATATTACACTAATTACATTTGTATTTTTACTTGCATTTTCACAATAGAAAACTAAACTGAGCTAATAAATAGCTCATTCAAGTGCTAAGGAAATCTCCCACAAGCCTTTGGCTGAAGCTGGGCAGTTCTGCAGTAAGAGGTTTTGCAGGAATTCTTGGAAGAGACATTTCCTAAACATAGCCAGTACCAGCCTGTGTTTCCTTTAAGGAAAACTGGCATCTGGAAGAGTCATATTTTAAGGAAGACAGCCTAAGGCAATTCATCTTCTTAAAAAAAGCCTAATCCAACATATGAAGCAGCTGGGCTTCAGTACAAAATTAGATCTCAAATGTCACAATTGAGCCCTTCAGGCACAGGAAGAGATGTATTCCAGTCAGAGAAGTTCTCTGTCTAGAGAGGTCCTTCACCTTACCAAGAACCTTGAAATCTGCTAAGATGAAATATAATAAATCTTTTGAAGCCTTCTCCTCTTGGGTGAGCTTCAACATCATACAGTCATCAAGGAGGTTCCTAAGCCCTGATACAGGTTCTTCTTTATTGACTGACATAATCTAGAAATGTGGCTTCTGGAAAAAAAAAAGTCCATGATTTCACCTCCAGAGAAGCTGTTCTGAAAAATGGCTGATAAACTTGAAGCTATTATGACCAAACTGAGACTGTCAATAGAAGGTATAAATTTCTTTTCACAATAGACCTTTAATAGTATAAGATTCAGCACAGGTTCGCCTTTCAAATGATGAGAAACTAATCTCCATATTTCAGAAAGATCAACTCTTCAATTGGAGATCAAGACTTAAACCTGGCCATTTTCTCCACCACCAGCTCCCCCTGGGAGTTGAGTGCAGTGTGTGAAAAATGCAGACTACTAAGTAAACTCTAAGGGTAAAAAATGTCTAGTCACTGGCCTGAAGCAGGGAATGTAATTCTTAATGGTTTTTGCCTTAGCAAGACTTCTTGTGTCTCAGAAGCATCTCCATGTAATCTGAAAAGACAGATTCTAGCAAGTCAAACCAACCTAATTTTAAGCCTACAGCAGGATGTTTTCTCAGTGGAATCCTGCTAAAATCACAAACATGTACAATTAGTTTTCTCTTTGCATTTAAGTTATACATTAAGAAGGAAACTTACAATGCAGCCTTATGGTTTATAACCTCCTTGAAGTTACCTGCAGCCATTTGACTTCTGCTGGTCTACTGTGATGGCATTTTACCAGCTTTCACTATCCTAGATTGCCTGATGTGAAATCTTGTATGTGATTTATAAGCTATAAAATGTTCTTTCTGTACTAAAAAAGCAAACACAAGGTAACAAGGTGCTTGTCACACATAAACCAAACAAGGAAAAGGCACTTTCACTTCCTGCTTTAGGCAATTTTTAGCATTTCTTCTTGAATGCTTCCTCTTCAGGCTACTTGTAACTTGGTACTAGGATGTCATTCAGCTACCCAGAACAATCTCTGTGGGGCCATGGTGAGAGAAGTCCCTGTCACTGGAGGTGTTCAAGATGCAACTGGACAGGGTGCTAGTTAATCTCACCTAGGCTCCCTTTCCTATCAAAGGTTGGCCCCTTTCAGTCTGGGCTGTTCTATAATATTGTCTCACATACAGTGATTTCATGAATCTTAAGAGTGAGAAATTTTTCAAATTTAATGGACCACATTCTTCCTGTACCTTTTAGTCCCTTTATTCTGGAGAATTTGGTACACATGTTGGAATATGCATAAGGTGTGAGTGCTCAAGTGCAAAATTACACATGAACTACACGCATCAGGATATTCATCAAATGCAGATCACATCAGTATATTGCAACTTTTACATAATGATTTTTCATACTTGAGCACTCAAAGGCTCAAATAACAAATTTTTTTTTTTGTTTTCTCAGTTATTCACACAGAAAGCTCCAGATGAAGATTGATAGTTCTACCCAACATATAACAATGCAATTTTCCAAATAGGGGCCTGCAAGTGAGGCAACCTGCTGTTTTTACTACTCCCACAGTAGACTCAAACTCTCAGAGAACACAGGAGACCTTGTAAAGTACTGTGATTTACAGACTCATGGTCTTTTGAGGCGACTGGAAGATGAGATCTGCAGAAGGAACCGGCAGATGAAAAAAAGGAAAGATAAATCCAGGGCAACTTACAAAACAGCTTGGCTTCAAAGAGAGGTGGTGCTTTCTTTCCTTAAATGTTTTCAGATCACAGTGGTGCTTCTGTGGCCCTACATGAGTTTGAGAACCTTTTCAAATACAGCCCAATTTTCACAAAAGATTGAAACTGCGTATCCCTCATGTTTAGCTGAAAAATGCTTGGGGCATTATCTGACAGAAGTGGCAGGATCCTTTTATCTAGCAAACAGTTTTAGCAAGCTACATGGTGTTAAAGCACAGCACACATCATACAAAACACTTTTATGGAGGTGTCACAGATCATGCCCTTGGGTTTGTGGTCACATCTCTCTGTTGTCTGGCCTCCTGCTCCCAGGCAACCTGCAATTCTGCTTTAGCTATGGAGCTGCCAAAGCCTGGTATTTTGTACTGCTGAAGAGTTGCTTCTTGCGCACATCCAGGAGTGTGTGTGTGTGTGTGTGTGTGTGTGTGTGTGTGTGTGTGTGTGTGATAAAAACATATTGCACATTATGCAACATTTATCCTCACATTTTAGACAATCACCTACAGTTGTCTACAGATAGTTGAAAAAAATAAGATAAGAAAGATAAGAGAGAGCTATAAAAATAAAGAAAATAAACCCACAAATCAGGGCAATGTCAAGAAGGAAACAAGTTATCATTATGCCTTTTCTTTAGAAAACAAACCCACAACAAAACAACTACCTACATCTAGTATTTTCAAATGTATGGCTTTGGACACTGTTCTTTCAAATTCATTTACCGTTCCCATTTCACATCTTATACTCTCCTATATAAAAAATTCCCACAGTAATTATTACTTGTGCTAGCTCTTCTATGAACTGATTTTTTTTTCCTCATGTAATCAACAACTGCTTTCTTGTTTCCTTCCATTCTTCCTGCTGAATGCTCTTCATCATGCCACCAGAGCTGCTTTTTTCCTTTTAAAATTACTGCCAGAACGACCTTGTATGAAACACTCCCTGGAAGTTTTCCTGTCAATGTATTAAGCTGCTATGCTTCAGATACTGCAGAGATAAGCACCAAAAACACTAGGGGAGGACATCAATAAAATAATGTACTTTATAGGTGTGACATCATGAGCATGATATGGTTGAGCGATAAGTCACAGTGTGAAAGACCTCTCGATCAAAAGAATGTGAAACAGTAACAACCGGACCCCGATTAACGAGAAATGAACACACAGTGTAAGGGCTAGTTTTCAAGTAAGCCCCGAAGACAAAGAGATGTCACATAGAGTTAAGTGAATGCAGCATGGCTACAATTAGAGAAGACTCTGTTCTGAAAGATATTTCTGGATCCAACCTTACTTCTGAGAGGGAGTCTCTTTCAACATGGAATTGCCTGTATCTAAATGCATACTTGGCTAATTGTTTCCACTCTAGTTTTCAGATTTTTAAGTTCTGATTTTTGATGCCTTTGTGCTCATACCACAAAAAAAATCTTGAATATGGCATTTATGTCATATTCTCCATTCTGTGCATTCTTTCTGCACAGATGTGTAAAGTACGTAAGGTGCCGTTCCTTTCTGTGCACACAGTGTAGAAAGATGGTAACATCCTTTATGTTTAAGAGAGAAAGTACAAAGAGAAGAAAAAGCAGGGCAGAATCTTCCTATTCACATTGCCCACTAGATTCAAAATATGTTTCCCACCAGTTCATGGAGCACAAAATGGACTTCAGACATGTGGCTGAAAAAAGGAAAGCAAGATCAGTAGCTCCCAAGTATCTCACAGAATCAATAAAATTTTGTTGTTGCTTACATTTAAAGGTCTGAAGCAAATCCTCCCCCTCACACAGCCTCCCTACTAGGGAAGGAGAAAGCCAGCTATGAACTTGCCTACTCAGGTGGGTCATCTTTGCAGGCAGTGCAGGTGCAGTAGCTCCTGTGAGCTAATTAGACGATGAAGTGTAGGCAGCCAGCTGGCTCTAACCATGGTATGACTCAGCTTCTATAGGGCTTTGCTTTTCAGTAAGTCTGCAGCAAGTTATGGAGCAAGTGTCCCCACAGTGCTTTGTCCCACTGATGGGTCCAATATTGTGAACTAAAGATAGCAAGCCATTCTGGAGGCACTCGAAGTTCCAGTGATCAGAGTAAAGTATATAAAGTCCAGGATTCAAATCCTGGAAACAAGGGTGTGACATTTATGCATATGATTTCTGGGGAGGGTTTTTTAGCTTTTATTTTTTCTTAAAAATCTTGAAAAATGCAACACACACATGAACCTTCACACCAGTGTCAATAAACACACCTGGGTGTGCAGACCATGCCTCATGGTGATTGACTACATTCAGTGGCCAGCTGTCTCCTAACCCACATGCATATGCATGTCTCCTTGTAGGGCATACTAGGTTCAGTAACCAGCTGTGTCCTAATACACGTGCAAGCTTTCTTGAAGGGCAGATGCCCTGACAGGACTTTGTGACGCATTTATGGTGCCTATCAAATGCAGTCAAAAACAAGGATACACTATGTCTCAAAAAGCCCCTGAGCCACAAACCATGGGAGCCGGGGAAAATATTGTGGGGAGCTACAGCTGCATGTCTGCCCTGTCTGCGACTCTGTCCTCAAAGCCTGCTGCTGGCACTGTTTCAGATAAGATACCAGGCTGGACAGACCTCTGGTCTGAACTGGTACAACCAGTCTCATGTCCTAATGCCCTGTTGACAGCTTGATATGTTCAATGCTCACTAATCCATTCTGACAAGGACTTGTTCTAACACTTCAAACTTCAAAGCAGACATTTTTTAAAGATATTTTAAGTCAGGGAAATATTCCTTTTCCCAGCACCAGCTAGTTTTACCACTGCAAATGTTGGAAAAGAGACCACATTCTAAAATTTTATTTCCATCTGCTGACCAGTGTACCAGTCTGATGCAGTGGATGGTCAGCTAAAAAACAAAAACAGGTAAATAAAGGCAGAACCCTGTATCAGTTTTCAAAGTGTAGTCTTAAAATCCAAACGTATCAGAAAGTTTCACAGGAGTTCATAGGGCCACTGCCTAGGTAAGCCAAACCACCAAGGTCTCAGTAATGCTCCATCCATAGCAGGGCAGATCCAGAAGATTGAGCCCTCCCCTTCCCTGTGCTAGCTTCAAAAGCAAACAAGCATATTGGTGAAGCTGAAACAACAGCCACAGACTTGTACACCACAAACATTATCACTGTTGAGAAGGCCAGATGCTCCTGTGCCACATGGCAACTACAGAAATCATATTTATGAGCTCACAGAGATTAAGAAACCTACTCAATTGGCATCCTGAGAAAAAAAATGACTTCAGTTTTTCATTCAAAAGGAACAGTGCCACTTCTACTGCTTTTGGCTTGTTCCCCACAGCCTAGAAGTATCACCTCAGTATCTTTCAGGTTAGGATGTAGCCAGATCCTCCTCAACCAAAATCTTGTTGGACAAATTACCCAAACAGCATAGTTAAGCAAAATGTAGCTGTGCTATGCATTAGAAAAACATCTTCCTTGTTTTCGTAACAACTGGATAAAGGCTGGGACATACACAGAAATATGTATCTAGGTTGATCAGACTCCCAATTCCTTAATATTGCAAAATGTTCAACAACTGCAAAGTAATGAGCATACCGTGGCCAGCTTACGAATTAAAAACTATACAAGAAAGAAAACACTTTTGGAAGAAGAGAGAAAACTACAGAAATACAGACTACTTTTAAAGGAAAAGTGAATTTTAAATCTTACTAATATTTCTAGAAAGAAGAAGAAACACAAGAAATGTCCGCTAGCTACAATATAAGTCTAATTCCTCCAGGTAGTGTCTGCAGTTGTACTATTTATTTTCTCTTTTTCTCCCTCTTCCCCATTTCTTTTGTAAAAATCTGCCACAAATCAGAATAGAAAATTATTGAATGCACAGGATAATCTTCTTATAAGCCATATATGCAAAGTGAGCATATTCTGAATGAAAGATAAGTCTATTTTCTCCTTCATTACCTTTTATTACAAGTGACCTTCATTGTTAGTTAAACTTGTAACACTACCAAATTGAGAAAAACATGACAAATTGCAAAACTGTATATCTACTTCTAGGTCTCATTTTGATTTAAACAAGAATAAAATCACTACTTGTAGGAAAATACTTCAGCCAGAAATACAGTTTTTAAGCTAACACAATTTCTCCAAAATAGGGACAGATGAAAATAAAATTATCATGTGAAGTCTTGTTTTACTTCAGGTTTTTTAATTTCACCTAGAACAGGCCAATTTTTACAGAAGAGCTTATAAAGTAAATTACTTTTTCCTTTAATTCACTGTCACCTGAAATAAATTAACTTATATTATGTATCTGAGTAGAAGACCTTCGGGCAGCTTAATGGGTTATTTTCTAAATATCAGGAAGTGAAGTCTAAGATAAAGCAGGATAAAAAATTAACTTTCACCATTACAAAGTCATCTTACTATGCAAATTGGAACAATGATGTTAACCTCCAAGTGAAACTACCAATCAGCATACTAGCAACTACTATTAATAATTCAATAATCTCCAACAAAATATTTCAGTATTTTTAAGCTAGTTTCCAAATATTTTGTATTAACAGGCAATGAAGTGTGTATGTGCAAAGGAAGTATTTTAAAGAAGGTTTAAAACATGGTGAAGTATTCAGCATTTTCTTACAGCTTTGAGCAGCGGAACACTCAGGTACTACATTTAGACACAGAATAACTTTCCTAACGGTCCAAGAACAAATCACATTATCAAAATGAGGAGCATTTCCTGCAGCTGCTGGTGTTCCATTGTTCAGTAAAAATTAAAAGTCCAGTTACGCAACTGCTTATTGTAAGACATACGATTTATGCCCACAGAGTTCCTACAGGCTCAAAGTGGCTAACTACATCGATCAGTTTGGATGCTGACAGCTTAACTATTCACATAGCTTAGAAAAATTACCCTCTTTGATATTAAGCCCACTCACTTGAACACTGTACCTCCCGGACTCACATTTCAGAACACTAATTTCACTAATAAATTCATTTTAATGTAGCCTTGAAATTAATATGTGTTGAATAACAATATAAATCTAGAGATGGCTGTTTGCTACTTCAGCTCATTATAGCTCAGGCTATCTGCCTGAATGTGAAATTCTTAAACCAAATTAACTTTGCTAAGAAACTTTCCTTGTCTTTGTTCAGGTATGAAATGGACACAGGATAAATCTCCTCATCACACCCAATTCAGTAATGTTGTCCTTTCTCAAAGTTCAAATTTAGTCAGCAATAGCTGAAGAAAACGTCTCTTGACCTCGAGAGTGCACTCCTGGGTAGAACGGTGCTTAATCGTGTGCTAAGGGCACTTGGACATTTCTCCTGTACAAATAAAACCTACTGATTCCTTCCAAAGGAAGAAAAGGAGTGTGCAGATTTTTTCTGTTAAAAATCATGCTATGAAGAGTCAACTCACAAAATGCCAGATGTTTTGCCTCTCTGTATGTTTAAATCAACATTTAAAATGCCAAAATACCAGACAAAGACCAAAAATCATACTAATGCATTTACAACGATAAAGGGATCTAAAATTAAACTAAAAACTGGTACTTAGAGCAGTAAAGAACTACAGCTTGGACCTTCTCCCTCTGATAAGAGATAGGTTAGTATCAGTGTATCCTCAGACAGAGACACTGCTGGCACAAAGAAAGCTGATAGAGCATGCAAAGAAATCACTTTGAAACATACAACATAAATGAGGAGAGAAAAGAAAAAAAACAATTTTTTTTTTAAATATCCAGTCATGTTTCATTCTGAACTCAAGGGCTGAGAATAAAGATGAGGAAGGTCAATGGATTATGCTATTACTGGCAGCTGAAACAACTGCAGAAACACAAAGACACGTTCTTGATCTCTAGCAAGAAAGCATATCTCAAGATGGATATCACTCAGAGGTAGACTCCAACAAGTTCTAGTTTGGCATTTGTTGATTTTTTAATCCTCAGATTTTTACTTTTAAAAGTAAAAAATTCCAGCAATAGCACAAAGGTCAATATTAAGAGGATATACAGAGCCTACACCAACTACTACATAGCTGTTGTTGTAACTGCTGCAATTTGAAAGATCAGACTCAAGAGGAAGCCTGTCAGATGTTTTTTGTGCTCCTCTACAGCACTGCAGGGGAATCACAGATGATAATCCAGTGCAGAAGTTTCTCTGCAAAAATGATCCTTAAACCAGCATCATCTAGCTAACTATTTGGAACATGCTTAGGAATAGCTTTATAAACAGCACAAAGGATCTTCTGAATTACAATGCCATGAGTGACTTGCTCTAAAAAAGGGAATGAGTCTACTGGAGTAAAATGTGTACCATGACTTAACTTACATGGTTAATGAGAGATAGTTACCCCTTTGGTATAAATCATAATTATTCAGGCAAGTCTAATGAAAGGTATATTTTTTAATTATTATTTTCAGTGATTAAAATTCAGCTATGTGTAGAAGGTATTTTTGTATAGTAAATTGACATTGAAACTTGCAGTAATATATGATTATATCATTTCAAGTGTAGTTAAAATGATGAAACCTCTGTATTCGTAATGGCATTTAGAATTAAGAGATATCTGCAAACAATACAGTCTTGGATGTACTGTCACAAAATACCTAAAGTAAATTGATCTACATGTAACATTTAGAAGCAAATTTTAGAGATTCCTGAGTTGGGAATTTAGAAACACAAAGTAAATCAGATAGCCTCTGCGTGTATAGAACAATTGTTTAAGTTTTATGGCAATATCAAAAGTGAATCACGTTTCACCACCTTCTTTCCGTCAGGATGACTGCCCAAGGAGGTACAAGACAGACTGCTCTGCAGACATAAATAGAGGAAGCACTGAAAAACTCTTAATTATGAGCATGCCTCACATGAAACAGCTACCTGTAAGAATACCCTTTGGTGCTATGCTCTCAGAGACACAGGAGGGCACACTCAGAAATTGTGAACTAAGTGGCTTACATGTCCTTTGGTGTCTCTTCTGATGCTGCCATGGGGCCACAAAGAACTGCTGAAACAAATGATAGGGGTGAAAACTTAGAACTAGAGCCAGGGATGTCATCACTAGAATATCTCAACAGGGCTCCGTGCTGCTCTCTGCCCTGGAAATGATGTCCTCAAAAACCTCTCACCAGACACAAGCATACTAGAGATCATAAGCTCAGCTCACATCAGTACACAGTACCATAACCCAGTCTTAGTTCGTTCTTCAAAGATCACACTGTACTCTCACCACAACTGGAAAATACCTTGGTGCAAGCAAGTATTTGTCCACTTTGCCACTTGTGCAGCTGACATAGAGGTCATGACTTGGAGGCCCACACTACGCATTGTTTCAAATGATAAACACAACCACTTCACCCCTAGAGTAGCAGCACTTCTTCAAGAATAATTAGGTTGGCTAAGGTGGAGCTAACTTTCCTCACAGCAGCCCTCACAGTGCTGTGCTTTGCACTGCTAGCTAGAAAGGTGTTGATAACACACCAGTGTTGTGGCTACTGCTGAACAGTGATGGCATGGCATCAGCACTGTCTCTCCAACATTTCACCATCAGTAGGCTGTATGTGGGAAAGATCTTGGGAAGGGACACAGCTAGGACAGCTGATTCAAACTGACCAAAAGAATACTCCATGCCATAGGATATCTGCTCAGATATAAAAGCTAAAAAAAGGAGGAATCAGGGGCATTTGCTATTCACATTTACCTTCCAGAGTAACCACTACATGTACTGAAGCCCTCCTTTCTGAGAAGTGGCCAGATATCATCTGATGATGGGAATTAGCCAATAAAATCTTTGGGGTTTTTGCCCTTTGCTTGTGCACACACAACCTTTCACTTTTGCTTTACTAAACTGCCTTGTCTCAACCTAGGAGTTGTTTTCCATCTATTTTCTCCCTGCGGTCTAGCTCAGGAGGGGGAGTAATAGAGCGGCTTTGGTGGGTTCCCAGTGTGCAGTCAAGGTCAATCCATCACAAAAACAGTACAACAGAAAAGGCAGTCAAATGGGTGAGAAATGGGTGCTTACTAAGTTTTTTTCATGCATAATGGAAAGACTTCACCTTATTTTTGATTCCTGAAAATGTGAATTAATGACTTGTCTGAAGCTTTTTTAACTCCTTTATTATGTACAAGGATGTACCAGCAGAGTTCACGTCTCATCTCTAAGAATTACAAAAAAATAAATCTGTGATCAATCTACAGAATACAGATTGTCCATTATTAGCTATTTGAATGATTCATGAGATAACATAAGTTGGCACAAATATTCTTTCTTAATCACAGCAACATTTGACATTGCAAAGAGGCTTTAAAATGTATTTAACGTGCATTTCTTTGCTTGCAGAGTTTAAAATATGTTTGCTTCACAAAAGCATGATAGATAAGGTGATGCTGGACTTTCAGAGTAGAATCCAGCCCCTGTCCATAGAGAGAGGGAGAAACGACAGAATGGGGCACACAGGTTAGCACCGGCCCTGAAATTGGGCAGTTAAGAAACTGAAAGGGAGCAGAGGACACATCTGGAGCTGGCGTTGTCTCCCTGTGGCTCTGTCGTTTCTGCACTTAGCACTGCCAGAGTGAGATAAGGCTTCCCAGGGCACAGCCCAGCGGAGTGCCCTGACCTTGACTCACAGACTGATCTGGAATCGAGGTGTGGATTTTTCATTCCTACTTGTAAAAAATTACCATGGTGTGGCAAACAGAGCTCTTGAAACACAGACAAAGAGATGGCTAGGGAAGCCAGTGCATTCATATAGGAGGACAGATACATGGATTCCAGAGACTACTGAGATTCACTTTTTCATTCTTCTTCCCAAATACATAGAAAATTTCAACCGAAGTTGGATTATTTATTATTAAAAATGTAAGCAGTCTTGGGAGCAGAGGAGAGTAACTTTATTTTGATGCTTAGTCCTAAGGAAGCAAGGAGGATGCAAGGGCATACTTATGTGCCTACTAGACACTTGGGCGTAAGAGGAGTAATACTCTATGGTCCCTGTTTCTTTTTCATTGGGAAGGGTTAATAAATGTTTTTCATATTCTTTTCACAGCAAACTTCATTATAAAAGACAACCCAGCAATTCATCAAAGAACACCATCATGGTTTGAGGGTTTTTTTGTTTGTTTGAATGGATGTCATGCACCAATATAACAAAAATAAAATCAGTATGGCAAATCTGAATGCAACTGATAAATGAAAAACCTGAGAGAGTTCAAAAGCTTGAAAATTACTTGCAGATGTGTCCAGGTACTTAATTGTAATAGGACACTTGTATCTGTAGATATAACAAGACAAAGATTGGGAATGTGAAACAGTCTGTACTCAAATATATGCTACGGGGAAGATCTTTATGCTCAGCTTGCCTGATTTCTAAAGAGACATCCAACAAAAGAATATACTCCAGCCAAATGAATACCAGTACTTCTTTTCTTTTATGGTAATGCAAACTTCATTTTGAAATGTCCTCAGGTTATGCTTAACAAAAGAATTCTAGTTTGTGTTTTTTGTTTTCTAGCCATGGATAAAATAAAATTCTTTATTTTTATGTTCAAAATAAGGACTATGATTATCCCTTATACCAAATGCATTTTAAAAAATAATGGTGGAAAATGGGCCTCAAATTACATGTATGTTTATTTTAAGCCTTCATTACATTGTCTGCGTGGTACAAAACGGATTTTGTATAAATGAGAATCAAGGTCAAATTTGATTTTAAAAAAGCAAAAAACAAGAGGTAATTTTTCTTAAATTAATCTGAAATTATTACAAAGAAATACCTAATCCAAGGTACTCCATAGCAACCAATGGAGACTTACAAAAGATAGGCTGACAAAAAAGATACTTACACAAAAAGAACTGTCAAGAAGACGACAAGCGGCTCAGAACAGGTCAGTGTTACCTGTCTCATTTTCCCCAGTAGTGATGACCTGATCCTGATCTTCTTACTCATGCTGATACAAATACCTTTCTTCTAGCTACCTGAGCCATGCATTTTGGAAATTCTCAGTGGATCCTAACTACTTAATTAAAAGTATTCATTTTTCACTATCCTAAGGTTATGGGTAAAATGAGATAAAATGTACTAGCCAACTCCAAACGCATCTTGACTTACTTCAGTAGTGTAAAAATATCCACAGAATGTGTACGGGGAACTCCATTTTCAACAGTTCATGTATACCCATGTTTATAAGTGATGCACATGTCAAAAAACAAACCTGACTTCCCAAATGAAATGAAAGGCTCCGTGCTGATCGTTATCAGGCAGACGTGAGATCCTGAAGCCGTGATAAATCATCAAAACAG
Source organism: Sakesphorus luctuosus (assembly GCA_013396695.1). NCBI lineage: Eukaryota > Metazoa > Chordata > Aves > Passeriformes > Thamnophilidae > Sakesphorus > Sakesphorus luctuosus. Next base: position 89,267 of record VWZD01001176.1, read on the forward strand.
CTCAATGCTCAGCAACGGGCAAAAAAGTAATCAAATATTTGAAATTATTAGCAAAGGAATAACTTAACACATTGCTGTGCCACTATGCAAATTTGTGGTTGTGTCACCTTGAATACTGCATGCAGTTTTCACGCCTGCATCTGAGAAAGGAAATGGCAGAGCTGGAAATGGCAAGAGGCACATTGACACTATGGAATGGCTTCTAGGAAGGGATAAATGGCATAGGAAGGCATACATAGAAGGAATAAATATCTAAACTGCACCTCTTCAGACAGAAACAGAGATTACTTCAGGGAATATGAAAAGGGCCTAAATAAATTAGAGGGCTGGGCAATGACCAACTGTATGAAGTTTAACAAAGACAAGCATGGGATTCTGCACCTGGGACAGGGCAACCCTGGATGTTCATACAGACTGAGGAATGAGAGGCTGGAGAGCAGCTCCAGGAAAGGGAGCTGGGGGTCCCGGTTGGTGGCAAGTTGAACAGGAGTCAGCAGTGCCCTGGCAGCCAGGAGGGCCAACCGTGTCCTGGGGGGCATCAGGCAAAGCATCACCAGCCGGCTGAGGGAGGGGATTGTCCCGCTCTGCTCTGCACTGGGGTGGCCTCAGCTTGAATATTGTGTGCAGTTTTGGGCACTGCAATATAAGAAAGATATTAAGCTGTAAGAGAGTGTCCAAAGGAGGGCAATGAAGATGGTGAAGGGTCTAGAGGGGAAGCTGTATGAGGAGCAGATGAGGGCACTTGGTCTGTTCAGCCCAGAGAAGAGGAGACTGAGGGGAGACCTCATTGCAGTTACAACTTCCTTGTGAGGGGAAGTGGAGGGGCAGGCACTGATCTCTTCTTTGTGGTGACCAGCAATAGAAAATGAGGGAATGAGCTGAAGTTGTGTCAAGGGAGATTTTAGGCTGGATAGTGGGAAAAGGTTCTTTATCCAAAAGGAGGTTGGGCACTGGCAGAGGCTCCCCAGGGAAGTGCAACAGGCTCCCCAGGGAAGTGGTCACAGCACCAAGCCTGACAGAGTTCAAACATTTGGATAATGCTTTCTGGCACATGATGTGATTCCTAGGCTTAGTCCTGAGCTGGATTTAGATGATCCTTGTGGATCCCATCCAATTCAGAATATTCTATGATTCAAATCATAAATGTCATGAAAAGGCCAGATAGGGATTGGTGTCCACTGTCTCTTCCTGTGTAAGAACTAGCAGGAATCAAACAAAGCTAGTAGAAACCAGGTTCACAAAAAAAAATTCAAAAAATACATGGTGTGTCACAAAGTGGTTTGTCACACATTGCATAAAATATTTGTGTAAATCCTTGCCAAAGAATATTGTAGAATGTCCAAAACTTATGAGAACTCACCGAGAAACTGGGCAAGCTCATAGATAAGCTTTCACTGAAGGTTATTAGGTATAATAAATAACATCTTGCCCAGGAACTCACTGAGATACAGACACTGGATGCAACTAAGGTATTGCAAAGAGGTGTTGGTATGGACTTGTTCTGTGTGGGAGAAAACCCTGATTTCATTAGGTGGCAAAGGTATTATAAGCGATGGATTGATGAAGATGTGGAGGTCACAAATCCTAATATTCCAAATAGTAACGTTGTGCACAAGATCTACGGTGGTTTAGACTCGAATGCACCATATATGGACACTTCAGCAGTATGAAACTGCGTCACAAATATGTCTTCCCTATTGTATTTTCCCTTAGTCATTCCTGTCCAAGTTTCTTCTTCCCATAATCCCCTAGGGTTTCTTTCCCACCACTTTTCCTGATTGGTTACAGTTCTGTATCTCCATTGGCCTTTATCTCTGTTCAATGATTGGTTGTTATCCCTGTTCGGTTATTGGTTGTTACGAAGTTCCACCCCCACTCCCCATTGGTCCATTTTCCAATCCTTCCCTTGACCAATGGGAAGCATGACTCTGCCCCTTTTCCATAACCTTCCCTGCCTAACCCTATATATGCGAGGTGTTTCCAATAAAGTTGCTTCTGTTGCCACCAAGCCTGGAGTCTGGACCTCTCTTCAGGGTGCGGCAAGGGATCAGTGCAGAGGGAGCCTTTCTGAGCTTTGAGGGGCTAAGGCTGATGTGCTAAAGAGCTGATATCGCTAGAGCTGATTTATCACTCGCAAAACTAAGCCACTTAGAGCTGAAGACCTTCACCAATATTTGCTGGACTTATCATCCACTGTTACTCCTGATCTTATTCCTTTTCAGGAAATTGTTTACAGTCATTGAAGGAGTAAAAATGCTGAAGTACATGGACCTTTGATATGACTCTCCTTGTACACAACACACTCAAGTAGGGTTGTACTATACATTGCAGGCACATGCTTTCACTTGCTTAGATCCGGGCAGTAACAGGACCACTGAACATAAAAAGAAGAGAAAGTACAAGTCAACAGCTAAAGAAGAGAGCCATCAAACACTGCATGTTCAGACATATCCTATACAATGAAATAGAGTATATTTTTCCCTGAAGAGAAATGTTGGGTTCCTTTGGTTTATCCCTTTATATACAATTACTATCCAGCAGCATTTACATTTTAGTATCTACCAGTATTTGAGAGGCTATTTCCTGATGAGATGTAGTTAATCCAGAGAGCAGCAATTATTTATTTTCAGGACATTAGTTAGGCTTTTGCCTTTGGCTAAAGATATGGAAGCTACAGCACATAAGAAGCAGTCACCATGAGAAGTTACACAAGAAAGAGAACAAATTAATTTAAGAATATAATGTTCTAAAGAAATGCATAGGCATTTTTTGCACTAAAGTTGACCTATTTAATAATTAGAAATGTATTCTCAAAACTAAGACTACTAAAGAGATACAGGAAGGCAAAAAGCATTGACCACTGTTGCCAGGAAACAGTAAAATAAGATCTGAAACAAACAGCCTTTAATTTATAGCTACAATATGTGAACTTCCATTTCTGAAGATCTTTGCAGTCAGAGAGGAAACATAAGTTAAACCATACTCTCAGAGCTGTGTGGACATTGTTGGCAGCATCAATTATTATGTGGAAGCTTTAGGAAAGAAATAACTACAAAATTGGCTGAAATTTTGCCTCCACTGGAAGCATGGGAACAAATCACTGCCAAGAAAAATGCAACGGAGTGAAGAATACCACTTGGAAGTTTCTAAGGAGTCATTTCAAGCAATGGGAAAAAACCCAAGCAAAAATACCTGAAAAGTTATAAAAAATACTGTCTTTATCATGTAGATGGAGCACTACCTAGCATTACTGAAATGTAATTGTGCTTTATGTGCAGGTAGGTTCATAAAGAAAAGGAGAACAGTGACTAAAATGTGTTAGGGCACCTGCAGTACCTTCCAAGGGCAGCAATGTTAGTTTGTGCTTAAGTTGGCTTTATCGTGTTACTACCTGTGCTAGCACAGCTGCTAAGCCTCATTTGTGAACCACCTCAGACACAGGAGGTCTCCAGGGAAGAGCCTCAGCACTCTACAGTCTGCGGGACTGACTCATACTCAAAGGGGTTCAGCCATCACAACACTTGATGCAGCAGCTGCTTTCCAGAGCCATTTCTCCCTTTGCAGACAGTCAGGCTGCTTCCTCTTCCCCATGTATGTGATATGAGGTACTGGTGTACTCTTCTTCACTGCAAAATGCCAAGAACCCTAAACAAACGAATTCCAAGACCAAGGAAGTTGCTCCCTACCAGAGAAACTCCATGTGTCCTGTTCTTACATTGTTCTCAAAATATCTGATCATTGCCACTCTGAGAAACAACACATCTTGTTAAATGGTTCTGTGATCTGTAATTTTCTACAATGTTCATACATTGGGTCAGAAAACAGTTCACAGCTTTGCACAAACTACAGCTTCCACCCTCCCCCCGTATTGCTTCAGAGACGTAATTTCAGAGTTATGGCAAACAGATAAACAAAGAGAGCCAAACCATTCTAAGGGGTCAGGGTTTTTTTTTTAAAAAGAGCACTCAAAAGACATCACGTATACAGAGGTTGAGGAGGACTGAAAATTTTATAGAGATACTTCAGAAATACTCTCAGGAAGAAGCCAGACCTCTACTGAAAAATAGTTTGTTCTTCACTAATTTATCATTTGTCTATGCTCACATTTATGCATATCTATCACTGTCAGGTCTTGAAAGGAACTTACTTACTTAGACTTATCCGCAAACTGAACAATTATATACAGTATTATACAAAAAAGACTGAAGTAATCCATAATGCCATGCTAGAAACATTCAGTTATTCAAACAAATAGTATTTTTCATTCCAACACCTTAACATTTCAGCAGAATTTTAAAATCAACTATCATACCAAAAACGAAAATATACATCAAACACCCCCACCCCAAACCCCCTTAATCTATGAACAATTTTTTAACCTGTTAAATAAAACTTAAAAGTAGATTGAAACTGCATAGAGAAGGTTGTTTTCCCTTGCAGAAGAGTTCACTAAAAATTCACTAAAAGAAATTCAGAGATTTCTGGCCCTTTAAGTTATCCTAAAGTATATTACAAGATCTCTGAAACATCAATGCATTAATGGCCATCACACAAGTCAGTCTAACTGCAATCATAAATACAATATAAAAACTTGTTTTCCATAGAATTTAAGTGGAGTATGCGAAAATCATTTTTTTTAGAATGCATGCAGCCACCACTCATAAACATGGAAATTTGCCTGAAGTGAGAGACATCTTCTTTCATTTAGTTTTAACATAGTTTGTGTTTATTAATTTCTATCCTTTGCATGGAGGATTTACTTTCAAAACGTGAGGTTAACTTGAGAGAACTGACATCTCCTTAAGCTCCGTGGCAACTGTCAATTAAAAGTTATACTAACACATCATTCCTGACATGTATTAGACCTTTACAGACACATTACTCACTGAGAAATGCCTATGGCACTTCATGGAGATGGAGGAGAAATAAGTATTCAGACAGGTATCGAACATCATTGTCTAGGAGATAAAATATTATTTGCCTTAATTAATAAATCACATCCAAAAGAATTCTGTCAAAGGTCTCATCTGAATTAACCTCTGAGACATTTTACCCCATCTATCAGAGAATACAGAGCTCATTAAGACCCTTGAGGTCATTCATGGAAGACTGAGACTTTGCCTCCCTGTCACTTTCTGTTGCTATCCTCAATCACTAAGTGACGGCATTTTCTCAAGCACTACAAATATTCACCTAAGCCAGAATATCCAGGCTTTGTGCTGCTGGTAGGGTTTTAGGGGCAACAAGAGACTCCCAGCCATGTCTGTCCAGCACTCAAGTTACCCTGTAATATACACCTGCTGCACCCCAATTTGTGCACCTCCCACTGCTGACAATTTTGTACTGCCTGTTCATGCAGTCTGGATAGCTTCTCTGTATGGGAACACATGGATGAAGACAGAGAGAAAACCTATTCATCTCTGGTGTGCCCATCAAAAGTAAGAGTACTCATCCAACTTGATGTCTGCCAATTACAGCTGATTGAAATATAATGCTTAAAATCACCAAACTAGTAATGAATAAACTTTGATGTGTTTACTTCACCTAAGAACTTCCCAAAGATCAGTGATTCAGCCCTTAATCTATGAGTCTACCATCTTCAGGTTAGCAATTTACAAGGCTTCTGCATTTCTGGTGCTGTCTGTGTCACACTCTTACTTTGAAGCCCGTCATCCTGCTCCTTCCTCATTTATTTCAAACTATCATCCAAAACCGAAGTACGGATAGATTAATGCATGACCTGCATTCAAATAACTTTTCCTGTACACGTCTCTCTTAATTTCCAATTAATTCCTCCACTGATTCTAGAGCTGCCACTGAACTGAACAATTTTATCTTTCTTAACCTCAAAGCTCTCGAAAAATTATACCTGAATGGTCAGAGTGGGAGCTGCATTTCCAATATATTTTCTGGGCTCAGCTCCTGCCACATTTTCACAAAGATACAGGCTCTGATGCTATCATAGAGACTGAGAGCAAGAAAGACAATATGGGGCTAGAAAGAGGAATAGTTGGAAGAAAATTTATCCATTCTCAGCCGCACTGCTATCCAACAAGAATTTAAGTAAACAAGATCCCTTTACTGCATTTTCAACTCAACAGCCTTTCTGTTGCACTGCCTATCTAGTCCTTATCCTCTCATTTCCCCTTAGTGTTCACTTCTAACCACAAATTTCTATTCACATATGCTTTCACCTGTTGTACCTCTCACTAAAATGACCTGCTTATGCTTTCATTCAATGCCTTTTACCATCCCACAAGTTCATCCTGTAACAAGCACAGTAATGTACATGGAAATCCATCACGCATACTTTTCAGTAATTGGCCAGAAAGACTTAGCGTGGCTGGTAGTTTAATGGACTGATTTGAAAGAGGAAAAGACACGAAACAAAGTACCAAAAGCACAAAGTGTTTCTGGTAATGGGAATGTTATGGCAATTACTGTCAAGGTCTCTTTAAGACCACTTCCTCTCAAGCTTCTCTTAAACACTTTTTTACCCGTAGAGTCAGTTTAGAAAAATGGGATTATTTATTCTATTTGCAATATTTCAACATTCTAAACAATCACTTGCTGCCACATTCTTCCTTCCTTAGTTGATGTTTGCTCTCTTCAGTCTTTCTAGCAGAGGTCACAATGATGTCCACATGCTCCAATGTTGGAAAAAGCAGGTTATAAACACTTTATTCAAGTCAGAGACAAATGGACCACGCCAAGATGGGTCAAATATTTTGGATTTTGTTTGTTTGATTTGTTTGAATTTTGTTTGGTGTTTATTTCCTTGCTTGTTTGGAGAGGTTTTGTTTGTCTGGTTTTTTCCAAGTTGTGCTTCCAAATTGGGGATGTTAACTTTAGAAAAACATAGAAAAGCAAAACATAATCCATCATTCTCTCAGACTGTAAGTCAAAAGACCTACATCACTGAAGCCAACCAGGAGTAAATGGGAAATTTCTTGTTTTCAAGTTGGATTATGTAAAGTATCTGCCTTGATCTTCCAACCAAATACACACTCTGAAGGAAAAAAAAAAATCTGAATTTCTTACTACGTATATCCTTGCAATCAGAATAAAATGGGTTCTTTGCAAGAATCTCTAAGAGCATTTAAAGATAAGTCTGATCAGTCATGTAACACATTCCCGTATGGGTTTCTATTCAAAGCTTTTCATGAAAATAATTTAGCAATAATGTTTAAGTATTTTTTAAAAGTTAAAGCTAACAAATTGCTGTCCTATGCAGATAGACTGAAGGCTACTTGCTTTGCTAGTGAAAAGCAATTTCCAGCTGCTAGCATTCAAAGCTAAACCCAGACCAAAATAATTGTGTCTCTAATTCCATAAGGCATGTTTAGTGCCCTAATTTCTGAACTCCTGAGATAAAACTGAAATCTCCAATTCTCCTTTGAAATTCTGTTTTTAACTGAGCAGATACATGGCATGATTTGCTCTGAGGTACATGAAGATGCACAGTCAAGAAATGAGTTCCAAGATATGTACATGACCTCTTCGCATCCTCACTCAGACCTGAAATGAAGAGAGTGGTGGCAGGGAGCATTACATGTCTCTCTCTCTCTCTCCCTTTCAAGGCTCTGCTGGCAAAGTCTGAGCCTATACTGAAATGGTACAATTTCCCTGTCATTACCTCATGTGGTTTAAAGGTGTTTGAGATCCATCAACTGCTGTTCTGGGGGACATTTTATAGAAGAAAATGAGAAGGAAAGATTGATGGCAGCAATGGACAGAATGCATACCTGCTCTATTGTGGGTACACTCTGCAAGGGAAGCAAGAGTAAAAAAAATTAAGAAAAGCAAGGCTTTAACTTCTAAAACAAAGACCCATGGATATACCAATCTGAGTCACATACTCATTTTTCCATGTAGGACTACACTGTAAGCCTTGGGTTTTTCCAAGCATGAATGTGGCAGCAATTCAAGTTCCTGAGTTGAAAAAAAACACAGACAGCTTTAAGGAGCTGACAGAAAGTTATCCAAGGAACAAATGCAAAGTATAAACATGTGGATTTCCAGGCTTTATTCCATCCTTAGCTAGCTAGAGATGCAATGAACACCAAAGGCCAAATCCTAGTTCCGCTCAAGTCAGCTGGAGTTTTGCCATTTAGTGTAACTGAGCTGTATTTGCCTCTGAAGTCAGAATTCATCATTCTCTTCACAGGAAGAAGGCTGTAATACTTGCCTGATGTTTACACTAAATGGAATTTTCACGGGAGATTGAGATGATATGCACAATATATGTCTGCTACTCTTTTAAAATTTTTTTGTTGGAGAATCTTGTGAGCAGGGATGTTTATGAACAAAGGTACGAGGGAAGAGTTAGACCCAGTGTGGGAGGGGTGCTGCATAAATAGAGGTTTCATACACGAACCATAACCCCCAGCTTCTTCACAGCACTATCTGGAATGGTCAAACAGTCAACCTAAAGTCTGGCTTTGTTCTTGGAGCTTTCCAGATGATGGCCACAAACACAGCATAAATGTATGGCAGCCTGTACTGCCTTTGAAACACGTGCAGTGGTTTAGGGAATGCTAATACGAGAGCACCAAACTCTCTTCAGTTCTGATTTACTCCAGACTGAATCCCAGGCAAGAAAAACTGGAAGAATCTGGGGATTAAACTCTGCTATTTACCAGTGCATCTGCAGTCATATTATCACTTATACATATTTAAGAAAACACTGTGGCAATAATTTCCTCATAAAACATCAAAATACTTGTAATCTAGAAAAATATTCTTAATACTTTCCTTGTCTTAAGAGGTCATAAAAGCTTCAGGCATGTTCTGACTAATGCAATATATTTGTGAATGTGTTCATGAGAAAATGCCTTAATCTCATATGATAAAGTAGAGCTTTCACCTCTTTCCTCTTGAAATTCCTCATTGTATTACCCTGCATTTTTCAAAGAGGATTTTGTTTTTTCACTTCTATCCACTTGTTTCTCCTTGCAGTGACTCATAACTACATCACTTTTAAGCTCTACAGACTTATTTGGCCACATATTCAAGTTTTACCTCTTTCAAAAGTCCTCAATTTCTATATTAACTTTTTATTACCTTTTTTTTTGTGACAAGCAAACATAAATTTGTATGCAAAGCGAAATTAATAAGCTGCAAAAGACGGATATGTTTTTTCAATTTTTTTTGTTCTCCTTTATATCCATGAAAAATTATTCAGCAAATGGTAAGGGGACCATTGATTTTTTTCTTTAAATAAAAAAAAAGCATTCCATTGTGAATTCAGTTACTTCTTCAGTGACAGTCTCAGACTTCAGAAATGGAAAATTGCTCCAAATATTACTCAACTATTACACTTCCCGAATAATTACTACTTTGCCAATCACAAGGCAGGAAGAAACCTCAGTTTAAAAAAAGTGACTTCTGAAGAACTACACCTTTAAGTCTGCATTTATGACTGTTCACACATATTGCTTGACTGATACACAATGGCTCCTTCCTTTTCTATTCCTAACAGGGACATATGGAATATCAGGAGGATTTTTGAATTCTAATTGTGGTCTTAAACAAGTTGCATTTGCATCCCTAACCACAAAATCACTTCCTATGACTTGTATCAAACCTAGTTAGAGACTTAGCAAACCTCTAGTCTGACTTTGCAAAAGACAACAAAGCAACACAGAAAGTTCCAAAATTGCCTGCCAAAGGAGAATTCTAAATCTGAATGATCAGCATTTGGTTCATATGCAAGATAACAATATTACTGTGAACACATTGGACTAAAAGATAATTGTTAAGCTGCAAAGTGCCTTTACACACAAAGCTATGTAAATCAGAAAGCATGTTCTTCTGTCTATTAATAAAGAAAGCACATAATCATGGATAAAAAGAATAAAAACAACACAGCACTCAGTACAGGGATGTAAGCAAGCTTCAAGTCATGCCACATAAGAAAAACTCTGTTTTGTTACAATGACTGTGCAGCAACAGCTCTGTGTCATATACACAAGAGAGGCATATAAAGCAGAAAGTACAAGAATGCTGCTGGAAGCCTGCTGCAATATCAGCTCCTGCCAAAACTCACAGTTGTAGCAGCACCTTGGGACAGAGGTATGACTCTACATCCATTGTCGTATAAACATTCCAAGTCACCTTCTGAATACAGGCCTGTAGGCTAAGCCTACAGAGCTGCTCAGCTTTCTATCCTGCAAGTAGCTGAGTGGGCAGTGAGAAAATCAGGCACCTCTTCAATAGATATAATAACACCATTGTACTTCCTTCCTGGAACATTTGCAATGGTGCCTGCAATTAATTCCTGTCTTGGAGCAATGGCCAGATGTAACAAATAGCTGTGTGGTAGACAGAGGCAGAGCCCTGCTCTGAGTTTCTCCTAGTTAGCTGATAGTTATCTCCCTGTCAACTCTAACATGACTCTCTCCTATTTCCTCTGAGACTGTTTATAGACAAAAACATCTATTTAGCTGAGTGTAGCATGGGCATTCCCATCAACATTGGAATCTCTCATGTGTCTAAATGATGTGTCTTCTGACATGCCACACACTGTGTCCAGAGCAACAACATTGTTTTCTCCCTCCTTTGTGGTACGGTCTAGGGGAAATGTAGCTGAGAGATCTTCAGCAACTGCAGAAATTCAAACATGAGCATCATCCTCCACTTCATATTGTGTTCTCCTGGCACAATTTTTGTCTTTTTTAATAGGTCTAAAGTTTATTGTAAGATAACTACAGAATCAAAAGTATTTTACAGCCAGTGATGAGTAAAAGCACATGGAGAAGACGTAAGGCACACTGCTTTGACCTAACCAGCTACTGACTGGCTACAGAGGCTGCAGTGGCCTGGATTCAGAAACCCTGATGACTCCACCTACACAACCTGGGTCACATTCAGGTTCTACAGGCAACTTGAATTCTAGCACTTGGAAATTACTCCACTTTTCTATCTTAGTAATTTTAATTTAAATGAGTATTTCTTTGTAGTTTGCTACTTCAAAAGTGAAGGCAGAGAGAGAAAAAAAAATCAATCTCACAGCATCCTATTGAAACTTTACTCATCAGGCCAGGTGAAATATTTCTGGATGCACTGTCTTTCATTACTTGAACTAGGGGAAGAACTGGCACCACATGTGATTAGCATGGACTAATTAGCATGAGGCACATACAGGTTTTGATAGTTATTTGTTAACTTTGAGGAATGCTGAGATTCAAAAATCCTGGAGCACATTTTGAGCTCTACAAGGGAGAATTTTTTACCAGAACTAGACTTTTCTGCTGTTTTTGTCAAGGACAGTCTTGATGTCTGACCTTCCATAGTCTGGGCCATTCATAACTGTCTCCAAATCCCAGATTCAGTCTTCACTGTGCTACTGCAGTCATAGTTCTGCTAACTCATTTTCTGAATCCTAGTCTTTCCTTTTCCTTCTAAAAATAGCAAGTGAAATCACTAAAAAGTATGTCTGTAAGTCTATTTTCCATTAAAATTGACAGAATTAATATGAATCAAGGGATTCTTTTTTCCTGACAAATTATTTTAAAGATAAATTCAGCTGGCAAATAGAAACAAACATTTAACAGCACATCCAATTTTAAACATTTAGTTCCTGAGAACAGCCAAGAATTTTTAACAATTAAGAGATAAAAGTGAATGGTAGAAACAGATAAAATTGAATAATGCAGTGCTGAGATAAAAATTATGGCCTTATCATTTGAGTTTCTGTAATAATTGTTGACAAGAAAAAGTATTAAGAGCAAATGCAAAACATTTTTGACAACCTTTCCCAAAACTCATGCAGATCAATACCATTTCCTCAGAGGGTTAATACAGAATCTATATCACTGATCCATCCAAACAAACCCAGCAGCAATCATAAGAAAGACCAGATGATCAGTTTGCCTAGATACATACAAACCTGTCATTTGTCAGAATCCACATGGACAGCTCTCCTTGTGTTGTTCGAACTGTATACTTAAGAATGTTTATATTCTTAAACTTAGAAAAGTTTGCAATGCATCACAGACACACACTGGTCCTTAGACACTCTTTTTTTCCAATGGCATTGGTTGCTAAATGGTTTTATTTGCCAGATATTGTTATTGCTATTAATATTAATCATACTTTTGCTGTGTCTAAAGAGGAGTAAAACATTTTACTAATTATTTTGTACACAGTGAATAGAAGTAGTATTTTTGCCCATAGGTGATGGCTCCAGTACCCATTACTAGGAGGATCCCCTTTGGTTGTTTGCAGTAGCAACTGCTCCCATCACCTACTGAAAATAATTAGTACCATCTATTGAGAAGTTAATCCTACTGAAACACCTCTTTTCCAGTTCTGTATCTACGGGAGCAGCACGACAATGAATCCTCCAGAAGTACAGCTTGTATATCAACAACGGGGTTTTTGAGAGATATGAAATATTTTGTAGTTTCCAATGTTTTCTCCTTGAAGAACAGGAGAAAAAAAAAGGAGGATCCTTCAAAGTGTTTGGATTATGAATCCTCAACCCACAAAGCCACTTCTCCCTCCCTCCCTCCCTAACGGTACTGGAAACTGTTTCTAAACAAACTCTTTAACAAGATAGATTTATAGCCTCTTGTAGCAGACCAATTATAATACAAGAATTTGTTTTTAAGCAGAATTATTCATTATCATCCTTGAACTTGGCATCACACCACTACCTGGTAGATCAGGATTACTTATTTTTGTTATCTGGTCACAAGCAGTTACCTGTGTATTTCCCCATTATCCCACCTCAGCTTTTCATTTCAAACAAGTGTAGTCAATTCACATGATAAACAGTAACAATTTATGATGACAGTGTTCACTTTGGATAAAAGAATTAGCTATTGCAAACTGTTGCTAATTTTCTGCTTTGCCTTATATTCCGCAAGTTTTCATGGAGGCTTTAAGCTTCAATCTCTTCTATAAGCTCTGTAAAGCTTTAATTGGCTTTTTAACCATAAAATCCCCACCATGTTTTTCCTTCTGGCTTGATGGATTTGCTGGCTTTTAAGTCTAATTCAAGCTGCATTCTGCATTTTGTATGATTGCTTCTTTTATACACAGATTAGTCCAAAAATTACCTTCATATACAAATATATAAATCAGTACTGCTTTTCTGTACCACCCAAAGAACTGCTAAAACTTCTTTATATTAGGTTTGGCAAGGTGGCTAAAAGCCTCTGCAAAGCACCCCACTCCACTCTGAACAAATGGCCATTGTTCAGTATTTGCTGCATCAAAGGTCAGGTTTGCAAGGCCCATCAAGTCACACCACATGCAGACAAACTGGCTGTCAAGCCCACTTGAATTAGCCTGCCAATAGCACTGCCTGACCAATTCCAGTCAATCAAAGTGTTTTAAGACACCGAGACTATGTTCATTCCCACGACAGACAGCTTCAATATTACTGCCATTGTTAATACTAAATCTGAAAGCAAAGGAAGAGCAAAATGGAGCTAACCTGAAAAGTATCTACAGGATGATAGAAAAATGTTTTCACTTCATCTTACAGTCCCTCCTGATGGCTCATCTTCTGAGGAGAGGACCTTGCAGCTATTGGTGGAAAGACAGTAGACATCATACCACAACTCAAACCAGAGAGGAGCACCTTACACAGATCTTGGAGCTCTTGTACCTGTGGTCTCCGGCTCCAGTGCTTTGCTTGGCCTTCCTCCTCCTCACACGTACACAAAGTCACTCTGGCCTGGCTGGCAGTGACAGGTCCTGGGCAACATCTGGTCTCTGACAGGTAATGGATTACTCTGACCTGTGTCACCTGCTTTTTTTCAGAGCCAAGGCAAAGGAGCTGTGCTAAGAGACGGTGCAGCTTCTGCTGTGTGCAGATCTGTATGTTCACCTTGAATTCCCAAGCAGCTTCCTGGAAGTGTTATTAAAATTACCAGGGAAACTGCTCTGACTGAAAATTAGCAGCAGCACCCCAGGTATGTCTGCACTTATGTGGATGTGAACAGATTATTTCTACTGCTGGAATACTTACACTGCTGGGAAAAGCACAATTAATTACATCTGCTACTCAAAATACCATATCATCTATTAAAAGCCACCTATGAATAATCTCACTTTCCAATGCAAGTTTTGCTTATCCCTGAATCACCTGCCTGGGAGCAGATGCCAGACACTTTATAGAAGAGTTTATGAGCCTACAGATTGAAGTCTAGAGGGAAATTCCTGCTGACCAGTCATAAGAGATAAAACACCACAGCTGCTGAGCAGCATGTCCTTAAAATATTTGCTGTTCTTGATGCTGAAGGACAATGGTGTCTCGGACGGGTCCCAGACTTTCAAATCAAACCTGCAGCACACAGGTACTGCTTTTGCAATACACTTTGTTTAAGTAAATCAAAGGAGCTGGCAATGCTGCATCAGACAGCCATAGAACAGTAAAATGAAGAAAAGAAAGAATACAGCAAGTGGGGAATGTGTGGACAAGGAAAAAGATGGCAAGGAGGTAGCTGAATAGCAAGGAAAACAAAGGCAGCAGAGGAGGAGAAATCACTGGAAAAAAACAAAGGGCAGTGATTGCACCTAGTCAGCTCCAATCTTTTGAAATTACTTCAGTTTAGAAAAATTAGGTATTGAACCTTTTTTTTCAAAGCCTTAAATTATATAAACAATTGTACTGCTCCAATTCTAGATAAACATCTATGATTGAAGGAAATTGAAAAAGCTATGTTGCTTAAATGTTGCTCTTGCTCGATAATGTTACCCCAATTTACAAAAAACTCAAGTCCTTGTGGGCAAAACAGACACTACTGAAATGTTACTCACATCATTATTCCCAAAGTCTTTCACAAACTGTATTTGTACTTAAAATTAAGCATGTGTATAATTACTGCAGCATCAAAAGCCAAGTTTTTTATTTTTTAATTTCACAAGATTTAGTTCCATCACAACAAAACAGCAACTCTTAAGAAAGGAAAGCAATCTTGATTTTAAGAGTTTTTGCATAGTTATGGTGAACTTCTGAAATACAGAGAGATGTTTCACAACCTTTGAACAACTTCTGAATTCATACTCAAATGCAATGAGGAAAATTTCCAAAAGCACTTAAGTGACACAGAAGCACAAGCCCCAGGACTCTCACCTCCTTCCCTGACATGGAGAAGTGCAGGATACTGCACAGCAGTAGTGGCTACCAATAACCCTCACAGCATTTACTTCTCAGCTTTGCCTATAGTCTTTCTGGGATACCAATACTAATGAAGTCCTGGAACTGTATTTTGTAGCTTAGACTTTTAAACCAAAAGTTAGAAGGAAAAAACACTCTGGCAATGTGAAACTTTAGAAAGGTCTATACAATCTGAGGCTTTCCGAATTAGAAAAGTTAATATGCAGACATTATACATTTCAGTTTACAAAACACAGAAAATAATACACCTGCAAGACTCTCTTTGTTTTAAATCAGTTTTATCCTGGCTGTAAAAGTGTGTGGAAGGAATTCACTTGAAAAATGCAAAGGCCAGTCATGAAGCACAGACTTGTAAGAATGACTGGATTGTGGGGCCAGGGACCAATAGTCACCTAAGAAGCTGGTTAAGTACCAGTGAGAATATTAGGAAAGTGATATTACCTTGTATTCTTCTTACCAGCAGAACTGTCCCAAGGAAATAAAAAACCCCAATGCTATGTTTTTGTCTTACTTCACAACAAAAAAAAAGTAAAACCAAACTTAAATGAAGAAGGAGGGGTTGATGGCAGCATCAAATAGCAAGGACATTAGTAAACCAAAGCCTTTTGCACACATTACAGACCTACAGACCACCTTGACACAGCTACAGCAAGACATATTTTCAATATTGAATTTTCCTACATATTGAAAATTTAATTTCCATTTCTTCAGTGTGAGAATAATTTTTTTTCCATTATTTTTTCAACATTTCATCACTCAAACTGCTCCCTGGGATTAAAGCCAGAGCAGAGGAATCTGGCATTACTCCTGTGTATCACTAGGCACCTGTTACAGTTCACTCTCTCCTCATCCCTGTGCAGTGCCATAATTTCCCTGGGTGATTATGTACTTCTCCTTCCTGGTTCATTTGGCACCCAATATACAAATTGCTACACTATGGAAAGCAGAAATAGCTATCCAAACACCACCTGAGTTTGTGCTGTCTCATCAACTCCTACATGGGAAGCCTGGATGCTGTTCAACAAGCTTAACTGTGAGGTCCTGAGTGCTGGTGGGAAAACCCAGTAACACTAATAGGGAATAAGTAGTATTTCTGCAGAAATGTGGGGTGCTGTGGATCATAAGGCAAACAGAAATCATCGAGACCACAGTGTTGTCTGGGATGCATAAAAAGAAGGAGAACCCTGGAGACACACTGGGTACATCTAGTACCAATATGTTCAGAGTGCTTCCCCTTATGGTGAGGCTTTGGCAAGAAGGATGTCTCCAGGCACAAGGAGTGACCCACCTGCAGCACTGTCCAGCAACTAGACCTCTATGCATTCACTGCGAGCCTAGGTACAGCAACCAGCATGCACCTCACTGCTGGGTTAAGTGCCACATGGGCATGCAGTCCTGCAATCTGAGCAGCAGTGGGAAAGGAGCTGCATGGGTAAGGTCATAGCTGGAGTAGCTGTCAGCCACAATGCAGACCACCTGCACAGAAGCCAGATGATCAGAAGTCAGTCAACAGTGTCCTACAAATAGAAGCCAAAGGAATGCAAAATACACAGAGAGGAGATGAGGTAAAGATATTAACACCTTATCAAAACATAAAAAGCTGCTGCAAGTGGGGAAGGGAAGAACAGTCTGCAATCATGGGGAGGAAGTGGCAGGGGGGAGAAGAATAAAAAGAAGTAAACTTCAGCCACAGACAGACAGATCCAAGTTTGATGTATGTGATGAACTACTCATCACCCTGACAGGTGTCTAATGAAACAATAGTAAGCACAGGCATAGCCCAGGTAATTGCTCAGAGGCACTGACTCAAAGTCCAATGAATTTGCTTCAGAGATGACTCCCCTTCCACACATTCTCCTCAGCAAGGCTGGCTACACAACCAGCAATTTGTGCAAGTGCTTCCACGGCAAATTGATTTTTAGCTAATGATGCCTGCCTTCTGAGAAGGTCAACAAGTCCAGAAGGAGGTGGATGTGTTCATCTGAGCAGAAACCTACATTAGTAGAGGTGGCCTTCCATTTCAGACTACTGCCAGTGACAAAGAAGCATCAGTGCTCCCAATCACTAGTGAAGAACAGTCTTCTCTGTTTGCTTTTTCTCCCCTGGTTGCTGGGCAACCACAGAATCTTTTACATCTGTAAATGCCACAAATACCTTATTTTGAGCATTTTAATATTCAGTCTGGTGAAGAGCTGATTCATCAGCACTTTTCTTCAGATGGATATAATTAAGCTTTGCATTGTAGTGTATGCTTCTGGAGTTGGTAATAAGTTGACATTACAGTAGATGAAACAACAGCAGGAAAAAACATCATTAGAAAGGGGACTGACACACTGCTCATTTTTCATCCTCATGTGGACCAAGCCTGTATCACAGTGGCACTTCACAGAATGGGAATCCTAAAATATATACACGGGATTTTTTTGCATGCTTAAGTTATGTGGAAAATGTGTACAAGAAAATAATAAACATAAAAGTACACGACTGATGTTAACAGTAACGATTTAAGTTACTGGCAGCATTGGGTATGCGTAATTTCAATCTTGTTCAGTATCTCCCAACATCCCATGAAAAAAACAACAGACAAGCCCAATTAATAATCATGTGGACGTATATTTCTATGACTAAAGGGCACCAATTATCAATTGCAGTGTTAGACACTATCCATAACCTCACATACAGTACAGTAAGTAATGTAAGCTCCTCCACAACTTGTCAAACTATTAGCAGATGTTTTGTGGCAGTCTTGCTGTGGGGGTGTAAGACTTCACTACTCCCAGTTCTTTTTTCTGCTGTTCTGTCTGCCCTACCACACAGCAGCAGAAAAGAATACACACTTAGGGCGCACTCATTCCCACACAAACTTTGGTTTTAAGCATCTGAGCTGAAACTGCCAGTGACACTGGGTTTGCTTGAAGAAAGTATGCTGCAAATTGGATTGTGCTAAGGGGGCCTTACATACTAACAACTCTTGCCAAGTCTGCCATAGGGTAGGAGGCTATGTGTGACAGCATCTAAAACTTCTGCACACAGAGCGCCTAAGCTATGCCCTAAACCTCGCACAACTGCTTAGCAAAGTTAGGATAGTCACCGGTTTGAAGAAGTGAATGGAAGATAGGGAAGTACTGGTTCTGTTTGTTTGCTTAAAAAAATCCTTTAAGCCATCACCACTTCCCTCAGGGGTACTGGGCACTGAACTGATCAACTTGTGCTTATTTACTGCTTTTGAAAACCCCTTTCTGCACACTGATAGTTCTTGGTGCTGGCTGCTTTGAAAACCAGGAGGATTCTATCACTGATGTTTATGGCGAACAAAAGTACATCAAGGCAAGAAACTGTAAGAACAATTATCTTCCTTTTTAAGTCTTCCAAGATGATGGAGGATGCCAAAGCTTCTCACATTTTCCCTGTAATTTTGTGTAGTATATGTCAGGTGTTCCTCACAGAAACCCACTTTAGTGCACAATAAGTCAGATTCAGACAATCCACAAAAATAATGAAAAAGCAAATATTTCAAAACATCTCATATAAAGGATAAGAGAAAAAAGCTATTCATTTGAGATTCCGAGTTGTGACCTACAAAGGAAGACTTTGCGGCTGACCTTGGGAGAAACCAATGGAGTAAGATTCAAGAAAAATACTCCTTGAAATTATTTCCAAGTAATTTTTAAAACAGAAAATCTAATTTCTCCTTCAAATAGAAAGATAAAAAATAGGCACATGTAATAATTACACAAAAAATGGGATCTTTATATGTGGTCTCAGTTGATTGATCTTAGAACTCTCCACTCCTGTATTTCATTTTAATGACAACCACGCAGAACAGATTCTCCTTTAAAACAAAGCTGACATTTTAAAACACAACTACAAGTTCAGCTTTGACACTGCATTAAAAACTAAAGTCATTGCTTAGAAATATATTTTAGCTAAAACCCAAGTGGTTTATTTTAAATATTCTTCTTTAGAAAGGAAAAAGTCTACTAGACACAGACATTGCTGCAAAAACCCAAACATGAGCATTTTTGACCGCATCCCTAATTTTTCTAAGCAATGACTTCTGATGCAACTCAGAAGCTAAGAGGTTACGACATCTTCCATAGAAAACTGGAGTATCTTAACTGGACTGCCTAGTAAATACAGCAGCATCCTTCTAGTGGGAAGAGAGCTAAAGTGATAGGGAGCCTGTGCAAGATTGAATTAAGAGTTATATCTGGTCTCAGTCTCAGGACAAAGAGGTGTGCCATCAGTCATGATTATGGGCAAAAAGTCATTATTCATTAACTTAAATGGTGTGGAAAACAAAGCAAGGTTGGCTATTTGCAGCAAATGTGTAGGGAGGATCACTCTTTCCTTGAGTTGCTCAGGCTTTCAATGTCCGTGATCCATTTGCTTTGTCTCAGCCCATGCCACCTGGTCATAAATCTCTTCTAGCTCCTACTCCTTAAACTGCCTTTTAATAAGTTACAAAATCCTGCAGGAAGGCATAACTTATTTGTAAGCCTGCAAACAGTGCAGGATCTTTTTTAAACATATGTGGTAGTTTTAGCACTTTTTGAAGCTGTATAAAGTAAAACTCTCACAACTGTGGATGTAACTTAGCACTTGTCCAAATTCAGCTTTTATTTCTGAATTGCCTTGGTCTTCTTATAATACTTCACTGTCCCTACCAATGTTTTGTAGAACTAGCGTTAAATGTCTAACTGTATCAGCAATATATTACTTTCTCCAATGATTCTTCTCCCTATTTAATCAGAACTGCTGTGCTAAATTTCAGGTTGATGAAAAGATACCATTCATCTTAAGACAGGATTTTCCTATCTTTTTGATAACATGTCAACCAAAGAACAACTAAAGCACTTTTGCTCTTTTAAAACTGTGGCTGTTACAGCATCAATTGTATTACTGTATTCTGTTAATCAGGTAATTAATCAGGTAACCTAATTAATTCACAGATGAATCATTAATTAATCAGGTAACCTAATTAATTCATAATGACTGTGTAGTAAGATTTAAAAAACCCCAAACACAAAAAACAAAACACCAAATAAACAAAAAATCAGCATACAAATTCCAGCAAACCCCAATTTGTCAATAACATAACCTGACTGCACCACAGAACGACATCTTCCCCATCCCCTTGGCCTGTTCATAATAAAATTATATTAAGTTATGAGAACTAAACCATTCCTTTCCACTACTTGAAGAAGATAACTTCATCAGTTCTAAAACTTCAGTTACAGAAATTCTACATATTAGTTTGGGTTGTCATCTGATAAATATTCAATCAAGCAATGATAATAAAACCCGAAATTACTTGTAAAGAATAGCACTGCTGGTAAAGCATAATGGTACTAACACTACTTTGCAGCAAAGAAGAAATTTAGAATCCAGCACTTGATATGCAGGTCCGACCTTCAGGTATATTGAGACTACAGGTTACAACATCCCCAACCCAAATGCAGATTTTGAAGGAATGACTATAAAACAGATGCAGGAAGATTCCAATAGAAGAGTGGACATAATGCATAAAATCCACTAGGATCAAGAGCACTGATTTTATTTTTGTTTTGGTGATTAAACAGATCACCTAAAAAGTCTGTTAGAATTAGAGATGATTCTGTCTTTCCCTGTTTAATAAAGAAGAGATCTTATACCCTAGGTCCCCATGTTCCCAATGAAAATGAAATTACAGGTGCTTTACGTAAGACAGAAACATGCAGAGGCAGTCCAACAGAAGGTGTTAGGAAAAATACAAAAAATAGCAACAGAACAGAAATAGCAAAAAGGAAAAAGGAGCAAAACCAGTGTCAGATAAACCTACTTACAGTGAATTCATCGTAGTGATCAAGGGAACAAAAGGCAAAGAATTTAATGTGAAACTATGGAAGTTAACTAGATACACTGTTCTATGGCTTTTTTCTTTTCCTGTTAAATCCAATAATGTCATAATTTATATTTAAGGAGTATAGCAAAATTGAAGATGAGCCACATGGTTAAATATATTTAAGCAATCACCAGAAATGTTTATAACTTCATTCAAACTGTAACACTCCTTTCAACAGAAACCAAACTTTACTCACTGTTCAAAAAGCACTGCAATGACATGTCCAAATAAATTTCTGAGTTTGCTGCTTTAGCCAACAAACAAAATTATTAGAGTCTCAAAATTCCAGACAAAGCCAAATCATCTACACAAGTTGGAGTGAAAGGAAAACATTTTCGAGTATTGACAAAAAGAACCTGATAAAGAAATGACCAACATGGCAAAAAGCAAGCAAACAAACCAACAAAAAACTCCAGAGTCTTTTATTGCTTTTGTACAAAGTAGGAAGTCTGCTTGGAAGGTGGTGTTAAATAAAGGATCACAAAGAGTGTTTCTCCTCACATTAAATAACTGTAGATTCCTTGGATTTTGATGGATAACTGAAAAATAACGAGCATATGAAATAATGACAGAATAAAGAACAGTGGCTTCTGACTTGGGTGGTTCTCATGAAAGAAAAAGGATGTTGTCAGGCTATTTAAAATTTTTTGTTTACTTTTCATTTCTGCTTAAACCTATTTAGTATATACTCATGATAATGGATGGGATAAGTTCACACTGTGAAAAAATTCCTGCAATACTTAAGAGGATCCTTTAACCCAAACAACCAGATTTGGTCTTCCTGACCATTCTTACATAAAGATCAAGGAAAAAAACCCACCAAACCCATAAAAACTAAAGAAAGAAGAAGCAGAAGATTAAAGAAATTCTGAGCTGATTTCTTTTTGAGATGGAGAGGTCATAAAACTTGGAAAGTATACAAGTAAACTTGTTTTTCCTTGGATTTCACTGTTAACTCTTAAATCCAGTTATTTACACCCATGGAAGATCAGGCAGAATCACGTATAAAGACCAATAATCAAAAGAAGGGAAATGACTTTAAGTCAGTTGACTCCAGTTTAACCAGAAGACAGAAGACTACAGTTTAAGTGAACACATCTAGAGGCTAACAGGGGAATCCACCAGCAGCATTCCCACTGCTGGCTCCAGGAGACAACAGGTGCCCTGGATTTGGCAACCATTTTCTCCATCTCAGGAAACTTGCACACAGGCAAAGTCTCCTCAACCCCATCACACTTAGCTCTAGCAACAATATCAACCTCTGCCCTGAGAGTCTGCCTGCACATCACCCACCCTCCTCCTCAGTGGGCTGCATGAACTCCAGAGAGCTCTTTGCAAATGGCTCTGTAGAAGTACTTCTGCATGGTCATGCTCTACTAACGTTATTTCCGTTTTCTTATATCCCATCTGGACATGAACTGATGTGAGACAGCCCATATGGCACTGGTGTGGGCCAGCACATACCTTGAGGTCACTCTACAGCCATGGAGGTCAGAAACAGAAGAGTCCCTACATGGGGCAGTTGCCCAAGCATGTTGACAGCACAGGTGGTGGGAGCTCTGAGAGAACCCTTTCAGTGGCCAAAGTGAGCGCTTGGAACACTGGTACTTCAAAGGCACCAGGCTGCAGCCTCTCTGCCAGCTTCTCCACAGACTCTCAACATACATGCTGCTCTTTTCCCCTTACACTCACTATCTGAGGCCCATCACACTGTGGGACTATCCAGGAGAACTGCTAAAGGTGGAAGGTGCTGGAGCATGTCCAAAGAAAGGCAACAGTGCTGATGAAGGATCTAGAGCATAAGTCTTATGAGGAGTGGATGAGGGAATTGGGACTGTTTGACTGGAGAAAGGGAAGCTTAGGGGGAACCTTACCACTCTCTACAAGTACGTGAAAGATGATTGTAGTAAGATGGGAGTTGGACTCTTCCAGGCAAGAAGTGATAGGATGAGAGGAAATGACCTCAAGTTGTGCCAAGGAGATTTAAATAGAGTATTTGGAAGTATTTCTTCATCAAGAAGGTTGTCAAGCATTGGAATAGGTTGGCCAGGAAAATGATAGTCATCATCTCTGGAGATAATTAAAAGATATGTAGATAGGGTGCTTAGGGACATAGTTTAGTGGGAGACTTGGCAGTGGGTTAATGGTTTGACACAATGATTCTAGAGGTCTTCTCCAATCTAAATGATTCTATGATTCTATAATTCTATGTTTTAGTTGTGTTCATGTGCTAACTACTACAGGGCAATGTTCACCCAATTCCTCTGATGCCTCCAGGGTGCTCTGTCTAAATCTCTCTCCATCCATTCTCCACCTCTTTTCACATTTTAGGTAATCATCAAGCTGTTTCTTTTCATTTTGTTAATACAACACAAAGAAGGATAGTAAGGTGACTTGCTGGCTAAGGCACTGCTGGCATCTGTCCCAGTGGAGAAAACCAGTGTGATCAGTGCACAACAAAACGTGCCTGTTGAGAAGTGTAAGAAATAGCGTGAGCAAACACAGTGTGCTGACTCTCCTTATGTATGGTTCAGACAGCATATATATATGGGCTCAACAGGTTAGAGGCTGCTTCTACACTGACACCAGCAACACAGTCATCCTCCGTAAATGTCTTGTTCCTTCTCCAACATGTCTTTTTTCTTTTTGGTTTCCGTATGTCCTAGGTCAGTGCAATAAAAGTGCAGAAAAGAAACTAACCGAAAAACCCAATCAATATTTTCATGGGTGCTGGAAAATTCCTGCCTGTTTATTTCATTGATTATCTAATGATAATCTTCCTCTATAAGAAAGATCAGACAACTTCTTTATAGGCTTCTAACATTGCCCCAGTTTTACTGTGTTCTATTATCTGAATCTAATTAGCATGTCCTCAGATGAAAGCTGTGTGAGAGTTCTGATCATATGTGGTTCTTCTTAAATTACTTAAAAAAAAACCCAACCAAAAATTCAACAAGTGATAGTATATAAGGCTATACAGTCATTTAAATAGTGATGCAATATATTCAGATACTTAATTAGTAATAGAGTTGCTTCTTAATGTTAGTGATGGTGGTTATGGTTTTATCATCCTGATTTGGATGAAAGCAACAACTTGATACAAGCATTGCAAAGCCAGTATAAATTTTCTTGGGTTTTTTAATTAAATTACCCTAAGTGAAGTGGATACTTCGAGGCAAAAAGCTACTTTCTCATATCTTGAATTTTAAAATAGTTCACTTTACACAGAATTTAATGTCTTGTAATAAATTGAACTATGATAATGGTGTGGTCCATTCACTGTCTCATTCAAGAGAGCTAGTATATCCTTTAATAAAACATAAACTCATGTACTGCATCTTCATTCACAGACCAGATGCTTCTTTTTGTAATCTGATCTCCAGCTTCTAAGCTTACTCATTTGACTTATTCAGTCAAGAGAAAATTCTTTACACTCCTCTAGAACAGATTACAAATACCAAAAATGGACTCAGCCATTCAAAAAATGCAGTCCTGGTTAAACAACCAGGGACTGCCACCTCTTTCATGTTTGAACTCCCTTGGAATTATCTGAATAGATTATAATGTATTTACTTAAGCATAAAGTCCCTTAAATTTTCACAATTAGACTTTACTTATGAGAGTTCTTCATAGCCCTTAAAATAATGAAAGTTATATATTTATCTATCTATCTATATAAAGAAAAGAAAATTTACTACAGTTTAGCATGTCCATTACTAACAATCCTAAGATTCAGGTAAAAACTCACTGTGCTGGAGTTGAAGAATGATTCAATTTCAATTAAGAAAGTGAGGCAATTCAATAAACTTCCAAAGGTGCAAGCAAGATGCATAATACACAGTCCCATAAAAAACAGTGGAAAGGACTGCTTCAGGCTTGTGCAAATCTTATCGTTGTTGTAGAAGGAGAAAAAGGCAATGCAGCACTGCCAATCAAAGAGGTCTGTTCCCTTTGTCCAGAACACTGGAATCTCCCATCCCCAGTTGCTGCATGAAAATGCTTCTGAAGCACCATTTCTTCACTTCATACATTGCTTCAGCAGGCATATCCCTCCCCAAAGAAGACCAAAATCCTGGAACACGCAGTGAAAAACACCTCTTTCAACTGTATCATACAGAGAATAGTTAAGTCTTACAGAGAACAAGAGGGACACCTTCCTTGCAGATGCCATCATATTGCAGAAGCATCAACACCAAGAATAGAAATTCTCCCAGAATTTCATTCCTCCCTTTCCTATGCAACATAGAAGAACTAAACGATGGGAAAAGCCATACAGGAGGGAGATAGCAGAAGCAGTAACCATAGAGGGAAGAGGCCACCACTCAAGCTGTTTACTTCTCTCACTGGGTTGCCACTGTTTCCTACACATACCTGTTTACAGGTCAACTCACCAGGTGTTAAGAAAAATCATTGCCAAGAATAGTGCTGAATACAATTCCCTTTCTTTTGAACTTACATTCATGGAGAACACAGAGATGGCTTCAGTTTGCTTATAACAAAAAAAGACTCTTGTCTATCCCATCTCTAGTCATTTCCTATCTCAGTCTGTTCTGCAAAAGGCTTGAAGCTCTTTATTTATGTTCCTGCATTTCACACTCTCACCCTGGGAAAGAACACAACTTGTCAAATACTTCTTGGTAATTAACATGATGTAATCTTTCTGAATGCACTAGTCACCTTGGAGTCGGTGGAACAAAATTAAAAAAGAAATCTGTAAAAGAGACAAGCTGTGGAGCACTGTGCAGCTGAAAGATCCAGGCTGCACCCTGGTTTGAGGCCACTTACATCACAACATGATCATCACCAGGTCACCCATGCTGGCACGTAAAGGTCCAAAACTACCCCATAGGACACATGTGAAAAGAGAATAGCATTCTTCTGCTCGTTGTTTTCTAACAAACTTCTACAGCAAATCCAAACACTGTGTCTCATATTTATAGATGTTATAAACAGGAAAGTTCTTTCATTACCTTTTTCTGTTAAGGAAAAGAAAAACATTTATGCAACTAATACAGATGTCTTTTTTCCAGCAAAATCAGGAGAACCCAAATGCTTTGTCTGACTTCATGAGCTAGTTCCCATTAAATAATAAACCACACACAGTCCCTTCTTCCCAGCCACATCACAAGGTATGTCTGTTGACTGGTTTGCAGGTGTGCAGCCTCCCTCTGTTAGACATGAAACACACTGACCCTTGGCAGCACAATCAGTGGGCATAACATTAATATTTACATTGTGGTGACATTCAGAATCCAGCTAAACTGGAATCATCAGTATCAGTAAAAGAATTATTATTTAGAGCACTTTTCCCCCAGTAGTACACAATAAACAGGATAAACGGAGGATATAATGAGGACAGACAGAACAGGCCTGGGGAGGAAACGCAGTGGCAAAAATCATAAAATACACCAAACACCTGGACCAGCTGGGAGCAATATTCAAAATTAATTCCTGTTCTCAGGTTATAGATTTTTATAGGTAGCATGTACGAGAAAATTTGTAGAGGTGGTTCCAGCAAGTGAAAAAAATAGCATGGAAGAAAGGGTTTCAATACATGCTCTAAATTCATTTGAAAATATAACAATAACATTAAACCTGAACTCTATTAAAGACAAACTCAAACTTGTAGGAGATTGATATCATGAAGCAGAGTAAGTAAGTTTTACTTACATTTTACATTCAAGGATCTTTTGCACTTTTCAACAGTTTAAGTATGTGATCAGCTTGCTTTTTACTTAATGGGGATGAATGTCCATGTAATTGAACTATGTACTTTTGTAGACATCTCCTGGTTTCAGGAAAAAATACACATAATTTAATTTGAGGCACAGACCAAAATGACAATGTCTATCTTCAGTTGATACTTTTGAAAATTAATCTTTTTCATCTTCCTGGCCTTCATCAAAACTATATGAGAATGTCTAGGCATCAGTATAGTTCCTTTTTATGTTTTTAAGATAGAGAAATATTTTAGGTTATACTCTTTTACCTGCATCACCTACTTGTGTTCCTATTTCAGACAAGTTTGTTTCCTGAGATACAGGCATAAGGGGGGATGACATCATGTTCTGATATTTATTCACTGTTACTTTGGTAGCTAGGCTTTTTTTTGCTGCTTAGCAAAACATAAATTCATGATCAGCTTGCTGTTATCATCCAATCCTGTTCTATCTTCTCAGGTACTTGAGAATACTTATCAATAAAGTCCACTGTCATTTGCATGGCCAAAGATTATTATTATTCCATATCACTTATCATAACTGGCACAGGATCTTCTATCTTTGGGGGAAAAGTGTAAATACACATAGGCAAGATGTTGGATTATTTTAAGATGCTAACTGAACCTATAAAACACTAGCTTCTAAAACATTCAAAACCTGAATTTAAATATGTGAACTCCTATTTTTACCAGCTAACTCTTAGGGGTCAGGAAAAAAAAACCACACGAAAAACCCCCAAAAACACACACACAAAAAAACCCCAAAACTCAACAGAAAACCACAATAACTTTCTGGAAAGGTTGTTCTCTCACAATACCTTCTCAGACCTGCCTAATCTTGCTTTCTCTTGAAAGCTAAATAACAATTAGATGAAACATAACTCCGAGCAACCATGGCAATTCCTATATTCCTATACTCGAGTAACAGGACTCACCGGAATAAAGTGCTATCAGGGTAACAGGCTTTGTCATAGTGTTAGAAAGTCTAAATCAGCACAAGTGTACCAGCCCAGAATAAGCACATCTGATCTGGGGCTTGGCAATGAAATTGTGGTGTCTTTCAGTGGCAGTATCCTGTCTGTGGATCCTAAATCTTACTGAACAAGTAATCACTTAAAAATTCAACCTTTCTCATTATAACTATATTGTCACATTATCTCGAATTATACTTTTATCTATCACCTGCCCAATATTATGCATCATGAACAACATAAAAATTTCTCCAGTATTTTGAAATAATTTTGCAATGCATATTCCCATTTCTACATTTTAAAAGAATCTACCTCTGAATTCTACTGAGTATGCAAGCCAGTGATCTTAATATACTGTGGGTGCTTATGGACTTCTTAGGAAAACAGCTAAAGCAGACTCAGGCTTAGTCATAGGAAAATAGCTCTCATTTCTTTTCTAATGCCTTCCCTCTATTTTTCCCTAGACAGGTTTGCCTTTTTTATTCTACCCAGGTAAAAAGCATAGTACATAGGCTCTTCTATCAACCTCCCTTACTAATTTTTCCCTTTCTCTATGAACACCACTCAAAGAGTGCTGTATGCAGGTTGAAATAACTGGTTGTCAAACTACAATATTCACTGCTGCAACTGTAGAAAAGGCTAAATTAAGTCTTTTGCAAAATGCCTTAGATGAACAAATCTATAGCTGTAATACAAATTATAAATTCATTGCAAAACTAATGGGTTTTACACAAGTGAACAAATTAAATTATTAGAATTAGTTCTCTTGGCGTAGTTGGTCTGAGAAAACGTAACTGTTTCTGTTCAGTGACATGTATTTCACCAAGGTAACACTGAGAGCCCAACAGCATTGGCTGCTAACACTGCACATACGTGCATTTGGTTTGCAAGCATGTGAACCATATTTATATATAAATCAATTAAAAAGTACAGAGCACTGTAACATCAGGATTAAAATCTTGATTTGGATATATGAAATATTGCACATGGACAGGCTCAGCCACTAAGCAAAGGCAAGAGTGAGAACTGTGGATTCCAGTGCTAATTTACCAACAAGAGTTTATGTGGAAAGGAAGGGTACCTTTCTCAGACAAATTCCCAGTACAAACCACTTCTAGAGCCCAGACCACATCAATATGTTGCTCTATCCCCTATGTTCCTGTGATCCTGGACTAACACAGTATAAGTCTAAACAGAGTCTGTAGAAAATAACAGGCAGACCCTGCTGCTTGTTCCAATCGCCCAAATGTGTCCCATTTCTCCACACCAAAAATCTACTTTCCATGGAAGAGGTCTCTCTTCTCTGTCCTTTATCAGGAACAGCTGAGTTTGCAGGCCAACGAATTTCCAAGTCAGGGAAATCCTCTTAACAGCACCAGGTGAGGAAAAATGTAACCAAGATCTGATCACTATTTTGGTTTGCTATAGATGCTTAAGAACTAGTACAGAGAAAAGGAAATGTTTAATTAGAAAGAATCTCCTTAACATTATTCTTTAGTATTTATATCGCTATATGCAAAGGTAATTTCTGATTGATATTAGACTGTCTGGATTTTTTGTTGTTGTTGTTATTTCAGATAAAGTTGATTTTTCCTCCCTGCCTACATATGAAACAAAAGAGTACAACTGCAACATAGCCCTGCCAGACCTCATCTCTTAACAAAACTTGTTTAGGGTACCATCAGTTCATATGTCAATGTTAGAGCTCATAATCTATATAAGTAGGAGTATAAGAAATGTATAAAGTACCATAAACCCTGACACTTTGATTTTCACCAGAAACCTAGTTTTCTTCCTAGTTCTAGCTCTGCAGACCTGTTTGAAACTTTCATGACTTCCCCTATGCCCTTGCTATTCTTCAGTGTCTTTCCTATACTATTTATTTCTTTACAAGTTTTCACAGAGCTCACATCAGATGCGAATTTGTCTGCCCGCAACCCAATGCTCCATATGGCACCCTCACCCACGTACTCTTACACTTCCATAAAAATCTCTTTTACTTTGTGTTTTATTTTGCTTTGCAATTTTTTATTTACTGAATTGATTCACAGTGTTTTCCTTAGATTGCCATATTTTATCTCTACTGCTCTGTTACTGCCAAAATATTTTTAATTGCCCTTTCATATATGCACATGGATAGCCCAGCACATCATAACTATCAAAACCAGAACTCAGGTGAGTTATGTGACAGTTGCTTTGTGAACTGACATTTCTCATTTCACCTGCAGGAGCTCTGAAGGAAGGCAAGACAGTTTGTCCAACTCTTCAGAAAAGCCTGGTTTAAAGCAGGCAGAGGACTTCAATATAATTTATTAATATTTCATTCTTAGAGATGACAGGCTACACACAAACAGAATGGGAAATATATTCTTGTGCAGGACAAATACTACTTCATATTCATAACTTTCATACTGGTGCCCAGAAGGGGTACAGATCCAATCATAAAGAAACTTCAAAACCACTCTCAATTTAGAAACCTATGTTCACTCATTTTAAATGTTAAAACTAACTGGTATAACTCATGATTTTCCAGCCTCCTCCTTTGCCATTTTCCCCCAACTGCTTTGAGAGTCACCTTTCTGCACTGGCCATCTGATCTCTTTGGGTTTCTGCAGAAAATTCAGAACACATTAGCAATTCTTTTTAGCCCAGGATTTTGTTAGTGTTTCTGAATCTCTTTTTCTTTTAGGTCTGATCTTTACCTTACCATGACTAGTACTGCAGCTAGTAGTGCCACTGGCTGTTAGAAGACAGAAAGAGTATGACAAATGAGAAACCTAAATAGGTGAGCAAAAAAATTCATCAGTATTTCAGAGAGAAGACAACCAAAGCAGTAAATGGGGTAGAGACAGCAGATAAGAAGTTAGGAGCCCTGAGTGAGAGAATGACCTACAAGACAGGGATCAGACAAAGTGCCAAACCAGGATACACAGTCCTTCTCAGAGAAGAATGGCATGCATGTAGTCACAGGATCCCAGGCTACACCTTACAGAAATTCCACTAACAAGAACATTAAGACCAAGACAATAGGATGAATCTAAGCCACAGATCCTGAGCACCTAAGTCTCACTGGAGTTAACTGGACTTAGGCTCAAAAAAGCTTTGGGGGGATCTCAGTCTTCTGTCCAGCCATTCAGAACTTGAAAACTAGTGCAGGTAATTGAAACTCAACAATTTCTAGCTTTTCAGGCTGTTGTTGGCTGAAACTCATTATCTAAAACACTGATAAACTGGTGTGTTTGATCCACGAATAAAAACTGATACCCTTCCTTTTCTAATCCCCTCTCTTTGCAGAATTCTGCACTAGGTAGGCTTTAGCCATTAGACAGCTACCAAAGCCACACTGCAGTGCAATTCAGTGAGGAAGACTAATTCATATTTGACTCACTGTATACGACAATTGGCTAACATATCCAGAGAGGACTTGCAACTGTGTATCACATCAATGAAGGCATTTGTCTTTTAGAAAGGAAAAATAAAAAATAAAATTGCATAGTGTATTTTGCTCTGATGTTCATGAGAGTCTTTGTCCAAACTTTAGCACCATTTTCATCACAAAACCCTCCTTTGCTCTTGCAGTTCCCACGCAAAGTGGCCAAATCTAGCATCTGCAGTACTGACAGTGACTGGAGAACAGAAAGCAACACACGACCCACCTCGCAGTAGGTAAGATGCATTCCTCCCCTCTCCCCCACTCTCCTTGCTCAAATCACAGATAATCACTTGCAAATAAACTGTGGTTAGTTGTGGCTATGGGGCAGTCCCGTGGTGTGAAGGAGAGCACTCTGGATTCTGAAACCCAAGGACCTGAGTTCGAGTCTTAGTGGGACCGTCCCCCGGCAGTTCAATGCCTCCCTGCCATCCCATCCTGTCAGATCTCGGATGCTCAGCAGGGTCAGCCCCGGTTAGTACCGGGTGCTGTGACAGTCCCGAGGACTTCACTGTCACTGTCCAAGCTCGCTCGGCCATGGCAGGTGGGCCTCAGGACTTAAACAGTGGAGCCAGTTCTGTGCACGCTGTGCCTCACCTAAAACATCCACTGCACAGGCTGGAAGGGCACACCCACGTGGGGA
The DNA here is from genome assembly GCA_013396695.1 of Sakesphorus luctuosus. Lineage (NCBI taxonomy): Eukaryota > Metazoa > Chordata > Aves > Passeriformes > Thamnophilidae > Sakesphorus > Sakesphorus luctuosus. The sequence goes on from VWZD01001176.1 coordinate 121,047, forward strand.
GAGCCCTGCCCAAATCTGCGTTCGCGAAGTCTGGACATACATAATTGTGGCTACTTAAAGACTACTCTCCCTTAAGTGATATTTATACAGAACAAGACTTGTGGTCTATATAGGAGACTAAAAATCTCTTACAGTCTACAAATCTGTAAGACTTGTGTATGACAACACTTTTTCAAAAAACCTGACCCAGAGTTAAATTTGAATACACAAAACCCCCCAAAATTCCAAAACAAACAAACAAAATCCAAAAAAACCCCCAACCACACCAAACAAAAACATCAGAAAAAGATAGCTACAGTTTCTTGTCACATGCAAAGTTTGGGATCCAGGACATCTGAATATCAGAACTAGTATTTTTCTTCTCAGACAGATATTTGGAAATTGAATGCTGCTTTCCCCAAACTCTACAACTGATAATTGCCTTTGTCTTTTTCAAGCTACTTATTTTGAGCTGTATTCTACAAGCTTGTGTTGCTTAAGTAGTGCTTTATTCCATTGAAGTCAACAGAGAACCAATTTAAATAAAATGAATGATGTATTTGGTTTGAAGAGGATTTTGTGCTTAAGGAAACGGTGCTTCTTGTAAACAATGTATCAAAGTCTTAATTTTATAACATGTTGCTACAATGTTTAATTGCTCATTCAGAACTATTACCAGGAGAAACACATTTTTTTGAAATAAGTCAAACATCCATCAAAGCACTAATTTATAGCGGTTTTAATTTGCATTAAATAAACCGTAAATAAATCCTGTCACAAGAATTTTTCCTTATAGACAGACCTCTGTGTCAAGCTTAATTGCTCAGCACATGTGAATTACTCTGGATTATATTACATTCTGGAAAAATGACAAGATCAGACTGTTGAAAAAAATTAAAGCACAGACGAGTGATTATGTTGAAAAGGACAAAATTATTAAGAGAACTGAAGTATTTCAACACTGCACGGAATTACTTATGTTTGCACAAAAAAAATTACTTGGTTTATTCACATAAACATTGACTTACAATTTACATACAAGAGCAATGATATAATTTTCTAGATAGCTATAATTAGCATAGATATACAAAAATGATCCTTTATGATGTGAAGAATATAAAGTTAGTATTTTCAAAAAATTTTGCATTCACTGTCAGCTGAAACCAACTATTTGGGGCAATACAAATAATTAATACCCTCAAAGCTAACATATACAAACAAATCATTTTAGTCACATAGCTACTGCACAGCTTAGGTTGCTCATATATATAATTTTGCAGGCTTCAAACTTGTATATCAAACAGTTGCAGAGACATTTCCTTGGTACTTAGTAGCTCCAGGGAAATACAGCTCTCTTGTTATTTAACTGAAAAAGAAACACTCAAGACCTCTATCTTTCAAATACAAAGCAGATCCATGATGCTGTAATTATGCCCATGGGTATTTTCAGCTATTATTTTGGTTACTGATCCTTAATATTTTAATGGTGTAACATTAACATAAAATAATTATTAAAGAGATGAAGAGTAGATAAAATAGAGCAGTTTCAGCTGGATAAGATGTACCATGGTCATCTAGTCCAACTGTCACCTTCAGGGCTGACCAAAAGTTAATGCATATAGTTAAGGGCTTTGTCCAAATGCTTCTTCAACACTGACATACCTCAAACATTGCCTTCTAGGAACTACTGCAAGGTTTAAACTTCATTCATTAGTTACTCTCAGATGCTTATAAACGTAAAATTATTTGAGATATATTATTTTATGTAACGATTGAGAATTTCTCTGGTTTCAACACTGACAAAAAAGTCAAATGAAATCATCATTATGAGATGTGAGAATAATTCAGTCTATTGGACATAAATCAACAGCAACCAAAAAAGCAAGAAAGATCAGACTTGCAAGGTTGTTTATTGTCAGAGAAATTCTCCAGCTTCAATGCTGAGCTGAAATTTATATAATCACTTCCAGTACAAACGGCTGATGTTACACAAAGCAGGTTACAGTGCAAGTGTTTCAACCCTGCACTAACTAAGAGCTATACATCTCAAGTGAAGGAAGCCTTTCTGCAACGTGTTGATGCTTTTGTACCTTCCAGTTATTCTACAATGCAAGTAATTCAGCTAGAGCAGTTACTATCCAAGGCAGTAAATAACATTACACCTATTGATCCAGATCTCTCTTATTTCTCTGGTACAATTCCTGGAAGTGGGCATGCAACTTTGACTAGGTTCTACAAACCTCCCTCCAAAAGGGTATTTCAAGATCCTAATTGTCTCTACATTTGAGATCATTTTCTTCTTCCTGTTTTGAACTGTTCCAGACAAAAAGGCAGTTTCCTTGCTTTCATGCTGTCCTCACCTAGCATAAGTAAGAAGGATTATTTTCTTATGAATAATTGGAGGATCAAAACCTGTCTAATTGCCTTCTGCATAGAAACAAATTGAAGGAAACAAAGGAACTCACCAGACGTTCACAAGAGGAACGCTCATGACTGGAAGGGAATTTACTATACATGTTTACATCAACAGATAGCTGCAACAGGAGTGCTCTCAGGTGGAGGCTGGGACCAGGTCCACTTCCATTTGAAAAGTGCAGAACATGTTCAAATATGAAAAGATACTCTAACCTTATGAAAAGATACTCTAACCTTATGATAGCAAGTTGTGTTTGTAAAAACTCCTTGGCTAGCACGCTCTGGGACTCTGGAGTTTTATGAGTGTCCATGTTTGCCAAACTGCAGAGCTTCCACGAATCTGTTCAGTCAGACCAGAATCCTCATTTCCCTTCAGGACTGCAGTATTCCTTCACACCATTAGTTGTGGGTTTTAATTAGGCAAAATTCCTCGTAGCTTCTACCAGAGTTTTACCAACATGAAGACAGAGCAATTTTAGCCTTTGAAAATAAGGAGATAAGCGGTTAATGTACTAATCCTATCAACCAGCTTCATTAGACAGATTTTAAACTTCACCTAGGAGTTTCTTCAATCCACACCTTGCCTGTCATTTGTATGACTTTGTAGTGGAATAGCTTAACAATAAATAGAACAAAAACCTAAACTAAATCTACAACATTCTGTTATCTTTAGCATTTCAAATTTCTCCAAGCACACTGTAATTCCATCCCACTGCACATTGTCCTTTGTCTACATTTGAAAAGAGGTCTGGTTTCCTATGTTCTTATTCTTCAGCTGACTGAGTCAGGGATGCCAAAGCCTAACTGGCTTCCAACTATAGCTTATACAAATGATGAATTTTGTAAGAATGCCTTTCTTTTACTGTTTTAGAAAGCTTCTACCAGAGATACATTTAGTGTCCCCCACTCTAGTATAGGCAGATTGTTTGTCTTCAGCTGAAGTGGAAAGACGTGAACACCATTTTATTTATAGTATTATAGTTTTATATAGTATAATATAGATCACATTAGAATACAGACATAATTACTAATACATTTAGTGAAAATGAGGGCATTTAAGCTTAAGGAAATACACAATTTTCTACTGGTAACAGACCTGTTTGAGGACTTTCTCCTCCTATACCAGTACCTCTATAGCATGTCCTATTAAAGGTCTCAGTCCTTAACTCCTAACCTAAAACTGTAAATTATTGTATTGCTCATTCTCCTTTCAGCACTTGGGCTCTAGTAGCCAGTTTTATAGGCAATGGGAAGAAAGTGTGGTCTCTTCTCAATTTCTGTAGATACCTTCTGCCCATGTTGGGACAAGCTATTAAGTACTAATCACCAAGTTTAAGATTAGAGAAATTTAAAATTGCACATCTATTAAAAGAAATAATTATTCTACAATTTAAATAGAGCTCTTCAATAGTGCTCAGAAACATAATAAGGACCATGTATGGGTAGGTGTAATTGGATGCAGTTGCCTTAGGAACAAAAGTTCAGCATACAAAGCAGGAAGCCTGCTTAAAAGGCAAACTCAGACTTAAGCCTGGTGGGTGAAACCTGGCTTGACTGAAGTTACTGAGAAAACTGCCATGGGCTTGGTTGGAGTCAAGGATTCTCCCCAACTGCATTTCTAATTCTCTCTTATTATTACAAGTGCAGATCAGAATAATACATTACTTTGATCCAAGAGTGCTCTACTGAATATGCATTTCCCAGTTTCCTTTGTTCAGTAAGCTCATCAAGAACAAAAAAGTACTAGGGAGTCATAAGAAAGTCCAGGCTTACACCCTAAAGATTCTGGTATCCATCCCACTTCCAGTGTATTTTTATTATATAGACAAGAGATACTGTGCTTTTAGAGAAGTGTTACTGTAGGATGTAAAAGAATTTGACATGAAGAAATAGAACATTGATATATGAGTGTCATTTTAAAGTACTATTAATAGCAAAGATTCCTATAAAGACAATAAGGAAAAAACATTTTGTTTTGTAGAAATAAATACAGAATGCCTGATATTGTTTGCCAGAACGATTTCCAGTGAGATTCAACTTCTACTATGCAGATACCAGCAACAGGAGGCACAAAATATTGTTCCCAGTACAAGATTCAAGACATGTTTCTTGTTCATGCATTTATCTACCAAGAAATTACTCATCCATGCTTCTGTGATTTACTTCCATTTTTGTTTCCATTTGGAGAAATACTATAAAACACAAAACTATTTCTCACCCTGTATGAAGTCAGAACATATACACAGCCCTCTATCTCTCGAAATCACTATCTACAAAACACAAAGAATTTCCTAAAGATATTGAACTATACATCACTAAGGCGTAAAGTTTGATAGAAGGTTTTCTTGCTGTCTTCAAAACAAGAAAAGCAAATAAAGAAGGTGTTTTGAAATAAGTTGTGTATTAAGTAATACATCCCAAAGACTGTGAATTAATTGAATTAACTGAATCAGAGATCCAATTCTACACTGCACTCTCTAAGAGGATCATCCTAAGTCTTACAAGTGAACAACTGTGGGAATGCAGTTATTTTTAAGAGGTCTTTGATTACAGACATTTTCCATGGCTCTATTGACTCTAAGGGTTTTGTTCCTTGACTGTCCCTTTCCACTTTTACATTATTTTGTCATTTTTTCTCTTTAATTAGCCTCTGAAAATCAACCCTAAACATACTTCTTTACATTATAAACTTCTTGTTTCTGAAGGGAAGAACTGCCCACAACTGAGAAGTTACCAGGCCAGTGGAACACTAGATGCTACACAGCAAAAAATGATTTCGGCAAAAGTAAAAGGAACAATATGTTTTCTGTGATTAATTTCTGTTTCCATGGAAAGTGCTAACCAAAATCATAAGTGGTAATTCGTGTCTAAAGTGAAAAATTAAACATCATTACCATAAGACTATTACCATGTTAGCTTGTCCAAAATAAATGGCTGCATATTTAATTAAATCAGTCTCAAAATTTCCAAAAACATTGCATAAAGTGAGGAGGAGAGACAACAAAATCATAAAGCCATGAAGTCTTAGTTCCTGTTTCATAGTGCAAACACTGCACTGTTGATGTTCATCCTGGCACTGTGTATTTCAGCTAGGGCAAAAATTTGCATGCAGATAATCCCAGCTGAACACCCAATAAACCACACTGTCTGCATAAGAGTTACTGTTTGAAAAAGGAAAGCCAACTCCAGTCTTTCAGAACATTACCATGAATACACCATCACTGAAGAACTCTGAAGAAGCAGGTCCTTGCTTTACTTCCCACTTGAGCACAAACCTGTGCTCTGTTCACTCAGCTGCACGAATATGACAAAGCCAAAGCAAGAGACCCTGGATGAGGCAGAGCCCCCACACTGCCACAGGGCTACAAACAGCACCACTGTCAGCGAGCTTAGAAGTGGAATGACTTGGCCTACTCAATTTGGACAGCTCAACTTCCAGGCCACTGTGCAGATAGTGAGGAAAAGCATCAAATCTGTGGTATTTCTGATGTAGAAGTCAAAGAAAAAAGAAAACCCACTGGGCTGTTACTGTTACATCAGCTCTACCACATTATAGGCATTGGAATAGGATTGGTAGGACTTTGCACCAGTGTTCAAAACTGAAAGTCTAGTTACTTCCTTTAGACATACAAGGCCCTTTTTCACCAGTTACTCCACAGAAGCCACTTACAGCAAAGCAAAAAGACCATTTAATTGCAACATTAAGGCTCTATTATTTCACTAGCAGCCAATTACATTCCCTTTTCCTGGAGAAGCTCAAATATTCAAATTTCCTTGCCTCACATGACTGGCTTGCTGAGTTAATATATCCTGTTGGCTATGTGATGTCATCGTTACTATTCTAAATGTGAGGCCACCTAAATTTGTACATTACTGGAATAGCTTTTCTCAGAAAACAGCCCAATTCCTTTATTGGCCAGATACACTCACAGGAACAAAATGACAGGAAACAAAATAAGGCATATTTTATAAAAAAAAGTGAACCTCAAGTTCCAGAGAATTCATGAGGCCCTCAAGGTCCTGAGAAAAACAGTGGTGTCTTAAACCATTTAGAGGCACTTTTTTGTAAGGGGAGCTGATTGAGCACAGAACAAGCTTCTCAAAGTTTAAAGAAAATTATATCAGGGAATATTGCCCCTGCATTCCTCCAATCTAGGAAATATTTCAGGAGTGTTCATAAAGCAAATACTTCTCTATGGCATTCCATGCAATCACAGCATCGTTTTTCTTCCAAGAATGTGCTGAGGAATGAAAGAACATATGTCTAGTAAAGATAATCAGAGAATCAAAAAAGCTCAGGGAAGGGGTTTCTACAAGATGTATTGCATGAAGGCTGGCTATTCCCTAGATAGGAACCATGACCTGCAGATAAGTTTCTTTCTAAAAACATAAATGTACATTGTATTACTGTTCTCAGAGTAGTCATCACTCACTAGCAACAGTGAAAAGTCTATGGCTTCAGCTTCCGAAACACAAAGAGGGACAGAACTACACCCTTGTGTTGCAGAGAAGGGCACTTGCCAAAGGGCTAAAGTGGCCTTCGTGTAACTTTATTCTAAAGAATCATAGAATGCTGTGGGTTGGAAGGGACCTTAAAGATCATCTAGTTCCAACTCCCTGCAGGGGACGCTTTCCACTACACCAGACTGCCATCCCCCTTTTTCTCGAGACTTATTTGATCTCAAGTAAATGATAGCAATTACCAGAAATTTGCACGAGGAATATGAAACACAAACACCTCATTACACTGAACAGAGATTAGGGCACAAAAACTCACCTTGCAGATAGCCCTGACACGAGCCAGAATCTAGTAAAATTAGCTAACAGGCTAACGTGCATTGCTGATGACACACTAAAGAGGCACAAACATCTTGGACCAAGAGTTTTTGTCCCGTTGTGGCTTTGTCTTTTAGTAACACTTCAGTTACACAACAGTATCCGATATTACAGTAAACCAAAACGGATTTTGTAGTCTGATTCCAATGCCATTATCTTATGCAATTAATTCCTTTTACTAAAGAAAACATTAATTAGAAGTTGCAAATATACAGCATACAGTACCCTCCAGAACTATTACAGAAATTTATTCTGATGAAAGAAGGGTCTCCAATAAAGATAGTTCCAAAAATGAGCATTTGTTCATAATTCTTCATAGCTTCCAAATTAGTTTTTCATAAATTAGCTTGCTCCCTCATTAGTCCATATCAATTCAGAGTAGTAGGTGATTTTAGCAACAACCCATTATTATGGATTCAACATGATGAATAGTGAATATTAGATGTACAGCTAGCACATCATGGAGACTTAAGTGCTATATTCTAATAAAGCAACATTCAATGATGATATTCGTTAAGGGTATAAAATGCAGGCTGGAAACCAACAGAGTCCTAACTGATGCCCCATGGACTGTTTTGCATAAATTGCATACTGAAGATGACATCTAATTAAAGCTACACCAAAAAAAAAAAAGCTGAAACCAACCGATTAATTTGTTTAAACAGCAAATAAGCAAAAAAAGATGGGCTATTTTGTATGTGCTAATTTTTAGTTTCTTCACTGTGAAAACCAGATACAAAATATGAAATATTTATCCATCTGCCTAGTTAAAAGTAGTGGCTACTTAACACTACACAATTAAGATTGTTTAGTAAACAAGTTACTAAATGTTCACTAAATATTTACTAAATATTTATTAAACAATCAAAAATGTTTAGCAACCAGTTTAAATTACAATCTGCTTGGTTTGCCAGCAAGGAATTTACAGTTTGTGATTAAAGCTCTATAGTGTGACAGGAACCAGTTTTCTACTTGGAATTGGCAAAAAAATTCTTATAATTTTTCAAAGGCCAAAGAATTCTCAAGTTTCTTCTCTATTGGAATTCTCTCGAAAAAGAAGATCCTGAAAGGCTGGCTATATTTCAATCTCCCTCATTCCTTAAATTTTCATGTGGTATCTTTGCAGCTGCTCAGTATTCAGCACGTGTACTCCTGTGGCCGGATTGTGCTCATTCTCATTTGCAAGACCACCCAAAAAGTTAACACCCATGGAAGCCAATGGGTTCCCTTTCAAAAGAGAAACACATCCTGAAATATTCTGGGACATCCACTGCAGACTTGTGATTAGGTCTCTGAAATATTTAAAGAGACTGTTTCTTGGGACAGTTCTCAGATACACTGACTATTAAATATATGAGGAAATGGCTTTGGAACTTTTTGTGTGAGCTGTCATGTGGACATAAATCAGTAATATCCCTGGTTCACATGTCACCACATGTAGATTTAGCTTGTAGCAGATATTTGAAACAACAATGCTATGGTACTTTTAAATCTGCAGTGCAATTTGTCACCATTGCTTTCTTTCCCTCATAGGAGTTACCATGTTTTCTTGGGTTCTCTTGCTAGAGTAACAATTAGTTATGTTGGCATTGTCAATGAAGAGCTGAAGAGCATTGATTAAAAAATGAATCAGGCCTCAGACACCACAAGCCTAGCTTAAAAAAAAAAAAGAAAGAAAAAAGAAAGAGATAAAGCACGTCTTTTTAGTCATCTTCTAAGATTCAGGGGGGTGATGACCTATAGATGGACCCTGGGGCAGCTATCCAAGTTTCTCTCGCCAGGCAAGACATCTAAAGGTTTTTCCATGTTTTCATCCGAAAAGGAAGATTCTCACATAATCATTTGACCTCAGAAACAGCAACCTGAATGATACCACCAAGCCTTGCATTAGTTAGAAACGTATTACATTCAATATTTATGTATTAGAAAGCAAGAAAACAAGCAATCAATTTAAATTAATTGCTTACAGCTGGCCTAAAAATGGCCTTCCCCAGAGAAAACAACTTCATCTTTGAACTTCTGGAGTATATCACCTCAAAAAGTTTAAATTCTCCCTCAGATGCAAGTATGTGAAAATGGTATTTGCACAAATTTCCCCTGATTCATATCCCCACCTGATTTGCTCTTAGCAACTGTGAAATTTCAGCATTCAGTGGCACATGAAAAGCAGATCACAAGGAGGAACACTGGGGATCAGTTGGAAACACCAGTCTTCAGCTGTATAACTCATACTCTAATATTTATAAGGGTATAGCGCTCGCATGTTTAATTAGCTAAAATCAACACTAAGCTACTACCTTGAAAGATGATCAAAGTCTATAACTGGGAACAGTCTGCCCAGAGGAGTTATGAATGCCTCATCCCTGAAAACATTCAAGGCCAGGTTGGATGGTGCTTTGAGAAAGCTGGTCCAGTGGAAGGTGTCCCTTGCCCATGGCACAGGGGTTGGAACAAGTTGATCTTTAGAGTCCATCCCACCCAAATCATTCTATGATATGATTCTATGATTTTCATATTCAGACAATTATGCTTTCTGAACAATGTTCAGGCTGCTCAGCCAATGTGTTCCAGTATGTTACGTCTATTGGTGATAGCACTTAAATTCCACATTCAGGTCAAGACCTAATGTGCTACATACTGGATGAGAACTACATTGAAATTCTGGGCATTAAAATGTAATGGTTTATTTTGTTATTGCTGAAAAAACTATGAAGAAACATTAAAAATATGAAAGCTAATATTTAAAGCAGCAGGGAGGAGCAGAGCCAGAGAACTTGTTACTGAACACAATCTTTCCTTTTCACCTGAACATCATGTCACTTAAAACTCATTACTGGAACAACCTGGGATTATTCACAAGGTCAGTCTTAGAGACATGTATGTTTACAAGCCATGGACCACAGACAGCAATCAATTCCTAGTAAACAGAACTGAGAAGAGTTAAAAATACATACTATTCTCTCAATATCCTTTCTGCAGTTAGAGAAACATCTGAAAGCACACAAAGAATGTAAGTGAATAAAAGTGAGAGGCCAAGATAATCCTGGTTTGTCCGTAACAAGTCTGTATTTAGGAACACATGCTGAGGATATATGAAAGTCTCTGCTTTAAAAGAAAGATTCAATCTTAAACATGGAGTAGATGCAGGCATTCTGTAGGAAGAGGGAAAGATTGCAAACCAGGGATAGCTGGTTCAAGCCCACATGAATGTATTTAAAATACTAATCACATAATGACAGGCTGATATCAAATCACCACAAAATAGACCTAGTTAATGTAGAGCAAAATGAACGTTTGGCAAAGGTGAGAGCTGTGCCCATTTCCTGTGGAAACAAGAACCTGCCAATTGCTACAATCATTTAAACAGACAAGTCTTCCATGCTGATCAGGAAGACAGTTCAAGAGTTTAGTGACACTTGTGCAGAAAAGCTCCTAGGGAACTATACTTCTAAAAATATTTAGAAAACTAATTCCTACCAACAAGGGTGTGAAATGGAAACTAAAAATATGTTTGTTCACCTTCAAATTTGTCTCTGCTCTTCAGCTGAATTCCCAGGCTTTCAAAGGCAGAAATCATAATAACTGACTTAACCTACACATGGAAGGAACTCTAGTGTTAATACAGCTCTAACAATACCTTGATCTCCATACAACAAAAAGACTGTCACTGGCATCTGCAAATTTTGTGATGCTGTTTTCAGGTGGGTTTTTATTAAATTCTTTGATACTTATGTGCTAACTGAAAAAAAAAAAAAGAAAAATCATCTAATATTCCTCTTACTGATAATAAGGATATCACAAATATTGAGCCCTGTTACTGATGTAGCTGCATCAGAGTACGTTTCTACAATCTAACTGCATCTTACAGGTGTTTTTCCCCTCTGAATTGTATTTGAAATATCAAATCAGGTGCTGCAAAATATTCCCCATGGAACAAACACGAATGTTTCATTTAGACTGGAGAGCTGATATCCCCAAGACTATTTATCCTGAAAATCAACAGTGAGAATTTCAGAAACATAAGAACTACCAGATTGGATCAGCACACACTCCTATGCTCTTTCTGGAGGTGGGCAGATTCAATGGAGGGAAGCACAAGAAACCATCAAGAAGCATCCTCCTCACAGCCTAAGAAGGGCTAATTACAATTGTGCATAATGATGTTGAATATTCTCTACTTATTAAAGTTATAGACCTTGTCACTTCACAATCCCTTGAAATCTTCATCTCAAGAATAAATTACATGTTTTCTTTAAAACTATTTCTTTTTCTATCAGTTTTAATTGATGGCTTTTCAGCTTCTTTGACTATCTACCTGTTTTCCTCTTATGAAAGCAAGAAGAAAAACTCTCTACCTGCCTGAGCAACATGTGTCAGTTCTTTACATACTCTGGTTTCAACTTCTTTAAGGAAAACAGACAAAACTATTGAGACTCTTTACAGATTGTACTCTTTCTACTTGCACATCTCAGAGCCTACTGTAATATTTTTTGAGAGGAGATAAGCACTATTATAGTATTTGACTAAATTCTCTGAAGGCATCCTAAAACACAGGAACCACAGTACCTTATTCTAGTTCCTAAAATCTGGTTTGCAAGTGCAGTCAAACAGTAGAGGTCTTCCCTGAGCTATGTACAGTCCCAAACTCACCAGCTAATGTAATTTGAAATTTGGCAGGTAATTTTAGCATTTTCAGGAAACATGAGGTTCCTGTTTGTTGATAACTGATTGACATATGATGACATTTTAGCAAGTCACCTGGCTGGGTCAAGTCTCCCTAGAGTAATGTAATGAGTCCTTTCTTGGTCTGTCCAATCCATATCAGTTTATGTCTTCAGCAGACTTTCACTTCTTCCTCCTCTCTTTCCTACTAATTTAAAAGTATATTAAATACTGGAATTAGTATATAACCTTGAGGCATCCCAGTATGTTCTGAATTGTCATTTTTTACCACAACAAAACTATGCTCCAAACAAGTTTTAGAGTCATGGTAACACTGTTTCCAATTATCTCTGGTAGTTTTCCTAATGGAGTTTTTCTAAAAAAAAAAAAAAGGCAAAAATAAGCAAAAGCTTTCCAAGTCTCTCCATAAATTTTATATACACATACATTTATATAATATATATAAACAGCCCATGTGAAGTATGAAAGGACTGCACTCCAGTGTAAAAGAAGTAGATCTGGCCCTACAGGGGATTTAGTTGCAACAAAAAGAATGTCATCGAGAGAGAGACTAAATAAATCTAGATTAAACTAGATTATGGATTTCTTTTCTGGAAAGCAGGTCCATTATTAATGTACTCTGTAATTATAATCATAGTGCCAACAGCACTCTAATGTCTACAAGCATGCACAATAAGATGAGAAAAAGTACCCAGGTTGAGATTTGAACTTAATAAAAATCATTTGTCCACAGAACTCGAGCCAATTAAATCTTCTAACTGGAAAGTCACAAGGAAAGTCCATATCCCAAAACTTGGCATAATCCCAACCTGAACAATTATTTAAAGAGATTTCAAAGCTGCTGCGACAAAGTTGTCTTCCCACTTTTGATAATACACCCCATTTACATGTATTCACTCAGCTATTCAGCTGATGCAGATCAACACAGCTCTGCTTCAGCCATGCCATAAACATGGGTTTTTTCTTCTGCGTGTGCTTCTACAATCCTAGCAACTCAGATTTTTAATTGGCAAGAAACTTCACATAACCTATTATTTTAGACATACATTTATGAAACTCAGACACTTTGTATATTTATTCCCCACCATTATAACTCAAGTATGTAATTTTCTTATTCAGAATGACTTTCAAGAGAACATCTAACTAGAAGAGCAAGCTCAGGCTTGCTATTAACTTTTTCAGACAGAGTTATAAATTTCAACAAATACGTTATAATTGAGGAGCCAGCATGACCTTTATTATTTCAGAAGGTTCAGCCATAGCAGCTCAGTGTGACTTCAGCTAGACTATTAGTCACTCTGTCAGATAGAGCCATTAACATCCAACCCAGCCTGGCACCCACATATGATCTGATCCTGAAAACTGACCTGAAAAAGCTTTACTTTCAAGAATAGTCCCAATCCAGGCAAGGGAATTGCTCTTATAGAAATACTGTACTCCCAGTAAGTAAAGTAGCAAATATCTGACATTTCAGTCATAATTGTAATCAAGAAAAAAAGAAAAAAGAAGCTTGCACAGATGATGTGTTAGAATATTTATTAGTAAAGTCCTATTTTCAGGCAATCAGGAGTGGCCCTTCCTCAGAGAAAAACTGAACTAGTACTGTGTGCCATGCTTTCTGTATCATTCTCTTCCGTTATTAAGCACACTGCCAAACAGATAATCCACCAGTAAATATTTCAGAACATTTGCATTTAATACTTAGGAAAATACCACACGAAAACAACCACCTTATCAGAGCCAGTCTTTCTAGCAAAGCAATGATTTCTGTTACAGCAGAATCCTTTTCACAACAAAAAACCCTGTGATGTTACAGAAGACACTAAGACAACCAAAATAATTTTATCAGTTCAGTTAATTGGTAAACTATTCTAGAACTTCTTAATTCATACAACTGCCATTATGGTGATGAAAGATGGGCAAGAATTAGGACATTACACACAAAAAATACAAGTTGATATATTATGGCTACTTGAAGTGACACTTCCTTTGCAAATCATGTATGTGGGGGAATACAAATACGTCTCTCCTTGCACTTGTATCATAGGAAGCTTCTTTCTCAAGTGTATGCATACAGAAGAAACAGTTCCACCTGACACAGGAAAAGAGAGATCATTCCTACCAAGTGCTGTGAAAATTTGACAGACCCTTAAAATGATGGAAAGACACACTTGGTAATGTGTTACTTGTGGAAATGGTGTGTGCATGAACGTGCTGCTGGGGCTTTTACACAGCTGTCAAATACGGTAATCAGCGTTGCTAAGTGTGCCTGCAATATTAAGACAAATATTTGACCTATTTTCTTAGAAGAATTTAGCTGTCATCATTCTTAGCACCACGCTTCTGTGAGCCAGCAACTGCCTAAAGACTAAGGCAACACGGGCACAGGATTCCTTGCCGAGAGTGAGAGCACTTCCTCCCACAGGGCGACTTTTTTCCAGCGACAGAGCGATGGACCCCTCGAATCTGTACCCCTCAGCCGCTTACGTCTCGCCCCCGTCCTGACAACCCCCCAGCCCGCCCGAGCCGGGGACTCACGTTTGTAGCTGGCGGCCCAGGGCTGGTAGCCGTAGTAGCCGGTGATGCGGAGGATGCGCTCCTCGATGGAGGTGAGCCCCACGGACGCGCTGGTGAGGTCCTCCACGGAGCGGGACCACTTCAAGTCCTCTTTGATGGCCTCATCCACCACCAGGTACTTGAGCTGCCGCAGCTGCGGGCTGATGTCGGACAGCCGCCGAGGGCTGACATCGGGGGAGCGCCGCATGCCGCTGCGGGTCGGGAGCGGAGTGTCAGCCTGGGGCCGCGGCTCCGGCGCCGCCGTCCCCCACGGCCCCAGGCGAAGTTGCCGGCGGGACTCCCGCCGGCAGGTGAGCCCACCCTGTGCCAACTTTCCTCGCCGCCCTCCACCGGAGCGACCCCCGGGAGCGGGCGGCGGCGCCGGCAGGGGCGAAGTGGGGTGGG
>VWZD01001176.1:135941-174056 GCA_013396695.1 Sakesphorus luctuosus
CCGCCTGCGGAGCGCGGAGCGCCGGCGGCGGGGCCGGGCAGGGCAGGGCGCGCTCCGCGCCCCCCACCCGCGCAATCCCGCCGGCCGCCAGCAGGGGGAGCCCCCCGGTCCCGCCGCGAACCGCTTGCGGGGCGGGGCGGGGCGGCATCGCCTCTCCCGGTACCCTACCCGGTCCCGGCTTCGTCCGGGAGCGAACGCCCTGCCGGCGCTGCCAGGTGGGGCAGGCTGGAAACAGTGCGGGGGAGCCTGACAGTCCAAGCAGGGCCAGCCCTGAAGGGATCGTGGGCCCCATCCGACCACTGTACCCACCTGATTGCCCCCGTAACGCCGCCGAGGCAGCACCGGAGCCACACAGCCTTTCATCAAGCCGCGTTTATGTTTATTATTTTTTTAAACATTTAAACGCCGAAGTGGCGAACATACAGTTAAGCTTTAATAAACGTGAGCATAGATGTTACTTTATACAAAGACTTTGTTCACAAAAAAAAGAAAAATGTTAAAATCTACTAATAGGTACTTACGCAAAATTTGATCGCCTAGAAGTAGAGATATGTGTAGTGAAAAATTTTTTTATTATGTATATGTGCATCTCATAGAGGGGAAAAAAGGCAACTCCAAGGAGGAAAAAAAATGTTCCGCTTCACCACTGCACAAGCTCAGTTTACCTAGAACACAAAACCACCAAGGTATCAAATGTGGAAGTGAGCTGGATCAGTTAAACACAACCTTTCGCTGTCACTGAAGGTAACATTGCAGGATCACCACACCATTATCAGAAAGAGAAAGTTAAAAAAATCTTCAGCAGATGAAAGTCAAACTAATTTTAATCTTAAATACACATGTACTGAATAATGCAGTAAATTTATTTCCTATCCCTTATTTTGCACCTGTGAAGGGGAAAAGTATTTGCTGCTGAGGAGGTCAGTTCCAAAATCCAATACAGGTGAACAGCAGTGGTCCAGCAGTGCAAACAGAGAGTAACTGTGCAGGTGTTTGATGCTGCCTACCAGCAGTGACAGAGCAATTTGCAGGCTACACAAATCAGTGCAGAAGGATGATTTTGGTTAAGATGAGGGGATGAAAACATGATGATCGCTAAATCTAAGGATACTGATCACTGTCATAATTTAAGTCTCTTTAGGGCACTGAGGGCAGGAATGACGATATCGGACATGAATGGGATTAATCATTTCAGTCAGGCTTCTGAAGTCCAGCATTTTCTCTGGCTTTAAGTGATGGGCAAGGATATGATTTATTCAGACAATTCCCTGTAAATTTGCATATACCTAGTGTCAAATTCCTCCATAATTGTAGGTGAAAAAATATAAGTCAGGACTGGCTGTGCTTGTACTGGATTAATTCATATTGGTGGGAGATAAAGTTCAGAGTCTCAGAGTAAGCAAAGGTTCCATTAACCAAGCATGCTGACACTGTTGACCAGCCAATAATGACTGACACCTGCTGAGCATTCACCTGCCTCTTGGCACAGGCTGCTGCAAACTACTAGAGGCTTGGTCAACCCAGCTAGAAATTTTGCCTCCATCATTGACATATTTATCTGCCCATTTTTTGTGGCACCAGAGAATAGCTGTGGAAGGCAGAGACCCTATTACACACATATCCACTTTAATAGGCCAGAACCATCTCATTTCTTCTGTCCAATACAAATTTTCCTACTGTTTTGTCCTTCCCCAGCTGCTGTCATTTCAAGGTGTAAATGAAAAGACAGATGGGTGTTTCTCCTGTCATGCAGGCAACTGACTTTGGACAGCTTAGGTGGCAGCACTGACAAACTTGAAGTGAGCATGCATCTTGAGAGAGAGAAAAAAATGCTTGTGAGTGAACATTTCAATGTTTTCTAAAACCTTTAATAAATACGGCATTCCAAAATTGCAGTAAGAGGCAACATCAACATAGCTACCTTTTAAGATCTTATCAAACCTTGCTGTAAGTGATGTTTCTTCTTTTAAAATAGCAGCTGCTGGAGACATGCATGTAAAAATTCTCATGTATATTGTTTTAATTATGTTTAAGAATTGTAGTTAAAATTGAAACATTAAAATATGGCATTGGACATTAAAAGATACAGTAAGGGATTTCATGTGATTTGAAATTTATAGATTTATTGAGCTGCTTAAGATTTTGAATATGAGAAGGAAATAATATAGTAGTATACTAACAGTGCTACTAAGTGTACTGTAAGAAATAAGAGAAAAAGAAAAAAATTGCTAAGCAGTATATACCTAGTTAAGGAATAGTAGGCAAAATGGTATGTGACATCAAGCCGGAGCCCCTATAAACTGCTTTTCTGAACCTCACACTAGTGAGAGTTTATTACTTTAATAAAACACCTGCAATCATTCAAACAAAGAATAGTTAGGAAATAGTGTATTTTTTAAAATAGCAGAGCCCTATATCAAGAGAACAATAATTAATAATTCCAGAGTGTGGTGACTTATTCTGTCCTGTTAGATACTCCATTTTACTTTTCTTCAGACAACATGAAATTATATGCTTGACTGATATTCAGCTCTTAAAAGGCACAGCCATTAAGATATATTAACATTATGTTGTCTACAATGTGATGCTGTGTCAAAGAAAAATATCATTTAGACTGTATTTATTTTTACCTCCCATCAACAGTAGCTTGCCAGAAGTTTCTCTGGAATGGAAGTTTACATTTATCAAAATACGACTCATTCCATGAGAAATGTAAGTGCTTTTTTTTTTTATTTATCCCAAACCCCACCCCAAGATAAGGGGTTTATATTTAAAGAATACAGTGACATGCTGGAATAGGATAGCAATGATGTTTCATTGAGCAACAAAATAATCACCACTGCATAAACTATAGCATGAAGCTGATGTGTTCCTTCTCCAGTTTGTAAAAATTACTCCTAGGAAGTGAGTCTTTAGAAGACAACTCAACTCCCTCCTTAAGCAAGGAGGGACTTAAGCAAGTACCTTTCTAATTGAGCATTATGTAGTTGATGTATATTCCTGCTTCTTACTACTTTTATGTTTAGGACTGCAGATATAAGCCAGATGTTCCTGCCCCAAGAGTTTTTGTATGTTGGATGCAATATACATGATAAAAGTCCTATGTAATATGTGGAAATGCTTGTATGGTAAAACTGTTTGGTTTCCCTGGTTGGGATCAAATTTGACATCCACATGAGTATAATGCTACTGCGTATCCCAAGTGACTCGAGCTCAATCAGTGGTACTAATTGTAGTGTGCTGTTTAGACTCAATAGAGTGCAACTTTGAATGGAATCCATTTCACACAACAAATATTTTGAATCAACAACAAAAAAAATTTACATAGCTAGAAACTTTCTAGTCCATTCTAGATAATATTTGCTTGTATTCATGTTTTAAAATATTTAGTAGCACCTTT
Source organism: Sakesphorus luctuosus (assembly GCA_013396695.1). NCBI lineage: Eukaryota > Metazoa > Chordata > Aves > Passeriformes > Thamnophilidae > Sakesphorus > Sakesphorus luctuosus. The sequence continues at coordinate 139,342 of VWZD01001176.1, forward strand.
AAATGCTTTCAATAAATACAGAGGACAAAGAAATACCTGATACAGCAGGCAGAGAATAGCCAAGTGCAAGACTGAATAATAAGCAAATATCATCCTCACCACCTTCAACAGATGCACGCTTGCTCTCTGAAGTAGTGAAACCAACACTGTGCTTGAAAGAGCAGTCAGATGAATTTAAGACAAGCTGCAGCACATTTTTCACATGAGCTCTCACATTATTCTGAGACCCCTACAATGCATGGCAGAACCAAACAAGCATCAGAATTTTTGTCATGACGCCTTGATGAAAGCAACAGGAAAGCTCTGGAAATGATGATGTAGCTGTCTGTTGTAATCAGGAAGGAACATACAGAGTCAGTGTCCCAGTTCCTGGGAGGTATGCTGCTTTAGAGAAAGCTGATTTTAATCTGCTACTTTGAAGTAGTTGAATACAAACTGTTCACTTTCTTTCTTTGACAGACACAGTGGAAAATGAAAATCCTTTTTATTTGGCATGGAAAGTAGACCTATTTTTTGTTTTGCTATCCATTGTTAGATGAGAAGTGCAGAAATAAAAATTTAGGACATCTCATCATGTCTTGATGGTGTACAAGCCCTGCCAGTGCCTTTCTTCCCAGTTCAAATCAAAAACTGAAATGCAAAGAGCAGAAAAATAGTGACATTTACTTCCTTTGGCATTAGACCCCAAAAGGTCTGTAGGAGATGTCCATGACAGAGAAAATAGAACAGCAGACCTCTTCAATAGCCCATATTTTGAGAAACAGAGGATTGAATTTCAAAGACAATGGGTGTGCTATATAGCCTTGGTATCCCTTCATGTTCTATCATGTCAAGTTATTTGTACTAAAAATAATGGGCTACAAAGCCAAGGTTAAGCAAAGGCTAGATACTGTGTATGACTTCTAGTTTATACCTGTCCCATGGATTGGGCAAACAGACAGGGAATAAGGAAGACAGTACAGTCATAGCAACAACTACCTACATTGGCTAGCCTAAGGAAGAGAAAAGAAAGAAGCAATAGCCACAAAGACATAGGGGAGAGAATAAAGAACTCTAGTAAGAAAACTTTCATTGGATTTGTGCTCAAGGTAGGCAGTTGCTTTAATGAATTACAGCAAAATAGTGCTATTAATTTCAAAGTTTCTTGTCTGGAAATTATGCTACCCCCAAGAAAAAGCTGATAATTCTCACCCTTCAGATAAACTTATGGGTTTTTTTTTCCTAATTTCTAAGGTGTTTTAAAAGTTTTGATGCAGAAAATGCGTTGCTAGCCTTGGTCTGTACAGATTTCTCAGCAGGATAGATTTCTGAAGAGAAAGGAAAACTTGGAAACCGATTTGACAGGAAATTTTTACTGTACAAAATTAATGGCACCTGTTTGAAGTTGCTCATGTGTCTGAAACATTAAAAAACACACATCTGAATTTTTGATCTGTGAGCATAGAAGATCAGAAAAGCCTTACTCGTTTGCCATATGGTTCCAAAGTGTGGAGCATAGCGACTTACTTCCATGTATGCATTTTAAACCCTGTTTGTAAGTTAACCATACTTATTTTTCCAGATCTTTTGGAAATAATTTTGGATGCTACTATAACTATTCCTTTACACCAACTCAGACCTCACTTCCCCCCACAATATACAAAAAGGTGTCCTCTCTTCAACTTGTTATCACATTTTGGATAAATTTCATCATGTCATGGGTACAGGCATGATGTCACTACACTTGTCACTACACTTTTTCCAGATGTTTTTTGAAATCAAAATACTTCATTAAAAAAACCCAACTCTGTTAACAGTATAAATACTTAGTGAGAGTAACAGGCAGACAATTTGTGGAGGTTCCCTTCTGTAGACAGCAACACCCCTATACTCTGTTTACTCACGTATGGGCAGATGTTAGCACTACTGTGACCCTCAAGGCTGCACTGCTTCATAGTATAAAATTATATAGGATTAAAAATTAGTTCTTTCATGTTCTATTTCTTTAGTAGATTCTTTTATTGTGGTGATAAATTTGGAACAATGAGATTATTTGATTAAACTTTCTCAGTCACTGCTGAATGGACTACCCTCCTTGTAGAATTAATAAAAAGGCCAAGACACCTCATTAACATGCTTGGTATTGAGCTGGATTGGCAGCGGCACAGTTTAATCCTGCCAGAGGGCATTTGCTGAGGAAAGTCAGAAAGCTTTTAAATCATATTGTTAAAGGTTGAGGCAGGAGAAGATGACCTTGAAGAAGCTGTAGACCTGAACTGTCCGGACTTCCCCTCAGCCCATTCATGCTGGAGCTGCTTACTGCACAGGACAATATGTTAAACAATATTCCTTCTCCCTATGTAATTCAATGCACCAGACTTGTTTTTGCTGTGCATGCTGATTGGAAAGCTAGATACAAAAGCTTAGCTTTGAAAAAGCCACATAGACTAGCATCCTCTTGCAATTCTTGTTTTTTTTTTTGTAGTAGCTGAAAGTATACTAGCATAACTTGATGGTCTAAAGGTAAACTTTCATTGACAATAGTTGACACAGACACACCACACCACTTTCACCAGTGCCTCACAGTCTTTGTAAGTAATTGTAGCTCAGAAAGATGTGGAGAAATTGGATGAAAAGCATGTGTGTATAATCATGCCTAACATAATCATCACAAAGATCAAGATTAATGTCATCATTATTGCTGAAAATCGTGCATCTATGCCACATAACTATGTTTACTTTATTGTGAAGTAAATTGCATTATAATTCTCAGGCACAACAGACTATAAAACAGGTCTCAACCTTCTGGTTTGGAAATGCTATTTAGATTATTTACTTAAACACAGAGCAAATGCCTCAGGTAATCAAAATATTCTTTACAATGGGTTGTCTAGATGGAAATAGGGGTTTTGTATGTAGTCACAAGCAGCTGCATTTCTCAACAGAAGCAAGAAGTGCTCAAGTGAACTAGTTTCAAGTCATTAAAAGTTAAGGAAGAGTTACCCATCAAGCTCAATTAATCTATTTCAAGCTGGTGAAACTTCACCATCTTAATGGAGTTGCTTCCAATGTCTAGCCTCTGAATTCACGTGCTGGCTCTCATTTTGAAGAGTGGCATGATTTTTGTGATTGATCATTTTATCATAATTTCAAAAGAAATGTGACTGTAAGGAAATTTTGTTGCAAGTGTCTTCTATTTCTTCTATTTTTGCTTAAGCTAAGCATGTGAAAACATCTTAAAATGAGTAGATCCTTGTGTTTCTTTCTTGGTAATGTCTCTTCTAAAGTGCATTGTTATATTCCTTTTTCTAGGATACCTTTATTAGTTTTGAACTAAAGACTTTCCTTATTCGTAGATTTTCCTTTACTGGATCACGCAAAATTCGTATTCAAGTAAAATTAGAAGAATGTGAGCCATATTAGCAACATGATAAATATGAGGCAGTATGTGAAAAGCAAACTAAAACCATATATGTAGGTAAGAAAAAGATCACATAATGCTTAGGTATCTTCATTAGAAAAAGGGACACTCACCTTGTCTGTCTTGAAATACAAGTATTGTCCTTGAAATACCAGTCCAGAGACAAAAATTAGAAAAAGTTGTATTACAAGATAGCACTTCAAGAAATGACAGTGCTGTGTTAGACTGTGGACCTGTGAGAAGGACTGGGGAGGAGACATTCATCAGACTGCTGTGGGGTTTTTAATTGAGTATTTGGATATAGAGATAAGTAAAATATTAGCCTTGATATTATTTTGTTAGTCTCTGTAATAAGTAGAGAAAACAAGGATGTTGCAAACCTCTCTAACAGGATTTTTAATGCCTATTGGAAATACCAATTTTAGTTGTATCAAATAGCTAAAAAAATAAAATCAGAATAATTAATTTTTATTTATTTTTCTCCTGCAGTTGAGATTTCACACATTAAAAAGCTGATAAACAGCAACTTTTATGTTTTACTGTGGAATTAAGAGATAATTGCACCCTTTGTATCTCACGTGGAATTTTTATATTGCTTTCAGTGCATTTCTCTAAACATTGAAAAGGCAGTAAAATAGCCCCAATAAAACACAGCCAACGTTAGTGCCTGAACACTGAGCTGCAAATGGCACTTTGCAATCCTCCAGTACTCATACACATACATATCAAGAGTTTTAGCTCTCAGCTGCTACTAAAATTAATGTCTTGTAACTTAACTATATTTCTCTACTCAAACAAAGCAAATCCTCATCACAACAGATTTATCTTGCCTTTTGACACCAATTACAGACAGAAATTTTATTTATTCCTTTTGTTGTCATATATAAAAGGGCCTTTTTTTGTGACTTCTCCTCCCACTTGCTGTATTGTCAATTACTGTGATACTATTCAAGGCAAAAGCCCACACACACCATGCAGTAACTGAGGTGGTCGTGCTGTTCTGCATACCTCAAGTTCACTTTGGCTTCATTAGTCCATAAGTAGTACCCTGTTATTGCAGAGCCGAGTAAGAGATCCCTTCCCTCTCTCCTCCAGTAGTTGTGGGTGTTCTCTGCTTACTTGGTATAATACTCCTGAATATTATGCTCAAGCAGAGATATTGTAGTGTACAGAAGCCATTTTTTTAAGCCTAATCTTAACAGCTAAATTTAAAAAAGCACTCAACAGAAATATTTACTCTGCTCACAACTTTTAAGAGATAAGCAACAAACATGCAAGGTACGAATAGCAGTTTTTCTGACATTGTAATAATCCATGGACTAGCAAGCTATGGGGGCTCTGGTTTATCTCTCACTAAAGATTAAATGTTTATCTTTCCTCTGTGATTAGTAGCTTTGCAGAATGTGCTTGTATTATTTTAGTATTGAGGTGTTTTGTGATAGTAGAACAAGTAAATTCCAAAATTCTACAAAGTAACCGATGAAAACTTTCCATTGATTGAAACAAGAGCTTTAAATTAAGCTGATGAAAAATATTTGTGCTTATTTCACAACTTTGCCAGTTAGTAAATCTGACTGGTGACTTTATTAGACAATTGTACAATTAGTAATTAAACCTTCGAGTTCGAGTCTCAGTGGGACCATCCCAGGCAGTTAAATGCCTCCCTGCCATCCGATCCCGTCAGATCTCGGATGCTCAGTAGGGTCAGCCCCGGTTAGTACTGGGTGCTGTAGACAGTCCTAAGGACTTCACTGTCACTGTCCAAGCTTGCTCGGCTGTGGCAGGTGGACCTCAGGACTTAAACGGTGGGGCCAGTTCTGCGCACGCTGTGCCTCACCTAAAAAATCCACTGCACAGGCTCGGAGGGCACACGTGGGGTGAGCCCTTCCCAAATCTTCATTCGCGAAGATTGGCCATTAATTAAACCTTGCAAAACAGAAAATGACAGAAATAAGAACATCTGTAAAGAAAATATGCAAAAATCCTAGCTGCCTCACAGTTCTTCCAGAATACACTTATACTCCAGGGAGGAGATCTTCATGGTATTAAGGGAATCTGTATCTATCATGACAGCACACCACCAGCTCATCTTATGAAAAAATGCACACATGTTCCCCAAGAGGCAGCATACAGATGGAAGCTGTTTTTCAGGCTTGTGCATCAGCAGCATGAACAAAGGTTTACCAGTTAGGAGACACTTCCTGCTTTATAATGGAGAAAAAGGGGAAATAGATTTCACTTTCTCACCTGTTTTATTCTCCTGGGGCAAGAGGGCTGCACAGGCTAACATCTCTTTTCCTGAAGTTAGCAGATGAGATTGAAAACAGACTGGGTGCAGCAGGAAGATGCCATCTTTACAGTCTCACTGTGCTGCAGTTTAAGTCTGGGTGTAGGATGAAGTCTGACATGAACCCTTTATAACCACTTGTTATTAGAGACAATACATTAATTTTCCTGTTTGCCTGGGACAGGAGAAGAGGCTTACATCTCGGCAAAAACATACAGTTTAGATACTGAGCAAAACTATGTTGCTGACTATCCTTACCAAAACAACAAAGTGATTCTATTAGGCATGTTTGCTGGAGCCTCCAGCACTATGTAAGTAGCCAGACACCCACATCAAGGCATGAATTCCATCTTGTCCATCTCTTCTCCACAGTGGTGACATCAATCTCCATTGCTCACTGGCAGCAGCTATTTCATGTGCCAGGTCAAAATCATGCCAGTAAAAACACAGACTCAATATTAGATTTCTGGAGAAGTGTTGCTGCAGTTGCTGCTGTTATTCCATTTAATGTTTTGTATTGCATTAATCAATAGCTAACTCATTATTTGCAGCCTTCTTGCTTTTTACATTTTATTACATTTTAGTTGTCAAACCAGATTGAAAAGAAATAAATCCTGGAACTGGTGTAATGACTTGTTTTTCCCTTTCTGGATGTCGATTCTCTGGTTAAGAATGAATGCTTCTTCCACCCTCTCCGGAGTTACCATTTCATCTGATAAAATTTAGTTACTTTTGATACTCATGCCTTACCCATGGATGGTCATCAGCTCTATCACCTATGAGCTAGCTCAGAGTTGTGGGGGTATTATCTGTCATGCCGTTCAGAAACGCAGTTTGTAGCGCTAACTTTTGAAAAGATTCTTTGCTGACATTTTGTAAAGGTATCAATGAAGCACAAAAGAGATTTCCTTGAAGCCTGCAATGCAGGAAGGTTTTAGGAGAAGCACTGCTTGCCTGCTTCCATGGCTCCAATTTCACCACATAGAATCATACAGTATCTTAAGTTGAAAGGGACTCACAAGAATCATCAAAGTCCAACTCCTGGCCTTGCACAGGACAGCCTTGAGAATCACACTATGTGCCTGAGAGGGTTGTCCAAACACTTCTTTAACTCTGGCAGGCATATTCAAGAGGCAGTCATCAAAACGACAAAACACAAGCAGTCAAATCACAACAGAAAAGTAGGCAGTACCAAGACAAAACACAGAACCTCCTTCCACTACTCAGAAGCAGGAAAGGAAGTTCAGGGAGGAGAAAGTATCTGAACATCCTTGAGAACTCAGATTAATATGGAATCTAAATTGCTGAGCATCAGAGAAGAAAGGATATAACTGTCCACCAATGGTAACAGTTACCACCATACCATTTTCTTCCAAAGTTCAGCCTGTCCTCTGTTATCTTGTTCTAGAATAGGCAAGATGGCTGCATAGCACCCACTCACCACCTTGGGGTCCATCTGACTGCAGGGGTTTGCATCTAGTGCCACCAGGGTTGTGGTACTGCTTGACATGGACCAACAGGACAAGCAAATATATAATGGAGAGGTCAGTGAGTGCATGTACATACATAAAAGAGGGAAGTAAGACCTCATATAGCTGTGACCATATGATTCATGTGCATGCACATATGTAAAGGAGGGAAGTGAGACCTCATATGGCTGTGACCACTTTTTTTACTTAGGGTTAGAAGATAACATGCAATTATGCTGTTCACCTGCACTAAACATATCAATTATATTTTTAACTTGAGTTTAAAAAGTTACACTCCTCCCCACTTAATTTCTATACTTTTCCTAAGCACCTGTTGATTCTACTGGTTTTGAGTTATTTACCTACATAGACTCAATTATTGCCAGTGTTAACCAAATGCTAGCAAGAGCTGAAGGGAGGAATAGCAAAATATCCCTGAGAGTGAGCTGTGCAATTCTGGAGCATGGAACTGTCCATTGCCAGCATATACATGTTCTTACCCTCTGTTAGTGCCTTCCCAATAAGGTAGGTGTGTCTGCACACACACACATAGCTCCACACCATGGCATTGATGAGCTCATTCTCCAAGCTGCTGTACCAGCTGTGGGCCCCACTGGAGGCTGCTCACATTGGGCATTTTTACCATCTTCTTCAAGGAACTTGGCCAGGCCCTAAATAAACAAAGTACCTACCTGTAGAGATGTACCAAGTGACTTATCTACCCGCCCTTCCTCTACCTTGGATCAAACTCAAGCATTATTTTTTTTTATAGAAGGACAGTTTTGTAGTCTCTGTCCTCTTTGATCATCCATGAGGTTTTAAAAAAAACAACCCACTGGCTCCCTTCCTTTTGAAGTTGTACAGCAGGATCATTAGCAGTAGATAAGCAGACAGACGTAGTGCTCAGTGTTAGATTTCCACGGTCACCATAACAACATTAAGTAGGGATGCTGAGCTACCATCATTTAAAATGAGACTGACAAGAGCTGCAGAGTTGTGGGCAGGTGACATAGCTTTTTTTGGAGGCTGTTCTCTCCAGCAGAGAGCCAAGAACTGGGAGAAGGACCAAACAAGAGGCCAGGCTACTCTGTGCTTTGCAGAGCAATTGGAAATTTTCAGCTCTACTTGTTTCCTGAGAAGACGTGAAGTTTTGCAGGCCTAGGTAATTCACTGTGTTGCTTCTAGTTCTGGCTAGTTTGCAGCTTCTGCTCTAATTGTGAAGCTGTAAAGAAGCTTCTGGACACAGTTGCCTTCTCTCCCCTCTTCTTTCTACCTTCCCAGCTCTAGGGACTATGATTAGATGCAATTGTAATGACCTCAGTTCAGAATTTGAGAGTTATTTATGCATAAGCACTTGCATTAGAATTTCCTTTTCTAAACACAGTATGGGTGGAAAGTGGTGGTTGAAAAGTAATATAAGAAAAGTTTCTCTTTTTTTGCAGAAACCCGATGTTTAAATGTGTTTAATTAATTTTTAGGCAACTATAAACATTATCAACCTGAATTAACAGTCAATTTATCTGCAACAAGATAACATTTTCTCACACTCAGTCATAAATCCATAGTGGCAGCTCCTTGACCGGGAAGTGCAATTATCTTCCTTCATATTGGTTGCTTAGTTCTAGACTGGCAGGCAATATACATGGGGAATCAAGGACCTGTTTAAAGTTGCAAGAGTTGTTTGCGATATGTATGTTAAGTTGAGCTAAAGCGATTCCTAAATTTGTATCCCATTTGAAGATAAACAATAAGAGATCCCTGAGGTGTGACACTGGATGCTTCATGGCAGAAGGTGGTAGGAATTAGCAGTAACCTGCATGCCATTGGTACTTCTCTGACAGCTTCTAGCCAAGAATCACTTCTATCTAAACAGCATTTCTCTGTGCTGTAGGTAGCGTCAACTTTATCTTTTAGATTATGACAGTACAGCATAAGATAGAGATTTAATTAATATCACCAAAAGTTTGTGTCTGACATACAAATAAAAGTCTGATTCCTAGGTCTGGCATTTGTGACACCCAATAAATGACAGCAAAGCTTCGAACATGCTCTTTTTACTGGAGCTTACAGTATTCCTGTACATGTCACTATAGAATCACCTTGTGTGATTTGTCCAAACAAAAAAAAAAACCACCCAAAACCTCTATAAGTTAGGGTCTACTAAGGTGAGCTCACCTAATATCAAAGATTTGGAGGTAAGAATAGTTTGATATTCCAACAATAGCACAAGAGTTTGCTCTCAGGAAGAAAAGAGGGGAAAAACAAGAGGACCTTAATATAGGCCTTTCTTGCCATAATAGTACTGGCAACATTAGGGGGAGTTTCTGAAAAGCATTATTTGTAGTGACAATGGGCACAGCCATCAAAAGAGAATCCTGATGGAATGAGTTTTGGTGCTAAATAACATCAAGACACTAGACCATCTCAATGGACATATGTGAAAATAACATTTCTCAGTTTGGAAAGGTTCATTTCAGAGAAGCCTACAGCCTCCAGGTGGTGCAAAAGCAAGGATTTGAACAGGTGATTTTAGTGCAATGCTCCTTGCAGAAGGTTCTGCTGCTGCCACACTTTGCCACGCTCAATTACTAGCACTTCTTGTCTGTATAGTGAAATCTACTCATTTGTTTCCTTCCCCCTAGAAAAGTGCAGCAGAGAAAGTACATGATTAACTCCTCCATAGCCCCCCCATTCTCTGTCCCTCTGTGCTACTCATGAGGAAAGAGGTAGAGAAAATCGGGACTAAAGTTAAGCCTAGGAAGAAGGGAGGGGTGAGGGGCAGGTGGTGTAAGATTTAGATTTTTTAGGCTTTTTTCTCATGATCCTACTCTGATGTGATTGGTAGTAAATTAAACTAAGTTCCCAGAATCAAGTCTGTTTTTCTCATTACAGTATTTGGTGAGTGATCCCTCCCTGTCTTTACCTCAACTCATGAGCTTTTCATTATGATTTTTCTCCCACTGCCCAGCTGAGGAGGGGAGTGATAGATCAGCTTTGGTGGAGATCTGGCATGCAGCTAGGGCCAGCCCACCCCATTTCTCTACTTAGCCATCAACACAAATGAATTTTGATATTGGATTGTATTGAGCTACTTGAATTCTAAGAATTGTTTTGTTTGCTAGTATGTCAAGGCTGATATTGGCACAAGCATCCTCTACATTAATAGGGAGAAAATGCACTTGAATAGAAGGGAAAGCAAAACAGACTTTGCAATACTTTCCCAAATGCCAGCCAATGGTCTTAGCTAAAGGGTGGTTTATCAATATCTTCTAAAAAAATTTAACAGCATTTCTCTCTTCTTGCCTGCTTCGATCAGTTGTGAGGAAACTAAAAAGGCATCACTGTTCATCTTTAGCACCAGAATCCTATTGAGATGAATGATCCAATTAACACCTGTGAAAACATTTGTTTGACCATTCAAGCAGTCCAGAATATCATCTTTCTCCAAGCCAGCTTTTCTATACTTGACATTTATAAATATCAATAAATATCAGAGACATTAAGTAGAAAAATTGTTCTCATGTACAGGATGCAACCTATAGAGATTTTTTTTCCTAAGAGGACAACATAACTTTTCACTAATCTGTCCTGAACTCAAAACTCAAGTATCATTAGTCTGGAGGTAGAACAATTTCATCCAAATTTTGGTTTTCAAAGCACATTAGCTTAACAAATTACCTGTGTCTGGGTCTGGGCCCCTCAATTTAGGAAGGGCATTGAAGTCTAGGAGTGAGTCCAGAGAAGGGCAACAGAGCTGGTGAAGGGACTGGAGTCCATGTCCTGTGAAGAGTGGCCGAGGGAGCTGGAGTTGTTTAGCCTGGAGAAAAGGAGGCTCAGGGGTGACCCTTATTGCGCTCTACAACTACCTGAAAGGAGGCTGTAGTCGGGTGGGGATTGGTCTCTTCTCCCAGGCAACCAGCAGTAGGACAAGAGGGCACAGTCTTAATCTGTGCATGGGGAGGTTTAGGTTACACATTAGAAAGAAAGTCTTTACAGAAAAGATGATTAGATATTGGAATAGGCTGCCCAGGAACGTAGTGGAGTCACCGTCCCTTGAAGTGTTTAAGGAAAGACTGGATGTGGCACTAAGAGCCATGGCCTAGTTGACATTGTGGTGTTCTGTCACAGGTTGGACTCAGTGATCTCAGAGGTCTTTTCCAACTGAATTGATTCTGTAATTAGAAAAAACCTCCAAAGCCAGAACTTTGTTTTACTTATTCTTAGCAGCTCAATTCAAAGCTCTGTTAGACTACAGTAAAATCAAACTGAGTTTTTGTATTAAAGTGTTTATCTATTTTTACATGAAATAGAAGATCTACAAATATGGAAAAGAATTGGTGCAGGTATTGCAGTTATAATAGTGTTAATATTTGAATTTGTTTAGGTCTTTAATTTTTTGAAAAGTTTGATCAGTTACAACATGGGGTGTTCACATGAATTTTTCAGAAATAATGTATTTATAGATATCTAATATACTTTTTCCCAAGATAGGATGTTCAGGAAATATAAAACCAGCTGCCTTTTGTATGCATATCTACTACTGCCAATTTAGGACTACTCTAGAGAATGTAATTATGTATTCAGCAGTAGTCACCTACTGCAGTTCGTCATTCAAAAAGGGATGTAGGGAAAAGCTCAGTACTCCATCACCATGCTTTCAACCATATCTAGAGTCCCAAGCTGGTTGAGGGAGTTGCAGCCCCCCCATAAGTGCTAGATATATTGATAGGATTATTGGGATTTGAAGTCAGGCATATCCTCTGAGATCACTGAGAAGACAATTCATCTCCAACTCATTCAACAGGCTTCACAGGGTTTTCAGAATACTTTTCTATAGATTATCTGTCTTCCGAAGCAATAAGAAAAAAAAGCACAATTAAATTGACACCAAGGAGATTGGCAATTTCACCTCCTGCTTTTCTTGAAGCACAGGAAGAGAGGATAATCTGAGAAACCAGAGTGCACAGGAAATTACAAGAAGACTGCACATAGAGGTTCCCTTATTGAGCTCTTTTTAGAGCTTTCATAGCTCCACAACATAGATCTCTCAATTTTGCAGTTCCATCAGTGTTAACCAGTGCAGAGATCTCATTGAGTTTATACTGCGGCTTGTAAGACGCAGCAACGCTTATTTTCCAAGCAATCTGAAGACCAAACGCAACTTACCCAAGTGGACACTTTGAAACAGAATGAGTATGGGCTCAAATGGTTCCTTCAACAGTGATAATAGAAGCCTAGAGCACCTGAAGTCACTGTTGAGCACACAGATCACACATCCAGAGCAAGTGATATTAACAGCTTTATGTCACTCTTTCTTTTCACTCTGGACAGGAGTAAAAACTCAAACAATAACCTGACAATGTTAGCAAGGTATACATCACTCTCTCACTCCCACTCTTCCTCTATGAATATCAATTTCTCTCATGCAAAGAAGAAACAAGGACTTTGGAATAAGCAAGTTGACACTAGTAAGCAGTCTAGTCTCATATGAAATACAGTTTGAAATATATGAAAGATTCCTCTTTTCTAACATAGAGTATGCAATTTTATTTTCCCACATTAAACATCTATGCTTCAATATTCAGTATTCTATATTACAAAAATACATATCCTACTTGGCAAGACAATGAGTATTTGTATTCCACTAGCAAATAGTTATAGATTCTATGATCATGAAAAGAAAATAAATAGGGCATTTACATTTCTTGCTAAGACAGTTAAAAACTTGTTAATATATTCCTCCTATTAAATCTGATAAACCATAACACTAATAGCAGTGAAACACAGAATGTACCTGCTAGAGATCACTGAGTCAAAAGCTTTTATAGCTCAGTTATGCATTATGTATGCAGTAAGTGGATTCCCTTTCCAGCTTAATCAAGATTAACTGCTTGAACTGCAAATACTCTCCATTCTTAAACTACTGAAAACAATTATACAAATACAAAGACATTTCATATATTACGTAACTGAAAATAGGAATCAGCATTGATCCAATTAATGTTTAAGGTCCAGAGTTCTGTAACAGAAGCCAACTAATATTCAATGATCATGAAAAACATCTTCTGTAGAGCTAGAAGTGTGCCTGAAGTACAACAGCTTCTGAGGGGAGAGGTCACTGAAAGTACCTTAAGTACCTTAAGAAGGGCTACTTTAAAATGAAGACCTGGGTGTTTTGGTTTTGCGGGCAATCAACAAGAGTTTCTCTACTTTCCATCCGAAATCCCTCTCCTAGATTCATTATCAGTATTTCTTATCATATGCCTAACAGAGCTTTGGCATAAAATCCCCAGCCATAGCCCAGAAGCAGACACTTTCAGGGAGTAGCTCCTCTGGCAGCCCAGCCTTTCCGTCAGCAGCGCTTTTCAGGCTGAAGTTCCAGCCTCTCTCAACCCTCACTATTAAAGACCTCATTCAATTTGCTCGCTCTGTCTTTCAGTCTCTCTGCAATTAGATGATCACAGAAGTAACCACAGATTACTTCAGCTGAAGCAGAATTTCTAGTATAAGTATTCAGAGACAGCTCCTTCTACTCTGAAGATCATACCCTTTGGTAGTAAGTGTTTATATAGATGCAATAAATCCACAGTATGTTCTGTGGAAATATTGAGCTAGTTTTATTCTTGAAATTAAACTGTACTTCAGAGGATATCACTGTTACGAAGATAGGTACAATTCTTACTAAATGTACTTTATCCAAAATAAGACTGAATCCCTTACTCATCAAGTATTGATTTGGTTTTATTTTAGTCTTACTTTCTATCAAATATTTTATTAAAAAGCATTACATGAAACTGGCATTATCATGTCCTGTTGGTATCAGTACTGTATTTTGTAAACCACACTTTCATAACTAATCACCACAAGAGGTTCAACATGTTCACCCTCTGTGACTTAGGATTTAAAGTCTTCTCTGATGTGGGAGAGGAGGAGTTGTGAGTTTGTCCTTTCCTCTCTTACAAGTATATCTTATGGCATGATCACCCTTCAGAACAGAACAGATTCCAAAACTATCTTAAATTGGTATGTGCTGAGGGGTGCTTTACTGTGATTAAAATATGTATTTATATCTTCAAAGACCTTATACTTGAGTGAGGGAACTGAGGTACCGTGGAGTACTGTCCTGTTGCTCACCAGCACTGCAACAAGATACTCCTGCATGCTTTGGGCAGTGATGCACTCTTCTTAAGACTCTAAAGTACCAGTTTCTCACTACATTCTCACCAGGAATCTTTTTCCAGCTACATGGGAGAGAGAATGGGCCAAGGTCATATTTGCTGAGAGCAGACCTAGAAAAAGAAAGGACTAGATTCCAATTTCACTGCTCTGATTTTAAGTTGTCACATAATTACAGAGCTTCATTTCCTGCCTATAAATTGAAAAGATCATTGCAGTACATTTTTCCAAGCCTAATTGCTTACCCATGTAATTCAATCCTTACTGTATTTTATACTGTGCATTAAATGAATTGCATTAGAAAACAAACTCGATGGTTGTTAGTTGTTAACACATTTAGGGAATTAAATCCAGCTTAAAACCATTGCTGAAGCATTTGACACAAACCTCAAGGCAAATCAAAATACAAATCTCTGTTATGCACCCTGTTCTGTAGTTCCTTATTGCCTCTTTGGGTAGGAAAGGGATCATGTGCCAATTTACTTATACTGACAACAGTTTCTTAATAGTGTTGTGCACCTCTCATAAATAACGTTTTGCATGCACTTCATTAAATGTGTGGCAGAGGAAGTGGGTGGTTGAAGAGGCAGCAAAAAAGCCTCTTCTCCATGGAATCAGCTCCCCAGATGGCTTTGCCTTTATTTTGCCCCAGAAGGGCAGGGACTGATTGATGTACTTTGCAACCCCAAACCCTCATCTGCAGCCATTCTGGGTCTGTGGACTATGCAACATAAGGCCATGAAGTCCTAGTCACCTCTAGCCTAAATTTCAATAGACAAATGTGCTGCCTGCCAGGCAGAAAAGAGAAGAAAAAAAAGCCTGACTAGCAAAACAGTTTAACAGAAGCAAAACATAGACCTGAGTATATGCATTTGCCCCCCTCTAATGCTGTGAGACCAATTATTTTATTTACATAATTTCAAAATTCCACTCCATTGCTTCCTGCCATGCAAGGGAGGTAACTTCTGGGTCTTACATAGCCCAGTCAGGGAGATCTTACTGCTTCCCTTTCCAGTTTGTTCACAGGTTTTGGCCTATTGTCTCTCTTGGTCTGTGTGAGTTTATAGGCATGTGCTTCACTGGGAAACACATCTCCTTTTAATCTCTGGTATGATTGACATAAAATGATAAAGTGGTTGGCATTCTTCAAGCAAGCCCATGGGAAGATACTTTCCTTAAATCAATTTGTACAATACTCAGAAAATACCAGGTGAAAAGTGTAGGGAAGTGAGAAAGATGTCAGTTCTCTTGATACAATTTGCTTCTTCATCACATGAATCAATTATGTCTTTGTTCTTAGATCTGTGCAATTCCTTGTAACCTGGACCGTTATTAGAGCTTTATGAATGACAAAAGAACAAAGCAAACCACAATGCTCTACACAGCATAAGCCATGACACTACAGATGAGTTTAGATCCTAGGAATCCATGCAAACATTTTCTACAAATTTGACAGCCTAACACTTCAAGAAACACAATTGTCTTTCTGAGGAAACACAGTCTCCCTGGTGAAAGCAGGACTTCACTTAATGATATTAAAAACAAAACAAAACAAACACCTCCTTATTAAAAAAATAAGTATAAAATAGGTAATATAATATTTCTTTAAAAGGCCGCTTGAGAAATTGTTTATTCTGATTATTTTAAAATTTGATACCTTTAAATTGTGACTATGATTAGTGTAGGAACCTTGCAATATTAAGATTGCATAGGAAACAGGGATTCATAACAACGTGTTAGTTTCAACTGATAATTGCTGTGAGTAATTTCTTTTCACATCCAGCTTTCCACCAGCATGTATCCAAAATGCCAAGAAACAAAGTTTATTTTGTACATTTTAAACAGGCAAACTAGGGAAATGCAACCACAGTTCCCCACACACTGAGCCACAATGTGCCAACTTCCAAGTTTTGGGAGCAGATGAAGCGAGGAGTTGTTCTGGACTACTGAAACAAACCAGAAGGAATTGTATGCAAGGGCAAGCTGCAGGACCCACATCAGTAATTAATTATTCTGTACTCACCAATTGTCAGCAACTGGCAGCTTCCTGAAACACAGTTCTCCTGATTACACTGCTTCTAAAGAGGGACTCAGAGCTGAAACCTCCCACCTGTGGTCACACTGCACCTCCTCCAAAAGCTCCCACCTGCTGTGCTATCCAGCACAAGTACAGGCATCTCATTCTTCCCATAACCACCTGCAGAAGCCTCAAATAAGGACTCTGGAACTCACGCTCCTCCAGAGTGCCTGGGGCACGGATACCCATCTTCCCACCACTTAGCCCCAAATACAAGGCCAGAAATTAGCATGACTGATACTAGAGCAAGAACATGTGGGAATTTCACAACAGTGGTGGACGTCTGGAAGCTGCAGCCTTTAGCTCTGTCAGGTTTGGCAGCTGCAGGAGATCTCTGCAGCTTCTGTGAGCTCCACAGCTGCATCCAAAAATATTTACATGGATCAAGAACTTCATCACTACCCTGCAAAGAGCCTAAATGTGAGCTTTGGCAGGCAAACTGCTGCCAGAGAGCAAAAGTCTCAAGAGCAGTGATCAGTTCACTCTGCCTTCTCCATGCCACTCATCTGAAGCTCTGTATCTCCTTTTTGCTTGGTATAAGGCACATGGAAAGTTTTGCCTTAAGTAAGATCCCTCACCCTTCCCGTGAGAGCCTGCAAAGGGCTTTCTCACATTTGTTTCCTGAATGTACATCTCATATGATCCCTTTTTCCTCCTTCTCCAGAACTGCCTAGAGAGCGCCCTTGTAGTGCAGTTTCCTTTTAACCCTTTCCAGGCTGCTACAGTGGAAAAAAAGGGTTCTTCTACCTCCAGAGGGGTTATGAGCTGTTACTGTAATTGTATCACAAAATGGGCTGGTCTGATGTCTAGGGGTAAAGCGTGCAGGAGACAGGAGAACTCTTTGTGGGCTGGTGAGACTGATACAGTAATACAGCAGCTACAGTAATACAGTAAGTCAGATCCCCTACTCCCATGTTTTTAAAGAATGTTGATCAAATGAGTGCAAAGAACGGTTGTGAAATGGTTCAGGGACTGGAGCAAAGTCCTCCATGTGAAAGACTTTAAGAAGTAGGTTTATTTTATCAACAAAGAGGCTAAGAATATTGACTATAGTACATAGCTGTCTGCATGGAAAGAGTTAAAAAAATGCAGTATTAATGATCTCTGCAATCCAGAGCTATAAAAAAATTGCAAATGAGAAACTCTTGTTTTGCATGAAATGTAATTTTCAAGAAACCACCCACGAAGAAAATTAATCTGGTTTTTTTCTGTTTTATTCTTCATTATTTCAGATCTTTTAACTTGGTAACACTTTCTATTATTTTTTATTAATATAAAAATCATTATATCTCTGTGCCATCAATAAAACTATAATCCTAAAGTTATCTGTATTAGAATATATATTTATTAAAGCCAGAAAAAGAGGCAAATATGTGAGTCAGGTTGCTTGACTATTAATTATGACTTTGGCAGAAACCCAATTTTCAGTATCATTTTTAGAAAGGACCATATGTTTCTAAAGACATTTTAGGACTAAGAGGTAGGGGAGGCTAATAAGCTCCTTCTCAGAGGAAATAGAGGTAAAGTCACATACTTTCTGGTTTGAATGTTAATCAATTTATGGGAGATTCCTAGAGAGACTGATAAAAAAGTTAATGGGTTTTCTCTGTGCCTCATCTCCTCAAAAAGTCTACTGAATAGCCATGGGGAACTTAAATCATCCTTCCAACTGCATTTTTAAATTGGTGTTCTTGAAATATCTCAGTAGAGAAGGTATTCTCTATTAACTTCTGTAGTTATGACAATAGTTTCTCAAGCAGACTACTGCTTTAATCTTTATAAAACCCTGTGAAGATTCTACCAAGAGAGTTTAACTATGGTTGAAATAATGTCAGCTTTTGCATAATTTTACATAATTTTACCTTCTTCATGATGTGCAGAGAGGAGCCAGCAGGTCAGCTTGCCTCTCTGGAAGAGTGTGCTGTCCATCGTGGTGCAGGAGACACCAGGGGTGGTGATGTTCCTTGGTTGGGCAGGTCCATGGCGAGCCCTGGCCTCTTGCGCAGCCAGGCTGAGGGCATGACTGGATGGAGTGTAGTGCAGATCTCTTCCAAGACGCCTGCTGGAGTGTTTCTGTCTCTGAAACTAAGAGTGTAGGGATGTGGCCTGGCTACTTGAAAAAGCTGGGAGATCCCTAGGTTAGAGAACTGTCCATTGCAAGTGCCCTCTCTTTTCTAACTCAGCCCCAAGGACCTGTAGCTAATGGTCCTTTGCTGCCTTCACATGCGATTTTCTGTGTTACTTCTCAGGGATCATGAAAAAGTTTTATGGGAAGTTCAAAGAGTATGTTTTTGGGTGCTTCTAACTCCTCCCTGACTTCTAAATCCAACAAACTCCAGCCAAGTGAATGTACTTGCCAGAGAGCATGCCTGTCACCCCAGCAAGCCAGCCTTTGCTCCCAGCAAGGGATGCTGTGGATGCCCACTCTTGATGTTCTTCTTGGCATGATGCTGCTTCTGGAAACTGCCATAGAGAGACAGAAGAAAAAATACTGCAAGTCTCCACATCACCCTGGGCACAACCTTGATCTGCCTTTCTGTGTTCTGTTTGGCCAACAACCTGGCTCATTTGTTTTGTAACCAAATCACTAAAATGGTACCTAAGGGAAATAACAGCCCAGCTCTGGCTCCTAGGGGTGTTTTACCTATGTAGAGAACGGCCTTTGATGATTCTTGGGAACATAGCAGGAAAGGTGGAAGAATACATGCAGTGCTATTAAAACCTAAAAGACAGCAGTTACGGAATGACAGAGAAAAGCATCCATACTCTCTCAAGCCTAGAATTTTGTTACATCTTTGTCCATGCTCCTATACTAGATAAAACTTTAATAATAATAATAATAATAATAATAATAATAATAATAATAATAATAATAATAATAATAATAATAATAATAATAATACCCATTGAGTTCTAAAATTTATGCTGCAGTACTTGTTTCAGTGAGTTCTTGCAACAGCACAATCCACCAGTGAATTAAAATCTGCATCAGGAAACATCAACTAAAACAACCCAAACCTCTTCTGTACCAAAGACGGAAGAAGACAGGGCTGTGACCACACTGCAGGTTCACAAGTGGTGCAGGCTAACATTTTTAATCTTGAAGCAGTGTCTTAGTTTGAGGGAAAACCCAAAATGTTTACCAAAAAGCAGAGGAGGGGATTCCTCCACAATAATCACGTCACTCCTTATTAAACTTAAGAAAAAGGAACTTTAATTAGAAAATGGATATAAGAAGGATAACTGTTCTTAACTACTATATATATACATATATATGTAGATATAGATATAACTGTAAACAGACCAGAGCAAACTACTCCCCCAGCACCAAAAGTAAAAACAAAAGAGAACAAACCCCAAACGGTAGGTTCCTCCTGGAGTAGTTATATTTATGGACAGTGTTAGTGTCACACCTCAGCTGGCTGCGAGGTGAATTCTCAGTCTTTTCCCAGTGAGGCAGAGACAAGGGGTGAACATTCACATGGACTCTCTCTCTCTCTCCTTGTCCTTTGTCCCAAACGAAGAAGGAAAAGCTGAGAGTGGAGGCATGGTGATAGTTCCCAGGAAGGAAAGGTCTGCAGCATGTCTTGAAAGCAGCTGTGACTCCTCTCTCTCTCTCTCTTGCGGGTCGCTGCAACAGCAGGGCAGGCAGCCACAATGCTGTGGGCGATGGTAAAGCCTGAGCGGCAACCAGGCGTGCAATACCAAACCAGAAGGACAGCAATGGCAAGAAAAACCAGCTCACTAAACAGCAGCGGTGATGAGCAAGAGAATGGCCTCTCTCCAACAGCAGCGCACAGAGCTGCAGCGTTCAGCCGGAGCTTTGGATGTCCCCCAAAAACCAAAAGAGACCATGCAAGTTCATTCCCCGCCACACCTTCCCCCAGTCCGCCCCCCACCCAAAACCATCAAGCAGGAGTTCGTAGCAGTTGACCACTTCTTTTGTTAACTAATGGCATGGGGAATTAGGCATTCAGTCTTTGCATCCTATAGTGGCAGGGAGAGAATTTTTTGTTTAACATCCCAAAACTACAAAAAGCAGTAACTACAAAGTTGTAGGTATCTTTTAGTGGGAGACAACTAAGTTTGTGCTGTAAGGTTCTGTAACACGCAACCTGCTGGCTGAAGAAAAGGCCCCCTCTGCCCCAGCTCTGAACAACAACTTGCATCTCCCTCAGTCTATTTTTACTGAATGCTTTTACCTCCTTGGCTCTCTGCCCTGTTTTTGCCAGCATCCCCATCGACCAAGTTGTGACAGGAGAGTAAAAATGATCAATGAAGCAAATTCTCCTTTTTTACCTCACAACAATGTTCTGGATGTAGGCATGTTTCTATAGTAACAATAATGTCCTCAGAAGAATTTGTTGGTTTATCTCCTGGATTAATTTTTTGGAGTCTTAAATACTTGGAATTTAAAGCATCTTTCTTCTCCACAGAAGCAGATTGTTGTTTCCCTTATACAGAAGAAGAAAAATTGAAGAACACATTGACTGACATTTAGTGTTACTTAAATAGGACATTTTTACAATATTATAATGCCAACAAACACCCCAAACCAGCCCTCCCCCCAGAATATAACTAAGCATGGGAGGAATATCTGTGAAATGAGCTGAAAAGAACGGAGGGAGGGACTGGTCTTTTCATTTGGTAGAGCATGGCAACGTCTTATGACCAGAAAGAATGAAAAGGTGTTTTTAAGAAAACACGATCAGTTCATAATTAAGCCATTCTATACATTGCTGCTTGAAATTCCATAAACACTTGAACTTTCTTTTGCATTGCCCTGACAACAGAAAAATCACACAATGCAGTTCCTTCATGCTGACTCTTTGCAAGGGGTCCTCCACACTTTCAGAAGGTATGTTATTTCAGTAAGTATCCACACTATGCTGAAATCAGTTCATGGTGCAGAGGGTTAATTCTTTCCATTTTGAAAGAATAAATACTTATTTTTCTAAATATCAGCTCCGAGCACTTTCTCCCATCTAAACAGATCTTTATGGCACAGTATACACTAAACCATCCTACTTTCAGGCGAGTTTTATGGGTCAATACAGTCTACCCACCCAGAATATATGAGTTTAAACTATGTGACACCCTGTGCCTTTGCAGAACAAAATCTGGTGCACTCCTGAGGTCCTGTGGACTGACCCCGAATAGAGAAGGAGGATAGGCTCCCTAAAACCTGCCATATTTTGAAGGGGTTCAGCCATGAAAACTAAAAATGACTAAAAGAAAAAAGTGTTGGAGACTATACTGGACTTTATTTCTTTATTTTTAAAACTATTCCAAATCTGGACATGGTTCTGGGCAACCTGCTGTGGTGAATCCTGGTTGAGTGGGGAGGCTACACTAGGTGATCTCCAGAGGTGTCTTCCAACCTCAGCTATTCTGTGATTGGAGGGTTTTATTTTTTGCCTTGCCTGCAGCTCTCCGTAGAAGATTCCCACTCATCTCAAAGCTGTAAGACCAGGCCAAGACTTCTTGTTACACATGCTCATTTTGTGCAACGCTGGCCACAAGGGACAGAAGCTTGTCAGCTAGCAGGAGGCAAGGAGAGACACATAGAAATATTACAGAAGATGTGCAGAAGTCACCAGGGAAAACACAGTTCTCCTCGTTACCTGGGAAGAGGTAACACCCAGGAGACTGCAAAGTGAGCAGCAGAGCTCTCTGGCAGATGTGCTGTGCATCGCAGTGGGACCTCATGGCTGCACTCCAGGTGGCCCTGGGGCTGTTGTACTGTTTTCTGCTCTTGCAGGGATCTGAAACAGATAGAGCGAAGGCTGAGGTGACTCATCAGGTGGGTTTAGAAGGTCTGCCAGCAAGATGCAGAATCCCCTGATATCCTAGATCCTCCTAAAACACTACTGAGTTGCTTTTAGTCTCCAGTTTTTAGTATCACATAGCTGTTGGTTGATTTATCTGAACAGATTCATACATTGATAACTATACTCACCTTTGTCATCTTGAAAAAAATATCACCAAACTGTTGGATAAAACCTGGGAGTAAGCATTACTATTGGAATATTAATATTTTTGTTATTACTAATCAAGTGTATTAAACTTGCAAAGAAACACAGAGCAGTCAGAAAGGTGTCATTTCTGAACATAGACAGCAATAAGGCCTGAAGAAAGAAAGAACTTGAACTGTGGCAAAAGAGCAGCTACAAGTGCAATATACTTCATGATTTTCTGCATTTTGTACTCTGTAAATACTTTGCTCTGATGGTTGTGTCAGTCTGGGCAAGCAAAAACTATCATAATGAGTGTTAAGAGACAAGAAACCTGGAAAAGTAAAACAAAACCAAACAAGAGTGGTTCTCTTCATGGGAGAATCACCTGTGGATATGACAGATGTCAAGTTAATGACTCCTACACATGGAGTCAAATAGCTCTGCAGAGGTGATTTTGCAGCCATACAGCCTTGGGAATAACTCCATATAGAAGAACATGGAACTGTTTGTCCTGTTTAGGTACTTTTCTATTCAGAGTTTTCGGAATAATGCTCAGAGACTGCCAATCACATTTACATCAGCTCAGAGAAAATATAATTTCTGTCATGATTGCAATTATTGCTTCCAAATATGTCCAATCCCCTATGTGCTACTTGTTTCTAAAATGACAATGTGCAAGATTTCAATCTAATAAATTGTTTTCTTCCTTTTCAGATCCACCTTTTTGGTATTTGAACTCAGGTGCATAACAACTGAAAACTTATGCAGACTGAAGACCAGTTGAAAACTGATATGAAGGCTGAAGCCTACAGTGTCCATCTGTTTCTTCATGCAGTTTGAGTATGTCCCAAGACTTTGGATTTTCCAGCTTCAACATCTTTTGTGTTTGAGTCCATAAAATAGGCTGAAGAACTGTATTTCTTCTCAGCATTTTTGCTGAGCTGGAATACATGTGAAAGTTCCTTATCTGCTAAAGCAAAGGCACTTAGAAGATGTGTGTTACTTTTCTGTAACATCACTATACCTATATTTTACTTTTGATAATAAAATAAGTTGGGAAAGTGGAGGGACTGGTTCTCAATGACCATTCATAATATGGTATTTGATATCAATAGAAACTTTAAGTATCAGTGAAATCCTAGGAAGTAGACAGTGAACAGATTTCTTCCTAAGAAAATAGTCTGTTTTCATTTAAAGACTCTTACTTGCTCTTACTAGTATTCATAAGAGTATTTAAATATTTATTGTTCAATATACATGATCTGTCTCTTATCTGTCAAGTTCTCCTTAATGCCTAAAATAAAACCAGTGCTTTCAGCACTTCTCTTCTACAGGTACATTTGCACTTTTTTAAAAAGTGATGTCTTTTTTTTAATCTCAAGGCTATCCTACCTGAGTATTGGGTCAAGCAGGCTCTTTGGAAGGGTATTTCAGCTGCTCTCTGATTAGTGAACACCCCAGCCCACTTTCTCCTGAGATCTGCTGGGATCGAGCTTTGAGACTGATTCTAAGTGAATACTCAACAGCCTTAGAGGAAGCAGTAAGCTAAGATATTCCATCTCTTTTAAGGTATCAGAAAGCAAAATGTTGGGATTTTTAAGCTGTGAAGCAAAGCAGTTTGAAGTACATGACCAGCTCAAGGGTTTCAAACTGCCAACATCACATGCAAAATAAAGGACTATGTTGCCTTTCTGTTAATAGTGTCATTTTAATATAACTCTTCCTTGTCACAAGATTTTTCATGAAAACAGCTCTTTATTCAAATAGCATTATCTGAGGGAGGATGAAGTTAAAGAGCTGTGACAGAGTGAAGTAAAAAAAAATTAGAGTCACGTTATCAAAAGGAGTCTTGTGTGACTCATTCAGTTATTTTGTGCCTGTATAAGCCCATACTTCTACCACATTTTCATTGATTTTCATCATATAAAATAATGCTTAATTTTGAGGACAATGAGTTCTGTAAAAAGAAAGAAATATATTTAAAAGTATAATGGTAATCATTGGCCTGTAGCACAGCATACTATACCTGAATGCATTTTACTGCCTTTCTTCATGATACTCTCTGAAGCAGCAGCAGGAATTTGGAGACACAGTAATCATCCAAGCAAGAAATAGAATAGATGAAGCACTTGACTGGACAGTGAGGTTGGGGGGTGTTTTGATTAAGCACAATTTAATTAATTTTTGAACTACTTGTGTGGCAGTGACTGTTCAGTATGGTAAAAGTAGATGTTGCACTTAAAACTATTACACACCACAGAGTATAATAGGGGGTTGGAAAGTAAAGTGTTTGGAAATCAAGAAGTGATAGCGTTACTATTGCCCTTGCAGCTTTACCGTAGTGTGCTTATATACACACTTTGTTGTGGGCAGTGGAATGTGTACATAGGCAACGCTCCACACACAACCTTCCTCCTGTTCATGGGATGAAGCTGCTTGCAGAGTGAATCAAGGTTGTGCAAGGAAAAGGGCTAATATCAACTCCTGTGCCCACTGTAGGAACTGGAAAGTACTCAGCAGATGAGTCAGAAAGGATGAGCTAATGGCTAATGCAGATTAATTCTGCCTAGGATACAGTTTTCCTGTCACTGCCTCAGCCACAGACGACTCCATTAAGTGCCAGAAGTCACCCACCATAACTCTTTGCACTCACTAATGAACTGCATTTCATAGGACTCAGGGCTGGATTTGTCCCAAAGCTGAGTTACAAAAGGTGTTAGGACCCATGACAACAGCTGCTCTCAAAACCCCAGGCTAGCTGTACTGACCTAGGTGCTCCTTCAAACTGGAAAAACACGTGTGCAGAGGTCCCTCTGTATTCAGGATTGCTCTTTCACATGTTTCATCAGTCTAATATTATGATCATGAAGAACACAGCTTATGGAGCTCTCTAGTGCCACAAATAGATGAATTTCCACTTTGAAGGCACTGATGTGTGTGATGTAGATGAGCTGCTATAGTTGCTAACTAGTTTGCTTTGCCCAAACAACACTCTCATCTAGCCTGGGACCCACAGCACAATGAAAACCATCCTTAAGGTAGACCAAAGTTCATTTTCTTCAGCTATGTTCCAGGATCAGTAGCCTCTGTGCTGCTAGAAAATGCCTTCAGATAGTATTACTCTTGCAAACCCAACACCAACGTATAGGAAGCTTTGGCATTGGGAAAGATCATGAAATTGCAATACTGTTGAGTTGCCTATGGATGCCTTAATGTAGCCTTCATTTAAATGATACTTTGGGTAGAAATATGGGGACTGGACAACAAAAATTTGCACCCAGATTTCCAGGCTACAAGATCTATAATGCTCACCTGGCAAACTCATGTCAGATACTGTTTTTTCTTCCATGATTCGCTGATGCATACAAAGCTCTGCACAATCTCCACCATCTTCAGTGGCCAAGGCAGGTTTTTATGAACTGTGAGTCAAACTAGTATCTACACAAAAATAAATTGCATTTGAAGCTTTTTGGTCAGCCTTAACCTGAATCAGAAAGAAAGGTTATGCCTTCATAGGTAGGTTTTTCTAGTACTACTCTCTCATTAGTCTTTGAGATTACACATTCTCTGGCTATCCTGAATGCAACCCTTCACATTTACAAGACCACCAAGTCTTTTAAGACAATGGAAGGTAATGATCTTATTTTAAGGACAAGCAAAGAGAGAAAGATATGAAAGCTGTCTAAAAATTTGGTGAAACAGATGAAGTTCACTGTTCCTTACTTATTTCTTTAGACCGAAGCACCTAATGTGAACATTGTAATTTTTGCTTTAACTCAGAAAACAGTAAATACAAGCAACAAAAATATTGAGTCCAAGATGACAATACTGACATTCTTTTTGTAATAGTCACAATATATTTATAAAATGAAGTATTTTTGTTGTAGCAGAACAGTCCTCCATTTCAAATCATTGAACAGTTATAGGCAAGACTAGCTTTACTAGTTTACTATGTTGAAACAAAGTTAATTGTCCAAAGTCTATGCTGTTGATGAATGCAGTAACCAAGAGACAGAGCTTTAAAACCCACATACGTTGCAGCCTACAACTTGTGGAAGATGTATCAGTAATATTCATTCATGCTAAGAGAAGAAATCTGAGCTACATCATTGGTTTCACTTCAGGATGTTCACAAAAGCTAGAAACTCTATTATTGTTTTAAAGTTATTTTCAAATGCAAACACTTTCATTTGATAAACATTTCAAAAGTATTTTTAAAATATTATCTTTCCTATAGCTACATTCTTGCAGAACATTGTATGTATAATATTAATAGAAATCTTTACATTTGGCTAACTTTAAGTATCCTTTTATTTTGGAAGGTGCAGATTCACCAGGCAACCAGGTTCTTGTGTTACAAACAATTAATGCTCCTAGTAATTAATGAATATTATATAAGTTGTTCTTTTCTTCAAGTTCATGCAGTACCTTGGTTGTCCATTCAGTGTATATTTCATAAACTTAACAGAAAAGATCAGCAGTATAACCAAAGTTCTCACTGCACCAATAATTTTGCTTCTCTAAACATCCGGGTTTCACTGGCCCGCCTGGACTACCCCACATTTCTATAGGGTGACCTCCCATGTTACCTACACTGCAGGAAAGGAGGTACCTGTTGTCATATGTTCCCATCAATATAATGTTTGGACCCTGCTGCAGCAAATTTATGCACAAGACTGAACAGTGCAACTGTAATTATGAATAAAGGGCACAGATTTTTCCAGATACACCCATTCCATTACAAGCACAACTAGGACTTGATTGTACCAAACACAAAATGCCCATGTCTATTTTCTTGCCAGCTGACCAAGACTGGCAAGCGAAGGATTGTAGTCACTGCAAAGAGAGCATGCATGTGGATGGCTATTTGCAGCTATGCCATGGCAAGCACTGAAGGGACAACGAGAAAAGCTATTTTGACCTTTGTGAAGGTGCTATCAAAAACAAAAAACACCACCACCACCACCAACAACAAAACACTATCCCAGAAGACATACAACCAGCAAGAAGACAGCAACCAGCATAACACCGCACATTTGCACTCTCTGTCAAAGCATAAAGGCAACTCACTGGAATAGAATTACCTTAACTGTAACAGAACAGCACTCGCTGTATTTTCAGCTCAGGCAACAACTGCAGCATAACATTTACCAGAAATACAATAAGCCTGAAGTGAAGCTAAAGCATAAGGATGTCACTCTGTGATGCATTGATGGAGGGAAAACACAGCAAAGCTTGGCTTGCCAAGAGGTTTTGACCAAGTACCAGTGGCTGTGCTGCATAATGAGTCCAGTAGCTAGGTTTTTAGTTGCTCCCCTGCCCCTAGTTGGGGGTCCTGAAGTGTAAGATACAACATGATGAAAAGACTTCACAGGGCTTCCTGGCAGGCAGATTTCATCCAGCCGATAAGGTTTTCCTATAAGACATCACAGAGCTATGTTGAATTAGTTTGTATATGACCTGAACTCTTCTGCAAAAGTCTTCAAGACTGATGTATCCAGGTGGGCTTAGATTAATACATTTTACTTTCTCACAGCTGCAAATAGCTACTGAAGCTGGTGGCAACAATAGGACAATGGAGGCTGAAGATCTGAAATATGGCAGGCAATGACTGCCTCTGGTGGGGATTAGAGCCCATTTGTACAGAAATGCTCTATGTGAACAGTATTTGTGCACTGTGGGTGTTAATACAACTCAGAGCCACCCTCACAAGCTGCATGAAATTCTTCACACACAGGTACTCTTAGAAAGCTTCTTACTCTTTTAAAGCAACTCCCATTAGTTTTCGTAGGAGATCCAAAGTGATACCATGGGAGGTCACAGAACCTTTAAAATTCGCAAGTGAAAACCATAGCTTCCCATTAATGAAACACTTCTGCAAAGATGCCCAGAAAATTGAGACAAAGTTCAGTGTATTCAAGCCTGCTCAGAGACCATAGAAAGTGAGAATAGTCACCACTTTTAAATCAATTGTAGCTTTCATGAGCTAAGTGTAATTTCCAGAGCGATCACGTCAATTCTGCAGAAAATCATTGTGCAAGATAAGAATATAAATTGTATGGTATCAAAAGAGAGAGAAAGCCAATTCCTTTTGAGTTCACATGATTGCAAGTACTAGACAGCAAGAAACATCAGGGAGTCCCTTTTAACAGAAACAAAGATAGCAGGTGTTCAATTAGACCCAGATCATATGTATCTGACTGAAAATGTGTAATGGATAGGCAGCACTTTCACTTGAGACGAGGCTGATAATCTGCTCTGTTCTTTCAGTAAACATTTATGTACGTAGAGAAATTATCCTGGCCACAAATAATCACGCACTAACTGCTGCAGACCTGCCTAAAGGTTAACTTTCAGCCTAAAATATCTTAAAATGTACATTCAATGAGGCTGCAGTTTGGCAATGACAGACAAAAACTTTCTGCCAGACCTAGCCACATCAGAGACATGCAATTTATATTTCATGAAAACAACTTGCAGTAATCTTTCAAATTACTTGGATTTATTTCCTTCCATTTGACTAAGAAAAAGTACATGTCAAGTTCAGGATCTATACTCATACATTTTGTAGACAATTTTGTAAAGCTGTATTAACTGCTATAGGTTTTAAAGTTACTTGACTTTTAGTGCCAAGATTACAGAAAAGAGAGTCGGTGGGTTGAACATAGGAAAGCTGTTGGTGTCAGTGAGAGTTAAATGTATATAACTAATCCCATTTCCAGAAAATGAGACACCAGTTAGGGAACACACTTGCATTGTTTTTTCATCCAGTTTTTACAGAAACTACTATCATGTCTCTGGAGATTTCTCATCAGTCTCCAGCCTTCAGGAGAATAAAAAGAAAAATCCAGATTTTCATCTGTATGTTGTTCATTTGCCTATACAACTCCAAAAAAGACTGTAAACAAGAGCTTTTTATGACCCAAAGAGGTTTCAGAAAATGCTACTTCCTGATGGAGCTTACAAATTTACTTGCACATTTTCTACACCAACATTTCCCTCTGCATAGGATATTTCTCATAAATCCCTGAAATGGAGCTTTTGAAGGTGTAGGGAAACGCTTCAGCCAGAAGGATGACAGCTTAGCTTTGTCCAGAAATGAACCTGATTTATGATGTTTGGACAAGACCAAGAATTAAACTCTGGTCTTTGGAAAATCTTTAAAATTTATACTGGAGAGATAAATGATTTTTATACTTGGAAGCATCTGTTTACCTTATTCATGATGTCTTTATTTTAATAGCTTAATATTTCTTTGAACAATCATGAGATAAGAAGAGGATTTCAGAATTACTTCACATCTGTATTCGTAGATTACAAGCT
This sequence comes from Sakesphorus luctuosus, assembly GCA_013396695.1. Taxonomy (NCBI): domain Eukaryota; kingdom Metazoa; phylum Chordata; class Aves; order Passeriformes; family Thamnophilidae; genus Sakesphorus; species Sakesphorus luctuosus. The sequence goes on from VWZD01001176.1 coordinate 169,031, forward strand.
ATGTTGCGGATGTTCTCTGAACTCAGACTGATCAGGGAATACAAAGCTGTGATAGTTTATCTCTAAAGCACTGAAGATTTCTTTTTTTTTTTGAGTGAACTTTTCTTCCTAAATATTCAAATCCCTTTCTCATTCACATACATGTGGATCATGATCAAGTCACCTCTTAACCTTCAACTGCAGTAAGCAAAGAGATTAGATTTTATATCCTTTTCCTCCCATTTAAAAATCTTTCTTGAACTCTTTTGCACAAAACATAATACAAAGGAGTATTAGCTCTAGAGCAGACTGTTTTATTCCTGCAGTGGTGGTACTGTTAACTTGTACAGAAACAGCATATTCTTTCTGCTTATGTGATATTCCCCTGCTTATATATCCTTTGGCACAGTGCCAGGTAGATTCTTTATTGTCACAAATAGGTATTTGAATAGTGCTACAAAGCACATCAGAGCAACGTACAATGTGATTCTTTTTCTCTTAGGAGGCAAAATACAAATCCATGAATTAATCAGATTTCAGTCAGTCTTTTTGTCTTTAATAATGATTGACCATAGACTGTTGGTGGTGGTTTTTAAAAACTAAATACTGTTTACAGAATATGAAACAGGTCCATACCTGTACCCTTCAGTTTAGTATCTTGACTAAATACTCTCTTCATGTTTCCATTACATGTCCTCAAAATGGAAGTAAAAAATAATAATGACATATATATTTTTATATATGCAAAATATGTATATTAATAGGTATATCAATAGATGTTAAATAAGTACTTGTAGGCATAACCACTATGAAAAAAATTACAATTTTTAAATATAAAAAAAATTCAGAAATCTCTGTCAACATAGATTTTTTTTATGACATAATCCTTCCCCACTCAGTTTTCCTGAATCACGTTTGCATTTTGAGTGTTACCTCTGGGGTTTTCTTGTTTTTGCAGAACCACATTCTTTTCCATGAAGCTGTACTGTGATTATGGCTTGCTCATAGGTAGCTGTAGGAATTAATTTTTAAACTAGAAACACTTTTTTAGAGATAATTCTGTCTAGCAGACACAGAATAATCCTGAGCCAGTGGCAATACCTTCTTTGGAAAAGTAATATTTAGAGACTTGACAGGTGTTTTGCCACTGGCAGGGAAAGCCCTGTGGTATGTGACTTGAAATTCTTGATGATAATGCAGATGCCTTCTGCATACAAAGGAGCTGCTTGTCTGGGTCCTTCCCTTGCTTTGGGCATGGCTGCAGACTTCTCAGCAGGAAGTCCCATCACCGAACCAGGGTTACTCCATCTTTCCCCGTTCTATTTGTCAATAATTACAACAGATATCATCACACTTGTGCAAAATGCCAGTACCTTTGGCCTTTCACAAGCTGGTGGTTCACTGGATGCCCATATTTTTCCTTTTAACTTGGAGAGTGTATATTAAAAAAAAAAAGAAGAAGAAAAAAAAGAAATCCCAACACATTAATAGATTCAGATTTCTACCAAACTGCAGGTAGTGTCCCAGCATGTTATGACTTTATAGAAACTGCATGCAATGTTTGCTGGATTTCTTTTTAATAGCAGTGGAAGGGAGACTTATGAAAGATCTTCCACATTTTATACAGAGAAAATTGTTTATTGGAGTTTGTTATTCCAAATCTTCATTAGACACTCAATAGATAATTTAGACTCTGAAAACCACAAGTGGTCTGCAGCTTTTGAACCTCAGGCTGCTTTCTCACTTGAGGCATTTGAAAACAGGTTTTTGTGAGATATATATAATGAAATTTGCAAGGGAAACTGCAGTCCCAAAAGATCTTCCTTTCAAGAGCTAATGGGATTTATAAATCCTATTTTCACATGCCACTTTTATACACATGAGTACGATTTCTCACTATTCATTTTCAGCCTTTTACGTCAGCTGTATGTTTTCATCTCCTTTTTTTCCCCAGTAGAAGAACATCTATGTGCTTATTAAGTAGATGTGCCTCATCTATGAGTATGAAGTAAGACAGAAAACAAGTAGATATAGTATATGACTTCCACTGATCTCCATATTACTTCCATATTCCATAGACTTTGAGCCATATTCTTCTAGAAAAAGAAAATTAAGGTGGCTGCTCAGCCTACAGATGGGGGAGGGTGGGGCTCACGTGTGAACCTGAGGAGAAGAGTCTCTAAGCTGCAACTAAGGATGGAAATACCTGGTAGCAGCTCAAACTAGAATGCAAAATCCTATTAAAATTGAAAAGGATTAATCAAGACACATGACCCAAGCAGCAGAAAGACAGGGGGCCTGTGATGGGGAAACCAAGAGAGTGCTGGCCTGTGAATGTGATTTTTTGGACAATCAGTGAGCAGCCAGCCATCATTTTGGCAAGAATGATCTTATCTAAGTTTAAACTAAAAGGGAAGATATGTGAGCAGTGAAGACCAATAGGATAAGAGCAGCTGAAAACTTTAGCCTATTGGTTACTTGAAGATAGAAACACATTTATGTAAGAAAATGTGTACAAACTTGGGCTAAGTGAAGGTGTACATAAATCTTCCCTCCAAAGTGATGAGAACAGCCTAACTATTTTTTCATAAATAAATAAAACTGCCTGCCTGGGAAGGAAGTTGTGGAATCATGTATGCTGAACTAATTGAGGGAAGTCAAGGTGTGAAGGGTCTGGTCCCGGACTAGTACTGAGGACCTGCTAGAGAATGAAAGCACTCAGGTAAGATGCAGAACCAAGCCTCTACCCTCTGAATGTGTCACCTTTTGAGGCAGGGAACAGCAAAGTCTTGGAAGTGAGCAGGTGAGACTTGCTAACATTGTTGCAGGCTGGAAGACTGGTGGCACCACCCTCCCTGAAGAGTGTGGCCATATGCTTCCTTGCTCCTGTTGCAGAGTTAGGGAAAAAAACTTTTCTGTATCCAGGGAAGAGGTCCTCATACTTGTTTTTCAAGTCAGATGGATCAATACCATAGGAATGGAGGCGGCAACTGCTATTTGATACCTCCCAGTGTTCAAGAACGCCTCAGGAGAACTTCATCAATGAGTTTTGGTCCAATTCAGTGGCTAGTTCTGAACACACTGGAAAAAAGTGGGATTAAAAGGAGGATTTTTTTTCAGGAATGGTTTCTTTAAAAGGTATATTTTTAAAAACCCTTCAATTAATTTTAGAAGATCACATTTATAACTGTACCAATCTCTGCTACCAGGGTAAAGAAAATGTTGATTAAGACCTCCCCCTTGTAACAGTTTCACTTTTCATACCAAACAGTCTTGTCAAGAACCCACAAACCTGAACTTTTTCTTTCAGATTTAAGTACTCCTTTCTTTTCCCTTTCTTCTTGATCATCATACCAAGAGGAGGAAGCCCAATCCATGAGCAATCTCACCCAGATAGCAGGCAGCAGAGAATAATCTATTGTATGAGAGACTGCTTTGTGTGATACTGACTGTACAGAGGAGGCAAGTGATGAATAGACAAACCAAACCTACATACAACTCTTCCTTGTCTCTTCCCTTAGCCCTCCTGTTGATCCAATCCTGTCACTCAAATCATACGATTTCTCACACTGAAAGGAGTTTCAAAAATGCTGTTTACCTGTTGCTTCAGCTTCTTCATTTTTATATATATTCTTTCTTTTAATCATCATGCCAAATACATGGCATACTGAATGGCATTGGCAGGGCAGACACTATTTGTGCTCTAGGGTCAGCATTATAAATTTAAGACAGACCATCTCCTGACATATAAGCCATTCACCTTTGGAGGGAATTTCTACTGAACATGCCTGTGACAAACCTCCTTTCTCCTTTCCTTTTCTTGGATTATGAGTAAAATAAAACACAGCCTATGACATTAATGGTCTTGTAATATTTTTTGAACTATTTGGATGCTAGGAGACCTGGCAACTGAGGTCATTTGTTCAAACAATGTATTGGATTAGAGGTTTCTTTTTTCTTTTTGTTTTGCTTTTCCCTATGGGACCCATTTGTACACTGAACAAAGTAGGAGCTTGCTTAATACAGCTATCCAGTGTTTTATCTCCCTTTCACTGTCTTGTCAAACCATACTGTACTTCTGATTCTTTTTGTGACAGGAAAACCATTGTTTCTCCTGCACTTTCGTGTGCACTCACTCTGTAATGTCTGAATACATAATAGATAGGCGTACATTTACTGCCACGGCAACCTGGCATGGTCAGCTTCAGGTGACATCTCTCCTTTTAGAGCACTTACATTATACAAACTTGTAACTCATTATAATTATATAGTTCTGTAACAGGTGTGCTGGGGACATGGTTAAGAGACTGAAATGGTTTATGGCTTGTATTTATGTCCAGATTCGCGAATGCAGATTTGGGCAGGGCTCTCCCCACGTGCCCTTCCAGCCTGTGCAGTGGATTTTTTAGGTGAGGCACAGCGTGCGCAGAACTGGCCCCACCACTTAAGTCCTGAGGTCCATCTGCCACGGCCGAGCGAGCTTGGACAGTGACAGTGAAGTCCTCGGGACTGTCCCAGCACCCGGTACTAACCGGGGCTGACCCTGCTGAGCATCCGAGATGTGACGGGATGGGATGGCAGGGAGGCATTGAACTGCCAGGGGACGGTCCCACTGAGACTGGAACTCAGGTCTTTGGGATTCGGAGTCCAGAGTGCTCTGTTAAGATCACCAAAGCCCACTCCCCGACTGAATATGCCTCCTGGATTTGAAGGAATTTTAATGTGAGTTAAGCCTCCTGACAGGAACTTGAGATAAGATAAAGGTGATCCTATTGTATAATCATCTCAGGCTTAAGGAGATGTAAACAAGGCTGGCAGGAGGCCACAGCCGACAGGCTGCTTCCCTGAGAGTATGCTTCCCATACTCTCCATGATGTCAGAGATTGGGCTGTTAATGCCAATGGCTCAAGCAAACATCAGAGTCCTTTGCTAACAATGTGCAGAGTGGCTGCCCAGGTGCTGAGGGTGTGCATACCCAACACCTCAGTCTACAAGGTGAGTGTTAAACAAAAAGGCAAATCCTGGAGGGGGGGGGGGGAGGGGGGAG